>CM063509.1:88365489-88402989 GCA_032207245.1 Pardosa pseudoannulata | reverse complement strand
GTTAGATTTGGCTAACTTATCTCCGATTTGGCGAGTGAAAGCTAATGTACCCTGTTCTGTAGTTAACACCTCAATTTCACTTCTCTTTTTCCAAATAAGCTTACATAACTTCGGCTGTGAACCCTTTATATATAACAGCAATAATATTCTCAAAATTTACTCCCGTAAATCAGTAATGCTGATACAATATATTTCCCCTACTTATTTGTTTATATTGTTTTATATTGTCATTTGTAATGATTCTCATTCAGTTAGATTTGGCTAACTTATCTCCGATTTGGCGAGTGAAAACTATTGTACCCTGTTCTGTAGTCAACACCTCAATTTCACTTCCCTTTTTCCAAATAAGCTTCCAACAATTCGGTTGTGAACCCTTCATATATAACAGCACTAATGTTGTCAAAACTTACTCGTGTAAATCAATAATACTGATAAAATTTATTTCCCCTACTTATTTATTTATATTGTTTTACATTATCATTTGTAATTAGTCTCATTCAGTTAGATTTGGCTAACTTATCTCCGATTTGGCGAGTGAAAACTAATGTACCCTGTTCTGTAGTCAACACCTCAATTTCACTTCCCTTTTTCCAAATAAGCTTCCATCACTTCGGCTGTGAACCCTTTATATATAACAGCACTAATGTTGTCAAAAATTACTAGTGTAAATCAATAATGCTGATAAAATTTATTTCCCCTACTTATTTATTTATATTGTTTTACATTATCATTTGTAATTAGTCTCATTCAGTTAGATTTGGCTAACTTATCTCCGATTTGGCGAGTGAAAACTACTGTACCCTGTTCTGTAGTCAACACCTCAATTTCACTTCCCTTTTCCAAATAAGCTTCCATCACTTCGGTTGTGAACCCTTCATATATAACAGCACTAATGTTGTCAAAACTTATTCTTATTTCGACAAAATTTAGTTATATTGATACAATTCATTCCTGTTTACCCAATTTTCTTTCTGCGTTCGTTGAAAACTTATGTTTTCCCGAAGAACTGATCGTAAGAATTTATTTAAATTATTCATATGTTATATAATTTTTTGCATGCAAATAATGAGTGCTAAAGTTGTCTTAGAGGTAAAAGTAAACTACTTTAATTTAATCATTAGTTAGAATAAGATGAAGAACTCTTATAGATTGGTGCTAATGAATGTAAATATTTTTTGCTAAAAGAACATAATTATGAATATTTTTAATTTAAGGGAAGAGATAACATTTTAAAATATTGTATATCAAAATTATGTTTTCAATAACTGAGAAAGTACTACACACATGTTAATGCGTATATATATGATGGGGGTGTTTACTTATGTATATAAGTGTGTAACTGTGGTTGAAAGTTACATTCTGTATCTGAACTTTGGTTTCACAACTTCTGGAACACTATCACCGAAAGCGAGCAGAAACGGAGTAGTAAGTATATATATATATATATATATATATATATATATATATATATATATATATATATATATATATATATGTATGTATATATATATATATACATGTATATATATGTATATATATGTATATATATATATATATATATATATATATATATATATATATATATATATGTATATATATATATGTATATATATATATGTATATATGTGTACATATATACATACATGTATATATATATATATATATACATATATATAAATACATATTTATAGACATATATTTACTTATATACATGTATGTATATGTATATGCATATATACATATATATATATATATATATATATATATGTGTGTGTACATATATATACATACATGTATATACATATATATGTATATGTATATATATATGTATATGTATATGCATATAGATACATACATATGTATATGCATATATATATACATGTATATATATATATATATATATATATATATATATATATATATATATATATATATATATATATATATATATATATATATATATATATATATGTATATATGTGTATAGATATACATAATAATAGAATAAGTTATCTGTCCGTTTGTCCTCGAATTTATGAAGAGGTTGGACCTGAAATGGATAGAGAGATCCATATTGGATTCTTCACGAGTTAGACTTAGCAATATTCAATGAGATTAAAGTTTATCTTCTCCTAAACTATCCATTCGATTCTAAAATAAATTGGTATAAATATGCTTCAGATCACATCGAAAAATACTGTCATCTTTTAAACGTTCGAAATCCACCCCTTCCCCCTTTTCGAGCGTTTAATGCCACTATTTCAAACCTTATTTTCCCCGGTTAAGAGCAGGCGATTAAATTTATCAATTCATCACATAATAAATAGGTAAAAATAACATTTTTTCATAATTATGACGTCATTTCTTTAACCATCTTTTATTCATTTCTTATTTTAAATTATTTAAATATCGTCTGCATTATTTTGATGCGTTTTATCACTGAAATTAGATATTATACCAATAATTTTCTTTTATATTTGGCTTAAATAACAGATTAAGTACATATGTGATAATTTTTAAATTGAATAATTAACTTTTTTTTTTTGCAATGAAAATTTATCACCGGTATTAACAATAAAGTATTTTCATAAAAATCTAGGAGTCAATTTCACGAACTAATAAATAACTAGCGTTTAAGTTATATATCCTTGAAAATTAAGAAGTTTGTTAGTTTGTGTGTTTGTTTTTCATACATAACCACACATTTCGGAACAATCGGGGGAATTCAAACAGTATCCATCGCTGTTCTAGCTCGCTCGCTGATTGGGATTTAACTGTACTCTACGCTAATTGACATCGCTTTCCGAGTATCGCTGTTGAACTTCGGCAAACTTCGGAAGATTGTTCCCGAACCCTCACTTTGAACCAATTACATTCCGAGGTGGTCAGAAGACCTGGAAAGGATAGAGGTTTCCATATTGGATTTTTGATGAGTTAGCAAAATTTAAAGTGAGTAAAGTTTATCTTTTCCCAAACTATCGATCCGATTCTAAAATAAATTAGTATAAATATACTTCATATCACAACGAAAACAACTGTTGTATTTAAAACGTTCGAAATTCACTCCTTCCCCCCTATTCGAGCGTTTAATGCTATTATTCAAGCCATCTTTTCTCCGGTTAAGAGCAGGTGATGAAATTTATCAAACTATTATATAATAAATAGGTAAAAATAACTTGTTTTTCGAACATTATGCCACCCTTCTTTTAACCATCTCATTAAATCATTTTTTATTTTAAATTATTTAAATATCGTCTGCATTATTTTCATACGTTTTATCATTGAACTTAGATATTACGTAAATAATTTTCTTTTATATTTGGCTTAAATAATATATTAGGTACATATTACTCAACCCGTCAGTCTATTGATCCCATCATATGACGAGCTATATGCTAGTTTATTTTATAATTATGTTTTACCAAGATTTTAGATCTCGCAGGATAATTTGTTCCCTGGAAGAGAGTGAACTAAAAAATAAGCATACGTATACAGATGTATTCTTAACTTTTTCCCTTGCATTGCATTTATTTCGTCTAGAGTAATGCAAGAAAAGTAATTAGTTCACCAATATTCTCAACTTGGCAATTTTATCACTACATATTTCAAGTTACGTGACATTTACTAAACTTATTTATGTTACATATTATCATTACGAAATTTCGCTACCAATTTCGTTTTTCTTTGGATAGGTACCCCAATTCTCTCAAAATCTTCGAACATAAAATGTAGTCACTTTCGTTTGGTTATATGGAAAAATAAATCTCACAATATGGTGTAACATTTATTCAAGGAAAATAAAATAAAATCTTTTATTCGCATAATGAAACTGCATTTTTTGTATTTTTGAAATTCTTGAAATTACAGATGTAACATATTCTGTAATTAAAAACAACATATCATTTTGTAATCGTAAATAACTAGACCAAAATCTAGGTGCGAAGTCTAGGATTAATATTTGTATTTTTTTTTTTTTTTAACTACTGATGTACCACATTCTGTAATTAAACACAACATTTCATTTTGGAAACCTATATAACCAGACTGAAATCAAGGATTAATATATGTATTTATGAAATTTTAAAACTACTGATGTAACATATTCTGTAATTATACACAACATTTCATTTTAGAAATCTACATAACGAGGCCGAATGCTAGGATTAATAGTAATATTTTCGAAATTCTTAAAACTTATGAAGTAAAATATTCTGTAATTAAACACAACATTTCATTTTAGAAATCTACATAACGAGGCCGAATGCTAGGATTAATAGTAATATTTTCGAAATTCTTAAAACTTATGAAGTAAAATATTCTGTAATTAAACACAACATTTCATTTTGGAAATCTACATAACGAGGCCGAAGGCTGGGATTAATAGTTGTATTTTTGAAATTCTTAAAACTTACGAAGTAACATATTCTGTAATTAAACACAACATTTCATTTTGGAAATCTACGTAACGAGGCCGAATGCTAGGATTAATAGTAATATTTATGAAATTCTTAAAACTTATGAAGTAACATATTCTGTAATTAAACACAACATTTCATTTTGGAAATCTACATAACGAGGCCGAAGGCTGGGATTAATAGTTGTATTTTTGAAATTCTTAAAACTTACGAAGTAACATATTCTGTAATTAAACACAACATTTCATTTTGGAAATCTACATAACGAGGCCGAAGGCTAGGATTAATAGTTGTATTTTTGAAATTCTTAAAATTTATGAAGTAATATATTCTGTAATTAAACACAACATTTCATTATGGAACCCTAAATAACCAGACCGAAATCTAGGATTAATATTTGTATTTTTTAAATTCTTAAAACTGCTGATGTAACATATTTTGTAATTAAATACATTTCATTTTGTAAACCTACATAACCAGACCGAAGTCTAGGATTAATATTTGTATTTATGGAATTTTTAAAACTGCTGATGTAGCATATTCTGTAATTAAACACAAATTTCATTTTGGAACCCTAAATAACCAGGCTGAAGTCTAGGATTAATATTTGTATTTTTGAAATTCTTAAAACTGCTGATGTAACATATTTTGTAATTAAATACATTTCATTTTGTAAACCTACATAACCAGACCGAAGTCTAGGATTAATATTTGTATTTTTGAAATTCTTAAAACTGCTGATGTAGCATATTCTGTAATTAAACACAAATTTCATTTTGGAACCCTAAATAACCAGGCTGAAATCTAGGAGCAATATTTGTATTTTTGAAATTCTTAAAACTGCTGATGTAACATATTTTGTAATTAAATACATTTCATTTTGTAAACCTACATAACCAGACCGAAGTCTAGGATTAATATTTGTATTTATGGAATTTTTAAAACTTCTGATGTAACATATTCTGTAATTAAACACAAATTTCATTTTGGAACCCTAAATAACCAGGCTGAAATCTAGGAGCAATATTTGTATTTTTGAAATTCTTAAAACTCTTGATGTAACATATTATGCAATTAAACAAAAATTTCATTTTGAAAACCTATTTAACCAGACCAAAGTCTAGGATTAATATTTGTATTTTGGAATTCTTAAAACTGTTGATGTAACATATTCTGTAATCAAACACAAATTTCATTTTGGAACCGTAAATAACCAAAGTCTAGGATTAATATTTGTATTTTTGAAATTCTTAAAACAGCTGATGTAACATATTCTGTAATTAAACCCAACATTTCATTTTGTAAACCTACATAACCAGACCGAAGTCTAGGATTAATATTTGTATTTATGGAATTTTTAAAACTTCTGATGTAACATATTCTGTAATTAAACACAAATTTCATTTTGGAACCCTAAATAACCAGACCAAAGTCTAGGATTAATATTTGTATTTGTGGAATTTTTAAAATTGCTGATGTAACATATTCTGTAATTAAAATCAAATTTTATTTTGGAACCCTAAATAACCAGACAGGAGTCTGGTATTAATATTTGTATTTTTGAAATTCTTAAAACTGCTGATGGAACATATTCTGTAATTAAACCCAACATTTCATTTTGAAAACCTAGATAACCAGACCGAAGTCTGGGATTAATATTTGTATTATTGAAATTGTTAAAACTGCTGATGTAACATATTCTGCAATTAAATATAAATTTCATTTTGGAAACCTATATAACCAGAACGAAGTCTAGGTCTGAAGTCTAATATTAATATTTCAAGTATTCAAATACTTTAGATCAGTGAAGTGACTCACTTTGAGATACACAAAATCTCTTCAAAATTTACTGCATAAATATGAAGTCCATAAAATTATTAAGTATGCTATTTTTACAAGTAATTTAGAAGAATAACTACTTTGCATTTTTTGCCAATTGATAAGAAGAATTTATTTTTGTCAAGGTCAGACATTCTTCTCCTGATCAATAGAACTCCATAAATCTTCCGTATACATATTAATCATAATTTGGAGTACACTAATTCTGAAGCTACATTTGAGTAATATCTAAAGTACTCAAATACATAAGATGAGAGAAGTTAGATACACTTTTAGGATACACCATAGATCCTACAGATGGTATTAAACCCTTAAATGCGGAAACACTATCTCGAGTTCAATAAGATACAAAAGATCCATTTTAACTAATAATTATAACTCTATTTCTTATCATGCACTCCATAAATAATTTCTTATTTTTCAAAAACATATTCAGTGTTTCCTTTAATTGAAAGAAATAATTAATGTTAATAAAAGCTGTTAAAAACGCTAGCGTCAAGCCACTCATTTATTGAAATGTAAAATGTATCTGTTACATCTGGAAACATGTAATATAATGAGGAATTTTCACGTTTTCTATTTTTGATTTTAAACGATAGAACACAAAAAAAGTAAGCAGTACAGTAGCTATTTTTCTTTCATTTGGGGGCCTAATGAGTGATTTCTGATGGGTTTTATAGCGTACTCTTTAACGTCTCTCAAAAACGATACTTTTCCTCCGCCGAGTTTGTGACGTCATCGTTCATGTCGACACCGACCGCCTATGCTGTTTACATGTTAAAAGGCGACTTTTAAATTTGTTCCTGTGTAAAGTATCGCATATAATAGAAATTTTTTTATTATGTCTGGCATTAAAAATCATATTATAAATATTGTATTGTGCCACTCTGTCAAAATACAGCAACTAATTGCAATGAGAAGATATTTTTCAGCGTTTCCAAACATCCACATACACGTAAAATCTGGACAACTGCGATGAAAAGGGATGAGAAATTAAACCCCAAATTATCATATAAATCCTCTCTATGCGTTTGGGAAGACCATTTTTAGGTAAATAAATGATGCTTTTGTTTAAATATTACTAGTTTAGAAAATGTAAAGTATATAAAAATACATATATACCTTTAAAAGGACAGTTGATTAACGAGTGCTATCTAACTTTCAAAACTGCTAATTTTCGAGTATTATCACAGAGTTCAACTACAATAAATGTTTGATAAAGTATATAAATATCGTAAAACATATAAATATCTAAAGCATATAATTATCTAATAAATAACTCGGGGGAGGGGAACGTTTCGTATTTTTAAGATATTATAAATATTTTCTTCAAAGATGCATACTTTCTTAATTGAATCAATTGACAGTGATATTTTTCGATTAAATTGGTGACTAATTTGAAAAAGCATATAATATTTTTAAAATACTTATAATGATATTACTTAAAAATTAAATTTAATTTCAGAAACTTTATACATTTTTTAATTTAACATTAACATTAAAGACAATAAAATTGTGTTGCTATTTAAAAAAGCATAAAAAATTAAGTAAAGCCTTTTAAAGATTTTAAATTTCTTTTCATCATATTTAAAATTCTTAAGAATTAGTTTGGTTTTGGAGCGCTACGGTCTACTTTTTGCAACACGCAGGCTAAAGGCTTTCAATCCAGAGGCTTCTGTGAGTAAGCACAAAAATAACAACGAGCGAAAAATAAACATATAAAAGAGCAAAGAAATAGAAGGGTGGATTCGTAAGTTCATAGCACAATAACTCGAGAGTAGAGAGTTTAGGGATAGAAAAACATAAAATATTTTTGCGGCCATGACATCCTTACAAAATAAACAGAAAATAATGAATTAAAATGTCAAAATCAAAACAATTAAAAATTTTGAAAAAGTAAAAAATAAATGTTTTAAAAAGATTAAATTGCATTAAAAATCCGAAAAAGGACTAAAGAATAATAAATAAACATAAAAAACAATTTTTAATAATTTCAATTAAGTTCTTGAATTTTTGTATTGTCGGGGATAGAACAGAGGGACCGAGGACAACGATAATACTATGCACCAGGTGTACTGAGCCACCATGCAACACGCCCACACTGGTGTAAGGAAAAATAAAGTATTTGTGGGAATGAAAAACAATGCCTGGATTTAAATATTAGGCTCCACCCTCAACAGGAGAGCAGAAAACCAAACAATACGGAGGATGTGAGAGCAATACACATGGAATAATAAAAATAATTTAATGTACGAAAAGTAATGTATGGCCAATTTTAAACATTTTAAAACTTTTTTCTTACATTTGTATTTTTAATAATGTTTTTGTTTTTTATTTTAACAGTACACATTATTAAGGTTCTTTGGCACGAAGGCTAAAGGTCCCGGTCTCGCAATAAATACCTTCTCTAATTTTTATTTTAATATATTACATCTATCTCTATTTATAAAAAGCGATGCTACTACGAATATGTGTACATGATATATGTATATTTATTTGGCTTGATTATATCTACAAATAGAAGCTGTGATTAGCATGAACAAAAACATTGACCTTCCGACTGTCCTTTGGTAAATCAAGTTAGAAGAAACATTTATAACAAATTGAGATAACTAAGCTCTCTAAATCGATAATATAAACCTTCAGGTATATATAAAAATAAATTTTGATAGCTAGAAAATTTCAGGAACTTGCAAAAACACAATCGGAAAATAGTGCGCGCTTAAAAGCAATAAGAAAATATTGGTCTGCATGAACGATGACATCACAACCAATCACGGAGCGTTTTGGTGTCACGTCATTTTCGCTTAACTTTAAAATTAATTTTTCTAATGATGGACCCATTTTTTTACATTTTGGAGAACATTTTTTGGAATCTACGAGTCTGGAATTATCAGAAAAATACTAAGTTGTTCGAATCCCCCACATGTGCAAATTCCTCTTTCCAGATTGTACTAGAAAATTGAGCGATGCTGTTAGCTGAGAAAACGCATTGTATTAGATTCTGTAAATAATGTAAAATTAAATGTATATAATCTATTTATCCAGAAGTACTCTATCAGCACCGCTGAAGGGGTTCGAAAAACCAACAACGAAAAGTAAATTTGAATGGTTTCCTTTAATTACAAGACGAGATTATAATACAAGAACGCTGAAACATATTTGAAATATAAAAATCACTCATTTTTTAGAGGGATCAAATGGGTTTAGTGTAAGCCATATTAGCATAGAGCTAGAAGCTAATAAGAATAAGATTAATGAACCCTGACATTTAAAAAAATAAATAATATAAAAAATTCAAAATATAAGTTATTTTAGTAATTTTAAAATTAGTTATTGGTGACTGCAGAATTTCAGAAACACTTTGCATTTGACATAATAGGCTCCACCTTTATATGTTATATACATGTAAAGGAGGAGCCCATTGGGTAGAAAGAGTAACACTGAATGTCAGGAACAGATTAAAATAGCGTGCCTAGGCCAAAATCAAAACCACAGTTCTATATAAGAAAAGTTTATTAGAACGAGTCCTTTAATTAAAATATAAACAATTAAATAAATGTAGGATTTAAATTGGCAAATGAAAATATTTAAAGTCCCTATCTAAGTGTCTTCACATGTATATCATGCAAATCATGTCCATAGAAGTGATATGTTCCTAATGATAGATAAATATAGAATAAAAATATAGATCGGCCGCTTCAAACCAAAATTAAATAGAATAGCAAATTTTCTTCTCAAGATGAAACGTTTATTAGAACGAGTCCTTTGATTAAAATATACCCAATAAAATAAATGCAAGTCTTAAAGTGAAAATATTTAAACCCTCAATCTAAGTACTCAGATATATATCGTGTCCGTAGGAAGTGATACCTAATGATACATAAATATAGCAAAAATTATAGGTCAGGGAGTTGCAAACCAAAATTTAACAGAATGCCAAATAAAACTTTGAATTCTGCAAGAATTAAAATCTTATGAACGTTTCTTTGTACAACTGAAAATATTTACTAAAGTGTGAACATGAACTCGAATAACAGCACAATGACTGTTCACAGGAATTTGTCTAACTTTCGTAGATCTACTTGCTAGCAAGGAAGACTTTAATCTAGAAAAAAAATACATGTACCTTGAAGAATACCACCTACACACGAGTATGGGTTAAATCTTACAATTCACATGTTCCCCTCTGTTTTTTGGATGTGGTTGATAATATATTGACATACACATTACATACCCCATTGTCACACCCATGAGTCACATACCCCATTATTTTAAAGAACATATAAATATTTGAGGCACCATGCTTTAAAATTAATTTTATATATTTAGCGCGTGTAGCTTAAGTTACTTTTGAAATTAACTAATCGTTATACCTTAAACTGTGAATAAAAATGCTTTTTTCTTCTCATAACTAAAAAATTTAGTAGAAATAAATAAATCTTCTTATGGCTAAGTAAATGGTATTAAATACTCATTCCAGGGTTGAAGAGATATGCTCTTAGATACCTTGAAAGAAGAATGCCCATGAATTTAACTAAGGAAAACAAAATAAATAACAGAAAAATAAACAGTAAAGATTTTAAGTTTATTACTACTAGAATCAGAGCGTATCATAATGAGCTTTATTCTTATTTTGTACGGATGTCACTGGCCAAAAAATATTTATGTTTTACTATCCTTAAACTTTCTACTCTCTAGTTTTGTGTTATGAACTCACGAATCAACCCTTCTATCTCTTTGCTCTTTTATGTGTTTACTTTTCGCTAATTGTCATTTTTGTGCTTACTGATAGAAGCCTCTGGATTAACGGGCTAGACCCATAGAGTCCAGTTGCGTCATCACCTTTGATGCTTTGATGAATCAGCTTTATTATGCACCTAGTGCTATACATCTTTAAAGCGGCCAAAAGATTGGATATCTAAGAAAGAGAAACAATTTATGACTGAAAAAAAATAATTATCGTCGCTATGTATATATATATATATATATATATATATATATATATATATATATATATATATATATATATATATATATATATATATATATATATATATATTATATATATATATATATATATATATATATATATATATATATATATATATATATATATATATATATATATATATATATATATATATACATATATATATATATATATATATATACATATATATATATATATATGTACATATATATATACATATATATACACATATATATATACATATATATATATATATATATATATATATATATATATATATATATATAAGTGTGTGTGTGTATGTGTTTGCGTGTGTATGTACATATAAAACAAAGATAAATTTAAATTAAAAATACATCTTCTATTATTTCTTCAACACTCTAAAACTAGCAAAATATATATTCCAATACACTTTATTATAGAAATGCATTTAGATTTAAAATAAATTACTTTTGTAGCTTGTCTTTTATGAAAATATGAATGTAAATTAAGCTTATGACGGAAATTCTTATTTTCAATAATTTTTACTATTGCTTCATTGTCATTAATCAAATAATTTTTTCTTAAAAAAAATTACTTTTTACCTCTACCACTTTTTTAACAAAAATAAATTATATATAAATTAAATCTCCTTATTCTTATGAGCATAGGAATTTTTTCTTTTTCATGGATTCGCATCCTCGACTCCGTAGGGTGCGGACGCTCTCCTGACTGCTGTAGAACTCGGCGACTGACCCGGTGGCGATTCGTCGTGCACCGGTGTGAGCAGCCCGTTATACGGCACGTGAGTGCTTTTCCATTGCTTAGTCTATCGCATTTATTTTATGATGGATCAATTACCATCTACTTCTACTGCCCAGCCTGCTTCAGATGTTACTCTGCAAGCAGCCATCATCACGTTGAAAGAGTTATTTCTGACAAACTACAAACCGGATTGGGAATTCTTCCGGATATTGGACGAGTATCTCAAGTTTATCGATGCCCTGCTGGGGAAATCCTCACCTGCTGCGGAAGACGCCGAGGTGAGAGAGTTTATAAATTTCTTGAATAGAGTCCTTTCTGCAGGCGTACCTGATTTTAGGCCTATATTGTGTTCTTATATGTTCCCATTATTTTTTAATAAGTTTGGAAGTAAAATTAATGAGCACTTAGCTCAATACAACCTTAAAGTTGTATTAGAAGATAAAGATTATGTTGTTAAGGATATCGTTGGCGCTAAGCGCAAACGTAATAATAATGATGAAGTGGTCATCAGTAATGATATCACAACTAGTAATGCCTTTGAGGCTCTACAGGAGGATCATATGGACGAAAGTGCTCCCCCCCCCAGTAATTAATGATAACGAACCCAGCGAAAATGCTGAAAATGTTAAATTAAGAAAACCCTACAATCTCTATTTTGAGATTACTGGAAATTGCAAAAATATCTTGCAACAAATTCATGAATTGTCTAATAATATCCACACTAAATACGTCAGGAACCAAATTAAGATCAGTACTGACTGTGTAGATTCTTTCCGCCGGGTTCAAAAATACTTAGAGACAAATAAAATTCCTGCTAGGGCTATGGACCTCAGGGACCCCAAACCCGTAAAATATGTGCTCAGAGGCTTGCCGCTGTATATTACTGCAGAGGACATTGCCTCCGAATTAATAGCTAAAGGTCTCGAGTCAATTCGAGTGGCTTATATGAAGAATAGGCGAACGAAAAAACCAATTCCTCTGTTTCTAATTACCCTCCGCGCTAATGCCATGTGTGAGAAAATTAATGAAATAAAAACTATTTCTTATTTATCGGTTAGCTTTGAGCCATACCGCTTTAAGGGGGTGGCCCAATGCTACCGATGTCAAGAATTCGGCCATTCCTCAATAAATTGCCAACTAACGCAAAAATGCATTAAATGTAGTAAATGCCACAGTGCTAAAACGTGCACTGCTGGCCCTGAGGAGTTCTGTTGTGCCAATTGTGGTGAAAACCATACGGCAAACTTTAGAGGTTGTTGCCGACACCCGGCAAATATTAAAAAACTTAAAAATAAACCGGCTACTAAAGCTAAATTTAATCCTGCTCCGAAGCCAAAGTCTAACGCCTGGTCCCAGAGTAGTAATTCCAACGGAAACTCAGTAGATCCTACTAATCCCGCTCCTCGTCTCTCATTGGCTGTGAGCCAGGAGAAATCTGATAGGCCGGCGCCAGGATCCGCCGGAACATATACTCAAAAGCCTCCTGTGACGAATACCGTCAGTCCCCCTGCTACCGCGAGTCGTGCTAGCACCTCTGCTACCGCTCCTGCTAAAAATAATGATAAACGTAACAAGGATAATAATAAAAATTCTAGCAACGGCTCCTTCATGGACGTTATTAGGCTTGTTCAAGAATTCCTAAAGGAATATAACCTATCTGACATTCTAAAATTCTTCAAAGAATTAGTGCAAGTAATTAAAAATACTCAAGACCCCACTCAGAGGCTTTTGAATATATGCGAACTTATAGCACGTTCATATGGTCCTTCTAACGATGATGACTAGGCCCACTATTAATCTTAACCAAATTAAAATACTGCATTGGAATGCAAACGGCCTGGGCAGCAAAATTAATGAGTTACGAGATTTCCTAGAGACATCGGACATCGACTTAGTTCTAGTCCAGGAAACGATGTTCTCGAAGAAATCTCAGGCGAAATTTAATATCGCTAATTATACGCTGTACCGTAGGGATCGCGAAGTGCCGGTTCGTGCACGAGCGAGCGGCGGTGTGGCGATTTATACAAACGAGATATAAATCACTACATCATCGACGACCTCGTTACGGATGATCTCGAGTCAATCTCTGTGATGGTGTTACCTGATCGCAATTCCAAAATTCTTATTTCTTCTGTTTATCTCAATTGTAAAAATATTCTCCCCACTACTGGGCTTACTAATATTCTAAATTTTTCTCCCCAATGTATTATGGCTGGCGACTTTAACGCACATAATACTGCTTGGAACTGCAAAGGTGTGAACGGACGTGGAAGAGAGCTACTTAATCTTGTTCGTAATACCCCATTTCTTAATATCCATTATCCAAATTCTCCCACCCATCATTGTAACAACGGTTCCCCCTCTGTCATCGATTTTGCTCTCGCCAAGGAAATCCCCTTCAAAATTACTTCTGAGACGCTAGATTTATTCAACTCCGACCATGTGCCAGTATTACTGACCGTGGATAGGAGCTGTGAGATCTTAGAGTCTCCCCCTACTGTTCACACAGATTGGCGGCAGTTCCAAGACACTCTTGCCAATTCTAAATTATTATATCCCGTTATTCGGACTCCAGAGCATCTGGAAAGTGCAGTGACTAATTTAACTGCTGAGGTAAATTCTGCTATTCTAAATTCTTCGAGGGAAGTTAAGTCTCCTAGAGTGCACCAGCTTCCCCCGCACATTAAATCTTTAATTAATAAGCGCAACACTGCACGTAAACTTTATCAGTTTCTCAGAACCCCTGTTTCAAGGCAAGAGTTTATTGCCCTCAGTAACACTGTCAAGAGAGAGATCAGAGCTCATCGAGATAAATGCTGGTCTGAATTTATCTCGGGACTTACTACCGAAGATAACTCAATCTGGAAATTCCAGAGGAGGCTTCGGGGTAAGTCCGCGTACCATTTCCCACCAATAGATGGCGCCACGATGACGCACTTCGATCCCTTCGGAAAGGCCGAAGCGATTGCCACGGTTTATGAGACGCAGTTCTCTCCCAACGCCGATCTCGTAGACGCAGATCACGATACCCTTGTAATTAATACAGTCAACGACTTTCTCTGCACTCCTGCCAGCTACATCATCGAAAAAGCTAGCATCGCTGAGGTTAGAGAGGCTATTAATAAGCTTAAAAATAGGAAAGCTCCTGGTTTGGACGGCATCAATAACAGATGTATCAAGAACTTCTCTCCAAACATCCTGATCTACTTCACCACCATCATCAACGGGATTCTCAAACTTCAGCATTTCCCAAACTGCTGGAAGACAGCCATTGTGTGTCCCATTCCTAAACCTCACTGCAGCCTCTCTAATCCTAGTAATTATCGCCCCATCTCTCTACTTAGTTGCCTCAGTAAAGTTGCCGAGCGAATAATGCTCAACCGCATAAGACTTTCTTAAACGTAAATAACACAATTATTCCAGAGCAATTTGGCTTTCGCCACCAGCACAGTACAACACACCAGTTGCTTAGGGTTGTAGAAGTCGCTAGCGAAGGTCTACAATCCAAAACGCCAACTGGAGCTCTCTTTTTGGACATTGCAAAGGCATTCGACCGCATCACGCATGATGGACTTATTTACAAACTTATTAAGCTCCAGATGCCTGATGCAATTATACACCTTATTTATCACTATCTTTGCAATTGTACTTTTAAAGTCCGTGTCAACAACACCTATTCGAACAACAAAACAATAACTGCCGGAGTACAGCAAGGCTCCATTTTAGGCCCGACTCTTTTTAATATTTTTATTAATGATATCCCCCGTAATGAATTAACTACTCTTGCTCTTTACGCCGATGACACGGCAATTTATACTTCTGCCCCACATATTAATTGTGTTACTTCTTTTATTCAACATCACATTTATGCTCTGGAAAAATGGTTTACTCAGTGGAAAATTAAAATTAACACTAGTAAATGTCAAGCTATTTATTTCAGTAGAACTTATAAAACTCCTCCGCGGTTGTACTTATACGACGAGGCAATTAACTGGGGTATCACTGCTAAGTATCTTGGTGTCACGCTAGATAAGAAACTAACTTGGAAGAACCATGTCACCAACATCAAGAATTCCATGAACTACAGGATTCGTGATTTGCGTTTACTGCTCTACGGTCCCCACCTTTCTATCAGAAATAAAATTCTGCTTTATAAAACGGTGGTACTCCCAGCCGCCACTTATGCTGTCCCAATATGGTCGTTTGCAGCCCGATATCATATCGAAGCAATTAACAAAATTCAAAATAAAACTCTGCGGAGGATTGCTCAGGCCCCCAGGTATCTTACCAATAATATTGTACGGAGGGACTTGTGCATTGATACGTTTAAAAATATTTGCACTAGTATTTCTTCTAAATTCTATGCTAAGCTTAACAGCTTGCCTAACCCGATCATAGCCGAATTACCGGACTATGATCACCGGAAGGCCAAGCATAGGAAGCGGCCAAGAGCCGCTATGATTCCTTAACTTATTAATTTTTTTTCGCCAAGTCCCTTCATTAATTTCTCCCCTTACACTTTCCGATCGCGCGGCCATCCAATAGATGGCGCCACAGAACCTGATCTGAGCTCCTCTCCGATCGCTTCGATTCTTTCATTCGCATTATTGCATTCTTCCTTTCACTTGCAATATGCAATTTCTTTATTTTTATGTGTATTTTGTATGCACTTTGTGCTTACCTTCTCCCTTTGGAGGACTTATGAAAAAACAAAAAAAAAATACAAAAAAAATTATTAAAAAATTATAAAATAAAAATAAAAAATTAAAAAATTTTATAAAATCAAAAATACTCTTTTCTATCCTTAAACTTTCTTCTAATAATGCTATCCTTAATCTTCCTACTCTCTTTTATTTTTTATCTTATTTTACTTATTTATTATATTTATTTTTTTGGGCCATTTAAATTTAATTGTAACCTAAAATGTATAATTCTTAACTAAAAGACCTGCATATTTTTATAATTGTGATTTTGTAACTTTAATGGAAGGACTCTTTTCATGAATTTATATTTCTCACCAATTGGGGATAAGGCCTTCGGCCCAGGTACCCCAGACAACCTACAACATCGAGGGCTTATGAGCATAGACTAAGAAAGCCTAAAAGACCTCCAACTTCGGGCTAGATTTGCGCGCCCTCGGTGTCAGACCATCTGAACTAATTGGCGCTTTGGCAGTGGTCTGGGACCTTGGCGATGGTCTGCTTCTATGTAGTCTGTGATCTTAACATTGAAGGCCCTAATCCGTTGGCGATTGTAAACGGTTACCAGAAATCTTTCCCTGTTGTCGTTTTGGACTTGGAAAATTTTGAGACTGAAAGCGATTATGCTTTGTTGAGATTTGTATATTAGTAAAATCAACCGAAAGTAAGGGTTTGAATTACTTATATTAACACTTTATTGTGAATGTTATTTACATGTTAACTATTAACTGACCTTTTTTTTATTTTCCAGCATTTTTGTTTGAGAAAGCTGAAGAATTTCATTTCTTTTTTGTTTGCGAATGTTCTAACGGATATTTCAAAATTACTTTTTCTGCTACATTTTACTACTGTATTTGCATGCTTTGCTAATAAGTAACCTTTTTTTTATAGCATTTTTGTTTGAAAAATAATTCCTATAAATATTAATTATGACATTCGGCCAATATTTAAATCCAGTCAACCGAATTTAACGGTTTGAATTATTACCACTTTATTGCGAATATTATTTACATGGTTTGCTAAAAACTGGTATTCTTTTTTTATTTTCTAGTTTTGTTTATTTGAAAAAAAAATTTCATTACTTTTGTTAGCAAATGTTCTAACGGATATTTTAAAATTTCTTAAAATGATACATTTTGTTGTTATTTTTTGTATTTATGTGTTCTGCTAATAACTGTTTTTTTCGTAACATTATTGCTTGTAAATATTAGTAAAAATTTTATTAATTTCTGTTTAGCGGATGTATATCTGTCAAACGTACATTTTAATTTGAGTTATATTTTGTTATTCTTTCCTCTATCTTATTTAAATTTAAATAATTTGTTTTCTTTTAGCTGTTTTATGAATTAGTTTATTAGGGTTGTAATACAGGGGAAAGGGGTTTATAAACCTTTTTATACTCTTTCTATTTGTTTTTCTTAATATTTTCAGCTGTTGGAGCTGTGTTATTTGGATTAAATTATATAGGACTACATATATATTGTATAGGACTCTCTAAGAAGAAATGTATGATCTTTAAATCTTCAGCGGTAAGCAGTTTAAAATTCACATTTAATAAATTATTATACCAAGCTAAAACTTAAAAGATTCTATGGCATTTTTTTTTAAATTTATACTTAAAATTATTTCTGTGTAATATGTGGCATAAAAATTTTTATAATAAAACAGATTAATGTGAATGATTTATGTACAAAGTGCTATTGGCAATTCCATTCTCTGCAAGTATTTAAATCAAGTGTTTTTCATCTGTATCAGCCCAGTTATTTTCAAATATAAATTTTTAAAGTATAAATTTTTTCTGTTAGATTAATTTTGCTCTTTATATACATTTAAAACATACCTTTCACAGAAAACGGATGAATCATATTTGCTACAATTCACCTGGATAATATAAATAAATCACCTGACCAGTGAAATAATTTATTTATGGTTAAAATACTTATTTATGTAATTTATTTTATGGTCCTTAGGTTTAGAGACATTGAGTTAGCTTATTTTTTAATTTGTGCAAGTTAACATTCAGAATCAGTATTTCATCATCCATGTATGTGACTAATGTTAAAGTTAACCAGCAGTAATACATTGTTTCTAAAAATTGATGCATTATTTTGTACTCTCTGACACCAATTTTGGAAAATAACAAATAATATACACTAATTCTAAAATTGGGGTTTCATCGTGAGAACTTGCTCACCAATGGAAAATAATTTTTATTCTACAATATTTTTTAATGGCAAGCTAAAATATTTTTAGATCAGTTTTATTTCAGTAATTAGTAAAAGTCTTTATGAGTAAGACCTCGTGAATCATAGACAATAGAGATCATAAACACACCCAGTGGCTTAATATACTACTCATTATTGTTTTCATTTTACAGTATGTTCTTTGAGGTAAATGTTTCTATAATTTTTCAAAGTGTTACCAATAATGGAGCTCTCATTCTTGGCATTTTAGTTTCATTACTGTATACCAATATAATTAACTTTGTACATGAATGTATGTATATATTTATTTATATATATACATACACATATATTGTAACATTTTTTTTTTAAACATTGAATGACTAAAAATAATTGCCTTAATATTTCAGTTGTTTATCTTGTATGTGTAGTAACATACTCAAGTATAAGTTGTGAAACTTTAAAAAAGTTTCGTGTAATTAAATTCTTTTCTTGTACAATGCAATATCATCAAAAATCTCATTATAATACCTAGGTGTCAAAAGAATAGATTCGAAGTGAAATTGGAAGCTGTAGATACTAAATGCTGGAAAGAGTACATACTTAGGCAGCTAAGGCCTGCAAAGGGCTGTTGTGCTCGTAAAGAACAATGAAATGGAAAATCATGAATGTAAATATAAAGTTTCTGCTCAATTACTTAGTAAATAGTTTTTATTCAAGATTAGTAGTTAATTAAGTTTTTATGATTAATAGTATGTAATAACTGAATTAAAGTATTGTTTTTAATTAAATCATGTTATTTGTGGGAATATAATTTAATGGAATAACAAATGCAAGAAAAGAAAATTTATGAAACCAATTATTCAGAGGACAACAATCATCTATAATTTCAAACTGAATTTGTAGTCATACTTGAATGAAATTTCTTAAACTTGAATGGGAATTAATAAAGTGTATATGTTTTAATACATAACTTGATATGTTGTATATGTTTAGATTAATTAGCAATATAAAGAGAAAAATCTGTGGACTTTTCTTTCTCAATGTACTTTTAATTTTTCAAGTTATTCATGAAATTAGTTTAAATTTGGCTTGTATGTTTAGGAGCATAAATTAAATATGCTTCAATATTTACGAGGCAAATTTAAACAAATTCAATATTAAAAACTTACAGCATAATTTAAAAGATATTTTTCAAGTAAAATGGAATTACATACAGCATTACTGATCTGTTTTATAGTATATTTATGTATGCAAGCAAACCTATGAATGTAAGATATATATATGTATGTATTTTGCATGTGTGTATGTAATGAGATCACTTTTTTTTATGAAATTGATTGTTCACTGTACTTTAGATTAAGACTTTTGAACCCTCCATGCAAATAAATTCTGGCTCTATCACTGATATCGGTAAAATAAGAAACCATTTTAAAGAATTTATTTATCAGCTAAGAATAGCCTACCTCAGTTTTACTTTAGTTCATGGATGTGCCTTAGACTAATTAGCATTTAAAGTTCCTTTTACTCTCTATGATTTAATAGAAGCATTGAGGATTAATGATTCAATTATCAAGGAATCATTAATCCTCTTATGTCTATTGAAAAAGTAGATAGCAATTATATTTATATATGTAATAAAAGCTCTGTTAGTAATACTTCATCTCTAAAAAAAATTATTAAACTTGAATTTATATGCATAAAAAGGGGGTAAATATTAAAGCATAAAGTTTTTGTGCAATTTATCTAATCAAGAATTGGAGATGAAATAATTTTAATGAAATTTTTGTGTTAATACTGCAATTTTATATTTATTAAAATTTATATCTGTAATTTCTTTGTTTTAGATTCAGTGGAAAGAATGAAGAGAACTTATGAAATTTTGTGGATATAATAATCAATTTTGTACTTTTTTTTAAATATTATTATTATTGCAATAAAAAAATGTATTCAATTTTTGTTTTCTTAATAAAAAAAGAACATTTTTTTATTTGAATTTTTATATTATCTGATAGCAAATAAAAAATAGCAAAATAATACTATATAGTAATTTTGATGTAAAAGCAGTAAGCTTTTAAACAATTAATGCACAGAATATTCTCAGAAATATTTCAATTTATAAAAAAGTGCAATATTTAAAGATAAATTAAAAGGGTAATATTCATAATTGATATTCAATATCTTTACAAATAGTGTCAATATTAGATAAACATGATTAATCAAAGAAATTAGAATACTAAAGAATACACATTTGTGAATTAATTATAGACTGATAAATTTGTATTAAATATATTCTATATAAGCTAACTATATAGAGTATATTAGAGATTTAACACAGAGCTACATAAAAGCATTCTAGAAAAGCAATTATGATTGGTTTTGTTTTTGATAGCTTAATTTATAAAATAAAAAAAAAGGTATAAAAGCACCCCCACGCCAAATTTTTTTTTTTCAAATAATTAAGAAAAAGTCGCCAAAAGAGCGATAAACATAATTATCAGGTAACCATGCTTTAGTTCCGATGGTCTGACACCGAGGGCGCCACTTTCTATGCGAGTCCCATGTTACAGAAGCGTATCGCTATTGCCTATGGGAGTTGGTCATCTTAGTGCGTTTATCTATGCTTATGAGTATAGGGATATATAATCCAGGTCTGCTTCATTTGACAACAGCATCATACTTGCTGCTGGGAAATTAGGAATATATGAAATCCATAGACACCTGACACTCGTAGAATTTTCATAGAACCAGATCAGTTCAAGTGTGTTGTTTAGCCAATCTACCTTGAATTGCAGAACGAGCCCAGGCAGGTCTGTGCGAAATCCGTCCTGTGATCCTATAAAGTTATTATGGTCGGAGGAACCCGATTGCATGGTCGATTAATTTAACTCTTCTTTTCACCGGGATCGTCGCCAGAAGTCACATGATCACATGGGAAAGCAATCCAAATATTCAGTGTTTACTAACTACTGTTTACAAAATGCGACATATAAGTACGAGTTAGGCCTGGACTCCACTTCACCAGAAAACACGACAGAAACGGAAATCCTACGCACTTCCGGTCTTTTCTGTTTCTGCCCAACAGAACGCCAGCAGAATACGGAGTAGAAAATGTTAAACTTTTTTGTTTCTGTCGACGTTTTCCGTTCTGTGACAGCCAATAGGAATTCGTCTAGTTACGTACACAGTCAGAGCAACGGCGGCAGCTATGAACGTGGAGTTGTTTATATTATAAGTGGGAAATTACCCACTTCTATTTGATAAATCTCATGGAGAATATAAAAATTTAGTCTTAAAGAAAACATATTGGGAAGTAATAGGACAGAAGTTGAAGTTCCAAATGACTGGTAAGTAGATCAAATTGTTTTTTATAATTGTGTTTTTCTGGCTATATTGTTAAAGCATATCATCATTTAATGAAATCTTTTCAGCCTCTGAAGCTGAAAAGAAATGGAAGGTCCAGAGGGACAGATACAACGGAGAAAAGAAAAAAACGAAAGAAAATTTGTACAGTGGAGCTGCAAGTGCAGATATATATATACCTAAGTGGCCACTGTACAAAACTTTAGATTCCCTGTTAATCAAATGCAGAGAAAATTCGAGGTTTGTTTACATGAATCTTATGATATAATATACTCTTCATAATTTTCCAAAAGTAGTAATTTAAAGCTCTGGGATGATTTTATGTATCAGTTGTTGTAAGCTTTCATTAAAAGAAGCTGTAAATTTTAACACGAAGAAATATCTTATCAAAAATATTGAAAAGCTGACTAAACATAGTTATGTGGGGATTTTTTTAAATTTCCATTGTGATACGAAAAATTTTTTACTCATTAATATATCACTCATTTTCCACCATTTCTTATTTCTGGTTTTATTTAAATCTGTACTAAAAAACTTTTATAATACGTATGTGCATTTACTCTTATAAATATGCTTTATTTTAAAAGGGAATGAATAAGTATATTGAAAGAAGTATTTAGAATATAAATCACTTTTGTTTATGCTTTAAATGGTTTTATAATACATTAAACAGCATTACAAATTTTCATGCATTCAAATAAGTCTCATCTATTGTTGCGAATGGCAGCGCCTCACCCACCAATCATGTGTCGCGCTTATCCCGCGCGAGTTGACGTCATATACTCGATGATTCCGTGTTTTTCAGTAGACCTTGTAACCTTTGTCTATGTAGTTCGTAATGTTTTAGTGTGGTTCATTAAATGTTCGTTATGTGTCACATACTATGTTTTATTCAGTATAATTAGTTAATCTGTCGAAATACGACATCGGGTAGATGTCAGCCCTGCTTCAACATTTTTGAGTTGTTCCGTTCCAGTGCGTAACGCTACATAATTTCTGGCGCCCAACGTGGGGCCTTTTCGACAGCTAGTTGATTAGTTTGAGCCTGAAATGGATGTGACACAGCTAAAAAACACAACGAAAATCGTTTCGTACATCGTTTACGGCCTGTGCGAATAAAATTGAGACTGAACTTTGCCAAGAGAGCCCGGATGTCAATCGACTTTTGGTTTTGAAATCGCAAATTAGCGATAAATTTACGCGCTTAGAAGTATGCCAAGCAAATATTACGGACCTTATTCTGAAAGAAGAAGACGTCGAAGAACACGGGAAAGATTTCCTGTCTGCCGAGGAATATAGAGATAAGTTTTTCGAACTATGTTCGCGAATTGATCAGCTATCTTTGAAAGAACCGAAAGCAATAGAATGTTCTGAAAAGAGAAAGTTCAAACTACCTAAGATAGAACTGAAGAAGTTTAACGGCGATGTAAAAGATTATTTGTCATTCTGGAGTCAGTTTAGTAAAATCCACGATGATGCAAGTATCCCTAATGAGGATAAATTTCAGTACCTCCTGCAAGCCGTAGTTCCGAAATCGAAAGCAGCTCGTGTGGTGGAGAGTTTCCCTGCGACGGCGGATAATTATTCCAAGGCGATATCCCAGCTTAAGGAGAGATTCGGACGTGAGGATCTATTAGTGCAAGTTTATGTTAGAGACCTGCTCACCATGGTTATGAGAAATGCGGTCACCGGACGTTCCAAGACAGATCTTCCGACATTATACGACGAGTTGGAAGCGAAGATACGGGCCCTTGAGAGTCTTGGGCGAACGCAAGAAAAGTACGGTGATTTTCTAAGTCCTTTAGTGGAATCCTGTTTGCCAGAAGAAATATTGCTAGCATGGGAAAGAAGCAGAAACATGAAACCAGCGTCTGATGCTGAGAATCGTTCACTAGAGAATTTAATGAATTTTCTGAAGCAAGAAGTAAAAGGAGAAGAAATGGTTGAATTAGCGCGAACGGGTTTCGCATCTCCTTCTAACTTAAAGAAGAAAGATGCAGTGCACAAATTGGATAATTACCCAACGGCAGCGTCATTGGTAAGCACTAACACGAGAACCAACACAGGTAAGCGAATTTTACTTTGTGTTTTTTGTAATGGAAAACATCCTGCCAAGGACTGTTTAGAAGCGAGGAAAATGTCCTTAGATGAAAAGAAAAAATGTTTGCTGAAACATAGAGCTTGTTTTTCATGTTTCTCTGTCACGCACTTTTCAAAATTCTGTAAAGTGAAAAATTCGTGTTTATATTGTGCTAAGCCGCACCATTATTTATTATGTGACCATCCTAAAGAAAGTAGTAAATCTGATGTCATAGAAGTTAATTCATTATCTAATAGTTGTGTTAAGCATAATGTTTACCTAATGACTTTAATTGTAAAAATACATGCGAATGACAGAGTTGAAACATGTCGAACGCTCGTTGATAGCGGATCTCAGTATTCTTATGCCTCAAAGCATGTAATCGAGAAATTAGGCATTAAATCAACTAACAAAGTAAAAATGCAGCATATGCTATTTGGCGGAAGAGAAACGCCGAGTCAGATACATGATGTTTATCAATTGGTTATTAGTTCGTTAGATGACTCTTTCAGTTTAAGCGTTGAAGCTCTTTCCGAAGAGAGAATTTGTGGCAGTGTGCCAAAAATCAACTCTCCGGATGTTATGAAAGAGTTAAATGAAAAAGGGATTATTCTATCAGACTGTGAGGCGCCTGATAACGAGATAGATCTGCTCTTGGGAGTTGATGTAATAGGGTCTTTGTTTATGGACAAACCTATCAAACTGAATTCAGGCTTGTTTTTGTTAAACACGCGGTTAGGATTTATTCTAATGGGGAAACAGGAAATGCTTAGTAAATGTAATACAACATCTGATACTGTTTTGAATATTATTTCTTTATATGTTTCGAATTCGTCTATCAATGAGTTGTGGGATCTCGAGAGCATCGGGATCCTTGACCCAGTTCAGAGGTTGAATAAAAGTAATGAGCATTTAAAGGTGGTAGAGGAATTTGAAAAAGTATGAAGATTCTGCCGGATGGCAGATACGAACTTTGTTTACCTTAAATCAGATACAATCGAGTTGCCTTCCAATAAAGAACTGGCATGGAAACGGCATACAAAAATGTGCGAACGCGTACAACGGAATGGACTTTTAGATGATTATAAAGCCGTATTTAGAGAATGGGAAGAATTAAAAATAATAGAAAAAATCGAGAGTGAAAACGAAACTTCTCATTTTTTGCCACACCGACCGGTTGTGAAAACCGATAGTAGCACCACAAAAATACGGCCAGTTTTCGACGCTTCGGCTCGGGAAACTGGAAAGAGTTCATTAAATGATTTATTACACAAAGGTCCAAATTTAATCGAGCAAATACCGGATATAATTGATAGGTTTAGAAGTTATCCTATAGGAATTTCTGGGGATATTGAAAAGGCTTTTCTGCAATTGGGGATAGCCCCTGAGCACAGAGATTTTTTGAGGTTCTTTTACCCCACAGAAAATGAGCACATTGTGTATCGACATTCTCGAGTGGTATTTGGTGTGTCATCGAGCCCTTTTATGTTAGCTGCGGCACTTTCACACTTGCTGGAACATGTGCCAGCTGAAGATTCGGAAATAGCCGATAAGTTGAAACTTTCGTTTTATGTTGATAACTGCGTCGCGGGAGTGAATGATGTTAGACAGCAAGAAGAATTTATTTTGAAGGCTAGCGCAATTTTGTCTCGGAGTTGTTTTAATTTACGAAATTGGGAGAGTAATGTTGAATGTCAGTACCTATCTAAGAGCACGGGAGCGACGAAAGTTTTAGGAATGTTATGGGATCTTGACAGGGATGTTTTAAAATGCAATATTTGTGTGGAAGATCTAAAATCGGATTGTAATGTAACAAAAAGGTTTATTTTAGCCACTGTACAGAAAATTTTTGACCCACTCGGCATTTTATGTTCTGCAACTCTGCTTCCTAAAATACTGTTGCAGAATACCTGGAAATTGAAATTATCATGGGATTCACCTTTGCCAGATAATGTTGTAAAACCCTTTCTAAAGTGGTGGAGTGAAGTGGATAGGCTGGCAGATATTGAAATTCCGCGTTATTTTGAAATTAACGATACCACTCAGATGCACGTGTTTGTTGATGCTTGTAAAGAGGCATACGCAACTTGCGTGTTTCTAAGATCAGATACTTCCCAAGGTGTAAAGGTCATGCTTGTCAGAGCAAAATCAAGAGTGGCCCCTTTAAAGCAGATGACTATCCCCAGATTAGAGCTTATGGCATGCTGTATAGGTGCAAGGTTAGCACATTCGGTGCAGCAAGCTCTTAACATTACAGAAATGGAAACTATTTTTTGGAGTGATTCCATGGTTGCTTTATATTGGTTGATGAATAAAGGGGGGTGGTCAGTTTTTGTATCGAATAGAATTAAAGAAATAAAGACACTTTTTCCTGATTGCGAGTGGCGACATGTGCCAGGGAAAATTAATCCAGCTGATTTAATCTCCCGAGGGTGTTCACCTAGCCATTTAGTTGAGTCACACTGGTGGATGGGCCCTTCGTGGTTAGTAGAATCTCCAGACACCTGGCCCGTCACTGAATTAAATAATTGCGAGACTTCCGAAATCTCTCCAGAAAGGAAAAGGGTTAGATTATGTAATCTAAATTTGGCAGAGGAAAAGGTACCATGGTACGCTGAGAAATTTTCTAAATTTCATTCAGTTTTAAGATTAGTTGCTTGGGTCCTACGATTTGTTAACAATGCAAGAAGTAGTATTAATCAAAGAAAAGGGGGAGAATTAAGCCTAGAGGAGGTAGAGAATGCTGAGATCCGACTAATCCGATCCGTACAAGCTCATAGCTTTCCAGATGAAAAGTCAATACCTAACCTGTGTGTATTTAAAGATGGCAATGATATCTTGCGTGTAAAGACTCGAATTACGGAGCGTATAGATGCTCCCCATTTTCTATCGCCAATCCTACTACCTAACAATTGTATCTTCACGCAAAGACTTATAGAGCATTTTCACACTGAGAATTATCATGCTGGTACACAGTTACTTCTCAGCATAATTCGTGAAAAATATTGGATACTAGGTGGCAGGAAAACTGTCAGAAAAATATGGAATGCTTGTGTTAAGTGCCGGCGATTTAAAAGTAAATCTCCAATGACTGATCCGGTTTCCCTACCTACTGATCGAGTAGAAGATGCAGCTGTGTTTGAAGTTGTAGGGATAGATTTGGCTGGTCCTTTGTACTTGAAACATGGTAGTAAAGTATGGATTGTCCTCTATACCTGTGCCCTATTCCGCGCTGTCCATCTTGAATTGGTCTCTTCACTCTCTTCTGATGCCTTTTTGTTGTCTTTTCGCCGTTTTGTAGCTAGAAGAGGAAAACCTCGAGTAATATATTCAGACAACGGTACAAATTTTAGAGGAGCATATAACGAGTTAGCTGCTATCGATTGGAACGAAGTTTCCCGCTATGCAGAAATACAACGTATAACGTGGAAATTTATACCCCCCACAGCTGCATGGTGGGGTGGTTTCTGGGAGAGGCTGGTGAGAACAGTGAAGGAGCTTCTTCGGAGATCTTTAGGTAAAGCAATATTCACATATGAAGAGCTAATGACAATCTTGTGCGAGTGCGAAAAGGTTGTTAACTCCCGTCCATTGACATATCTTTCCGAAGACATGCAAGATCTCACGCCAATTACTCCCGCGATGTTTCTGATTGACAGATTGACTGTCGACGTTAAAGATTTAGATCTGCGGGATGCTAATCACTACCGCAAGCGATTACGATTTCGATCCAAAGTAATCGCGGAACTGAGAAAGCGATTTAGGAGCGAATATTTGGGTTTGCTGATTCAGCGACAAAAACAAAATCCTCGGTCGTCTAACATTCGTCCTGGTGATATCGTCATGATTGGGGACGATGTGAAAAAACGCCTCCAGTGGCCTTTAGCCCGGGTGTTAGAGGTAATTCCGGGTAAGGATGGACTAGTAAGAACTCTTAAATTAAAAACTCAGTCTTCGACAATAGTGCGTCCAATTCAACGTGTGTTTCCGCTTGAAGTCAGTGGAAATGACTTGGAGAGTTTACCACTGAAGAATATTCAACGGACCGAATCTGTGAAATCTCCGAGTCCAGACTCTTCCGATGTCACACAACCTCAAGTTACCAGGTGTGGTCGTGCCATAAAGAAACCTAAGAAACTGAACTTAGTGACTTTAACTGATGTTTTTGAGTAGCTATCCAGCTCCTCAAAAAGGGGGGAGGATGTTGCGAATGGCAGCGCCTCACCCACCAATCATGTGTCGCGCTTATCCCGCGCGAGTTGACGTCATATTCTCGATGATTCCATGTTTTTCAGTAGACCTTGTAACTTTTGTTTATGTAGTTCGTAATGTTTTAGTGTGGTTCATTAAATGTTCGTTATGTGTCACATACTATGTTTTATTCAGTATAATTAGTTAATCTGTCGAAATACGACATCGGGTAGATGTCAGCCCTGCTTCAACATTTTTGAGTTGTTCCGTTCCAGTGAGTAACGCTACATCTATACTCATTTTATACATATGTATTCTAAAATTTTGTTAAAACTCAAATTATAAATTTAACTTAATAATATATTTATTGTTTGTTTGTTGATTTATGTTTAGTTCAGTAAGCAATATAGAGAGGGGGGAAGCCTCGGAGGATCAAATGGAGGAATTATCTCAGCCTGTCGATTCCCAAGCAACTCTTGATTCTCAAGTCATGTAAGTTATTTTTAAGTCTAAAAATTCATGTGTTTTTAATGTTTTTTGTATGAATTAATGATTGAGTATCCAGATTTTGGAAGTAAATTTATTTTTATTTAGAAGTGTTGTAGGTATTCGCATTTAATAAATCACATTGCATTTCAAGTGTTCTATTGCCACCACTTTTTGTGATGCTAACATAGTGTTTATTTTTAGTGATAATGATTTTGAGGATGAAGAAACAGTTGATGCACCTTCATTTGCCTTTGCAAGCTTTGAAACGCCTGCAACTGGGTAAAAAAATTTATTTTACCTTATCATGTTTTATTTATATTATATATGAACATTTTCTCTAAACTATGAAGATAGATTTGACAGGATTTTTAAGTGCATCAGACACTTATGATACAGAGAATGTAATATCAAAGAGCATTGTTTTTACAACTTTGTCATTCAATAGTGAGTTTCAAAACACATTTGTTTCTTAAATTTTCAAAATTGTATATGATGCTATCATCCAGTTTAATGATTTTAAAGCTATTTTAACTTAAAAGTGTGTAAAACACTTGGATCATAGTAGAATATCTGATGCTTCTTGTCATTATACTCTAAAATTTAAAAAAAACCCAGAAAACTTCTAAGTATGTTAGAAAAAAAATTTAATTTGAAACTAAAGAAGTCTATGTTTATAAATATTAAAGTAACTAATACTAATTGTTGCGTGTGCGACAAAAATGATAAACGGACAGCATGCCAGCTGCCGTGCGGATGCGAACGTGTTGTGAACTGCTACTGGAGAAAGTTCATGAAGTATATAATGAAGATGCCAGAAATATAAACAAGTCATACTTTAAAGTTTTAATTGATGTTATGAGCACTTAATAACATATTTGTTGCGATGTGCGACAAAATGATAAACGGACAGCATGCCAGCTACCGTGCGGATGCGAACGTGATGTGAACTGCTACTGGAGAAAGTTCTGAAAAAACGCCGAAAACGAAAACACAGAAAAGGTTGAGTTGTTATGTTCCTGTGCATCCGGAACATACTCCCACCCTATCAGGCATTAGTCCTGATATATGGGCAAAGGAGCTAATTTATGAATGTTTCTTTTGATAACAGAGTTCTTGGTTTTAATCGTGGCTACGCGAACCAGTCCATCTGTACCACGATGAAGTTCGATCACTTGTCCTAATGGCCAAGAACCTGGAAGATAACCATCATCCAACAGCAGGACGATGTCTCCAATTTTCAAATTGGGCTGAGTGTCCTTCCATTTCTTCCTGGATTGCAGAGAAGATAGATAGGCTTTGGTCCATGATTTGTAGAAGTCTTTCCGCATCTTTTGAAGGAGATCCCACCTATTCCGTATATTGGCAGGACTAGTAAGAGGTAGTTCAGGAGGTGAGAGGATCACGTCTCCTGTAAGAAAATGTGAAGGAGTGAGAATATTAATACAATCAATGTCGGTATTGTTTACACTACATAATGGACGAGAATTTAAAATGGCTTCAATCTGAGTCAATAGAGTTGTCAATTCTTCGAAAGTAAGTATAGTTTCACCGATGACTCTTTTACAGTGATATTTGGTGGATTTAATTGCGGCCTCCCAAATCCCTCCAAAGTGAGGAGATGCTGGAGGTATAAAGTGCCATTCCATTGATGCATGAGTCAAATGATGAGCAACGGCTTCGTTCTTAGGAAGGGAAGCCCACAATTGTTGTATCTCGCTGAGCTTTCGGTTAGCCCCAACAAAGTTCGTTGCATTGTCGCTGTAAATGTGACGTGGAGCTCCTCGTCTAGCACTGAAACGGCGCAATGCCGCTAAGAATGCATCAGCGGTTAAATCACTGACCGCCTCGATGTGTAGCGCTTTAGTAGCGAGACAAATAAATAGAGCAATGTAGCCCTTGGTTGATTTTGCTCCACGACCATTATTGAATTTGATTGAAATAGGACCGGCATAATCTACTCCGCAGTTGAAGAAAGGCCTCTCGAGTGTTACTCGATGCTTAGGCAGATTACCCATAAGCTGGGATGCAGTGGAAGCTTTAAATTTGATGCATTTGTGAACACACTTATTAATAAGATTTTTTCCACCAATGATCCAATAAGATTGTTTGATAATGTGGGACAGTAATGAAGGACCAGCATGTAAATAAGTCACATGCTTTTCTTTCACGATGAGCTCACTCATCTTGTGTTTAGCAGGTAGAATCACTGGGTGTTTTTGATTAAAAGACAATTCTGAATTTTGTAAACGTCCTCCCACCCGTAAAAGACCATTTTCATCTATAAATGGATGGAGCGAGTATAGCTGACTTTTCTTAGGCAAAAATCTCTGATTTTTAATGCATGTTAGATCCTCACTAAAGTAATCTTTCTGAACCCACCGAATTATGATTACTTCTGCATTTTTAGTTTCGGTGTAAGTGAGTGGAGAAAAGGAATCAGTCATAAGTGTTTGACTTCTGTTATTAGTCTTGCACTTATTGATGAATCTTAGGCAATATGCTAAAATGCGTATAATCTTAGAAAATGATGAATATTTTTCAAATAAATTACTATATAATTCATTCGACTTAGTACTATGAAATGAAAATATAGGATCAGATCTTTGTTCATCTTTAATGAGATCCTTGATTTCTTTGAAAGACGATTCATCTTTCGGCCAGTGAGACGAATCCAAAAGAAGCCAACTTGGGCCATTCCACCACAAGTTACAATCAGGAAGACATTTGGGATCAAATATCCGAAGAATTTGTTGGTTTTTCCGATCCTCGTCGGACACAAAAACTTGACGGTACATTATCTCAAGGTATGCTGAAAAGATTATTTCTAAAAATCGAAAATTAAGTAAAATTTCGAAAATGTCTCGTGGCAATTTAGGACCAACACCCAATACTGAATTCAAGGATTTACCACTGGAAGTTTTGTATGAAGCATCGAAAACGACTCTTAATTTGGTAGTTGTACTTGACAGCTTGATCACTGCATGATGGGGAAGGAAATATTGCTCCTTTTGAAAACTATTCAAACAGTTTTGTGCGACTAATTCCAAATGATCTAAATTTTCATACTCGTGCATGAAATCTTTGATATGGGTTTCAAACTCTAAGTTTTCTTTAAATTTACGCTCCATAGCATATAATCGAGAAAGTGCAGCTGGTTTGGAATTACCTAATTCAGATTTAGATTTTAAAAATGGCAACTTTACTACAAAACGACCCTCTGAATTAATTGAGTAATTTTCTTGAAAATGCGTTTCAACATATAGCTCTTCAGGTGATAATAATGTGTCAGTTGAATTTGGCACTTCTAACTCCCCAAACCGTTTTAATTCGCTATCAATATTTATTTCATAAATATGCAAGTTTGAAAATGAATTTGATTTCTTTTGAGATTCTGGTAGTTTTCCGGATATGAGGAAACCAAAAATCGAGTTTTGAGCAATTAAATCACTTTGAGAACAAGTTATTTGTCCGGGAAGTAAAATAGAAAAAAAGTAGTCAGATCCTAGAATAATATCTATCTTATCCGGAATGTGAAAATGTGGGTCAGCCAACTTTGCGTTTTGCAAATGCGAAAAATCTTTCTCATTTATTTTTTTGTTCGGAAGCGCGGCAGTTAGTTTATCTAATACAAATGCTTTAATTGACATTCTCACTGAAGTATCGTGTATTGACAGTAACTCAATTTCCACGGAACCTTTTGTAATTGCGACTTCTGACTCAGCTAAACCCTTGACAGGAAAACGTGCATTTTTTCTTTTAAATCCCAATAAATTAATGCAAGATTCAGATATTAATGTTGATTCCGAACCACTGTCACACAATATTCTAATGTTACGTTTTTGACCCATCGAATCAATTACATTGACATATGCAGTTGGCAATAAGCCAAAAGTTGTTTGAACATTATTATTTTGAATTACAGTAGTATTTCCACTTTTGGTTTCATCCGTAGACGCAATGTCTGGTACCTCACTAGTTGCAAGATTTTTGCTTTGTTGTTCTAAATCAAAACTGCTCTTGGAAAGGGAAGCAGATGTGGAGTAACTTTTTAATTGATTTTCACAAAGAATACTATGATGCAATGACTGGCAATAATGACAACGATATGGAGACAAACATTCAGATTTTTTGTGCTGACTAGAAAAACAATTTAAACAAAGATTATTTTTCCTAACAAATTGATTTCTATCTTTGACAGATAATGTTTTAAATTTGGGGCATTTGAAAAGAAAATGATCTAATTTACACATAATACATTTGATACTTTTGTTAGTAGAAAATCTTTTAACACTAGATTGAGGTTTTTCCTTTTCTTTCTCGTTGAAAATTTCTAAAGAGGAACATTTATCATTTAAAAATTGAATAAACATTTCAAGAGTTGGAAATTCCTCTTTTGCGGAAAACTCAGACCATTGTCTACATGTTTCGTTGTCAACTTTTTGCAATAAAATATAAATTAGCCAAATATCTCTTTCATTTGCCTTAGGATCAATGGATTTTAAGCTCCTGATGATCTCATCAGATGTATCGGCAATTTTTCGCAAATTAATTCCGTTTGCATTAATTACGCAAGACTGATCCATGAAAGTTTTGATTAGTGATGTGACAATTTGTTTTTTCTTATCATACCTAGATAATAATTTTTCCCAGGCTTCTATATAACTATTTTCTGAAATGGGAATATGTTTAATAATAGAAGCCGGTTCATCCGTTAATAAACCTTTTAGATACTGAAATTTTTGAATATTGCTTAAGTTTTCATTGTTATGTACTAATGATACATATAAATCTTTGAACGACATCCAGTTTCTGTAATTACCATTAAAAGACTGCATATTTATTCTCGGTAACTTAAAATTATTTGTAATACTTGTACTACTAGAAACTGGTGTTGAATGTTCATTAACCTGAGTAACAGCTTGCTTATTAACAGTAACATTTAATTTTTCAAGTTCTTGTTGTAGTTTGGCTTTGGTTTCATAATATTTTTTCTCAAATTCTTCCATTTCGGAACTTTCCGGCGGAAGTTCTGCGTCTGCCTTGTCAAAATCAAAATAAATGCTTTCAACCTTTTGAAGTTTATTCATCAAATCGTGTTTTTCGAATAATTGTTTATCATCATTAATGAAATTTGAAATTCTGGTTAGAGCAGCTTTCGCTCTACCTCGGTTATTTCTTGCGATTTTATCTTTGTCTTCCATTACGACGTAATGGTGCGAGGAAAACCAAAGTCAAACTTGTAAAAAAGAAAAAAAAATGTACTTATCTTGCTTGGTCCTTGAATGAGATGCGAAGATGAAAAGTATCCAAAACTGTACCAATTGTAGAGTTGTGATGTGGTTAAAACCGAAAGCGAAATTCCTCAAATCTCGCCGGTGCCTCCAAGAAATGTTGCGTGTGCGACAAAAATGATAAACGGACAGCATGCCAGCTGCCGTGCGGATGCGAACGTGTTGTGAACTGCTACTGGAGAAAGTTCATGAAGTATATAATGAAGATGCCAGAAATATAAACAAGTCATACTTTAAAGTTTTAATTGATGTTATGAGCACTTAATAACATATTTGTTGCGTTGTGCGACAAAATGATAAACAGACAACATGCCAGCTGCCGTGCGGATGCGAACGATGTGAACTGTTACTGGAGAAAGTTCTGAAAAAACGCCGAAAACGAAAACACAGAAAAGGTTGAGTTGTTATGTTCCTGTGCATCCGGAACACTAATGTTACCAACATAGTCAGTGTCCACTTTATATGAGTATATATATATATATATATATAATATATATATATATATACACACTTTTTCCTACATGTGTCACTAATAAAGTTTTTGATTTTTAGATCCACTAAATATCTGGGTAAGAGGAAGAGGACAGAAGATCCCAGTTCAAGCTCTTTCTCAACCCAGCTGTTGGAAACAACCAAAACAATTTCTAATTATTTTTTAAAAAAGCCTGAAGAGGACACAGCAGGCAAGTTCTGTGAACTTCTCTCTTGCAGGCTGCGAGATTTGTCAAAAAAAAGAAGGCGAGGAGCAATGTATGCAATTGAAAATGTTATTCAAAAATTTGAATTAGACCAAGATGAGGAGGAGGCAGAACAATAAAATAATTTCTTAAGCTTATTTCTTTATACTTATTTTTTATGCTTATTTCTTTACAAATGTTAGAAGTTCTGTTAATGCATTAACTTTAAAAAATGGTCATTATTTTTACTTTTATCTTTTTATCAAAGAAAAGAAAAAAGAAACTTTTAGTAAAGAAATATTTTAATTTTCATATATTTTGTTTTCCACTCTTGTAATTGATCTATTCACCTCAACATAGTTTTACTGGAAAATATATTAAAAAATTCATTTTAAAAATAAATAGTTACATATGCAATAGCATCAAACTACCAAAATATACAGGATTTAAAAGCAATCATTATAGATACCTGTAATTTCAATAAATGTATTACTGTTTGATTTAATATTTTTTAACATAAGATTGTTTAGAATAAAATGATGAATCATTATACTAGTTAGTACTATTTTGATTTTATGTGAAAGTTTATTATTTTATGTTAGTAGTAGGAAATCAAAATATATTTACAATCATATGTTGTTTTAATACTTTTTAATCATATCTTTTCTTTAAAAAAATTAAACCAAAGAAGAACATTTATACAGTTATGAAATACTTTTATTAATTTATCACACGAAAATATAACAAACATTACTAAATAAACATTCCTTCAAATCTGAGATTTTGTGGCTGGACAAATTTACAGAGACATTTTAGGTGTAATAATTTATATATATAAACAGCAAAGTCAAGATCCAAATTGATGTGAAAATTTATTATTTTATGTTAGTAGTATGAAATCAAAATATATTTACAAGCATATGTTGTTTTAATACTTTTAATTGATTAAAATATTTTTTAATCATCTCTTCTCATAAAAAAAAGTTAAACCAAAGAAGAACAGTTATACAGTTATGAAATACTTTTATTATATATATCACACAAAAATATAAAAAACATTCTTTCAAATCTGAGATTCTGTGGCTGGACAAATTTACAGAGACATTTTAGGTGTAATAATTTATATATAAAAACATAATTTATATATATAAAGTCAGGGTCCAAAGGCTGAATCAGAAAACAATACAAGTCTTTCAGAGGAGTGGTGAGAAAAAAAGAAAACCCAAACTAGATTTAAATTAAACATAAGATGCAGCTGCATTAAGAAGAAAGTTAATATTTACACAATTAAAATTAAATGTTTATAATATGCAGTGTAAAAAATAGTAAAACTTAGAATAATTAAATATGAAATAAAACATTAATAAAATCTTAATATTAAAAAAATGAAAGTAAATTTCATGAATTGATTGACTATGGCCATTAATATATACACATAATTTTATGCACATGTGAAGTTGCAGTAGAGTTATTGGAGATGAAGTCTATAAAAATTATATGCAAGACAGTAAATTCATATGCCCTATTCCTTAATAATAGTAATTTAAAAATGGTAAAACAGTTATGATAATAAAAAATTAAAATAAGTACTACACTAATTAATTATAAATATTTTCAAGTTAAGAGTAGTTAATAAAATACATGGTACTACAATAGTAAGGAAAAATTATGTTACAAGTGAAAAAATTTAGAAAAATTGAGTTGATACTGTACATGAATCGAGGAGAAAGATATCTTAGCAACAAAATGTACCAAATAAAAGAAAAAAATATTCATCTATAAGCACTGCGGTTGAATTGCTTTATATTGCCACGGAACTGTTTGCATAAGAAATTTTTATAATTATCTCGTAGCATTTTAGCTTCTTACTTGCTGCTAAGTTTTTTTAAGAGACACTTCATCCCCATCATTCCTCCATGTTCCCCTATGTAGTTGGTGATATTTATCTTCATAATCTACAAAGTCAGTAGGGCAGTAAGCATCTGATTTTTCTATCAGCATGTTGTGGAGAATGCAAGAGGCAAGCACCATGCTTTTAGCAGCAGAATCACTATAATTCAGTGGTCGTCTGAAAATTCTAAATCGTGCTGCTAATATACCAAAAGCATTTTCCACAACACGCCTGCCTCTACTTAACCTGTAGTTATAAATCTTTTCCTCGGATAAAAATGGGAACTGAGATAGGGTCTCAGTAAGTTATTCCTCAGTGGGAATGCTTCATCCCCAACAATAAAATAGGGGCATAATTTACTAGAATTTAGTAATAAATCTGGTGGTGGAAATTTTAACTCATTATTTATAACTAAATTACCAAATAAGGTTTTTCTAAAAATTCCACCATTAGATTCACTAGAATAATGCCCATAGTCAACCATTATAAATTTATAATTAGCATCTGATAGGGCTAATAGAACACTGCTGAAAGTCCCTTTATAATTAAAATTCAGGCTTCCAGAGTTTTTTGGGCTTTCTCTTATAACATGTTTGCCGTCAATACTTCCACAACAGTGTGGAAGTTGCCACTTCTCATTAAAA
>CM063509.1:88350489-88360489 GCA_032207245.1 Pardosa pseudoannulata | reverse complement strand
AGGACCTTGTGTTGGGGTAGGAGGCACATTCAAAAGGTTAGCAGCTCGAGCAAGCAGACAACGACCATACAAAAATCAAATACTTACACAACGACGACCTTTTTAACTGGGCACAAGACACCATAACAGGAATACATTTTACTTTTTCAACACCAGAACACATTTCTACTGCTATATTTCTAGATAACCAATTTAAAAAGGCTTTTGCAATTCCTGGGACTCGGAAATATCATACTTTTATGCCCATAGAATCAAAAACAAAAGTCTTTGTGAAGACATTTTCCTTTTCAGAAGATTTATTGATGCAAACTGCGATAGCATCACAATAAAAGCTTCTATTTGATGATATAAATGGCTATATTACTGCTGTTTATAATTGCAACTGGTGGCTTGCATTTATGTTAGAGAAAAAAGAGAAAAACTCTGAAGAAGGGAAAATGACATTACTTCACCCATCTGGATCATCATCATCTTTTTTATATCTAGATAAGCCAGATGTACTACGGATTCCAATTTCAGATGTTTTGTGTAATGTGAATACTTTAACTCCAACAGGACGAATGTATATTCTTCCTGAAGTAGAAATTCTCAAAACACATAAAGCTTTTTACCAGTTCCAACTAAATAAGTAGCAACATCCATCAAAATTAGTGCACTTTAATGATTTTTCTTTATTCTAAAATCTCCACAAATGTTAAATGTACTATTTACTACAGTATATGTCGATAAGGTATTGTGTAAACTTTAATACCCTCCTATACAGCTGAGTTAGATTAAAAGTAAGGAATGCAAGTTCTCATTTTCGTTATTGCAATAGTAATATATCAAACAAAAAACTTTTGTAGCTTGTGATCCCATTATGATCCCAACATGAAACTTTGGGGATTAATTAACAATAATATGAGCAATTTTTGAAATTTTTTTCAAAATTTTAAAAACTTGGCTTTTTGAGAAATTTAAATTTTAAATTTTAATTTAAATTTAAAATTTTTTTAAAAATTTTCATGTCATCATGTATATCATATGAAAGCCCATTAAAAAAGGTTTAAAATGACACCTTGCACATATCTCTAGCTGAATTAGGTGAGTAGCAATTGTAATTTGAAGGTATGCTGATAGTGTATTTTTTAGACAAATCTGGCAACTTTAAAGCTTTATAACTCCCAAACCAGTTATTATTCGAACATAAGATTTGGGGATTTTCTTTATAACCATAAAGTTACTTACTATACCAAATTTAATCAAAATTGGAGATGGTCAGGTAGAAACCGTTGGTTGATTTGGTATGGAATTACCCTTCATTGTCATTAATCAAATACTTTTCTTAAAAAAAATTACTTTTTTACAACTATCACTTTTTTAAGATAAAATAATTATATATAAATTTAATCTCCTCGCTATTCGTAGTATGGGAAAAAGTAATGGACTTTTGCTTCTTCTTAACAACAGTAGCAAGTATGTTACTGAGTAATAGAGGATAAGGCCTGGATTCTACATTAGCTGAAAGCAGAGAATGAAGCGGAAACAGAAATATTTCCCGCTCTCTGTTTCCCTTCAGTTTCCGCTCCAATGTGACTCTACATCAACGTATCCTCAGACAGATTGCGCTCAAAGCAGAGCTCCATCTGTTGTCTTTTCTGCCTGTTTGTTGCTTGGGACAATTGGAGTTTTCAAATAGTGTCAAATCAATATGGAAAAAGAAGGAGATACGGCCATGCTTAGTTTGCATTTTTTAACAATGCTTTCTTCTGTCAGAATGGAAGAAAGTGATAAAAGAAGGCACAGATTTTGGGTTCGTAAGATTTCCCGAGAGAGAGAAAAGTACGGAATCCATAACACCCTGGTTAAGGATCTTCGTACTATTGATCAGGAGTTCTATTTCGAGTAAGCATACAATTCTTTAAAAAAAAATGTCTTCTCTCTATTTTTTATTTTGCTTAAATAGAAATTTTATAACACACTAATATTGTATTACAGCTTTATGAGGATGACGCCAGATGTGTTCGATGAAATTTTAAAAACTGTAACCCCCCTCATCGAAAAGAAAAATACTTATTGGAGAAAAAGTATACCAGCAGATGCCAGACTTGCATTGACATTAAGGTATATTTGTGTAGTTTTATGCTATGCAATAATTTTACAACTTTTTATTTCTTAAAAACTGTGAGATTTAAATTAAAAACAAACACAATATTACATCTTGCATTATATAAAATATTTAATTTAAATATGAACCCTATTTAATTACAATGAGAATAATAATACATTTGCTGTTTTTTAAAGTTATTTTAACTAAATCCCAAAAGAAAAAAAGAAAGAAAATGATCATTTTGTTTTTAAAATGATAAGGAGCTGATAATGGAAACTAATATGAAATATACCTTTTTTTGATTCATTCTGAATGCTTAAACATGAATCAATAAAATATTTCAGAGTTTAAACCCTGAGATAAACTGCACAAATATCTATGGTATTGCACAAATATCTATGGCACAAATATCAAGGTTTCTATGGTATCTTTGTCAAAAATTATCTTGTTATAAGCAATATTGCATCCAACCAAAAAAAAAAATAAATTATCTCCCCCATTTAAATTCTAGAATATTTTGTTATGAATTCTGATAGCATTTACTTATTAATGATAAAGAGCTGATAATATAAACTAAAAACCAATGCACATTAGTTGGATTTATTATGTATGCTTAAGTTGTGGCTTAAACATGAATCAGAATCAAATTCAAATATTTCAGTTTAAACTCTGAGATAAATTGCACAAATTATCTGTTTCTATAGTAATTCAATATGTTCATATATCTTTGTAGAAATTTTATTTTAATTAAATGTTAATATGATTTACAGATTTCTTGCAACTGGTGAAACATACAGGAGCCTCAGTTCTGCCTTCAGCATTGGAAGGCAAACAATTCAAAAAATAGTGCCAGAAACTTGCGAGGCAATATGGAACTCCTTTAAATTAAAATATATGCCCTTTCCAAAACATGCAGAGGAGTGGAAAAAAATTGCTGCAAATTTTAATGAGAAGTGGCAACTTCCACACTGTTGTGGAAGTATTGATGGCAAACATGTTGTAAGAGAAAGCCCAAAAAACTCTGGAAGCCTGAATTTTAATTATAAAGGGACTTTCAGCAGTGTTCTATTAGCCCTATCAGATGCTAATTATAAAATTTATAATGGTTGACTATGGGCATTATGGTACTGAATCTGATGGTGGAATTTTTAGAAAAACCTTATTTGGTAATTTAGTTATAAGTAATGAGTTAAAATTTCCACCACCAGATTTATTACCAAATTCTAGTAAATTATGCCCCTATTTTATTGTTGGGATGAGGCATTCCCAGTGAGGAATAACTTACTGAAACCCTATCCCAGACGTTCTCATTTTTTATCCGAAGAAAAGATTTATAACTACAGGTTAAGTAGAGGCAGGCGTGTTGTGGAAAATGCTTTTGGTATATTAGCAGCACGATTTAGAATTTTCAGACGACCACTGAATTATAGTGATTCTGCTGCTAAAAGCATGGTGCTTGCCTCTTGCATTCTCCACAACATGCTGATAGAAAAATCAGATGCTTACTGCCCTACTGACTTTGTAGATTATGAGGATAAATATCACCAACTACATAGGGGAACATGGAGGAATGATGGGGATAAAGTGTCTCTTAAAAAACTTAGCAGCAATATGTACCAGAAAGAAGCTAAAATGATACGAGACAATTATAAAAATTACTTGTGCAACGAAGGTGCAGTTCCGTGGCAATATAAAGCAACTCAGCCGCAGTGCTTATAAATGAATATTTTTTTCTTTTATTTGGTACATTTTGTTGCTAAGATACCTTTCTCCTCGATTCATGTACAGTATCAACTTAATTTTCCTAAATTTTTTTACTTGTAACATAATTTTTCCTAACTATTGTAGTACCATGTATTTTATTAACCAATCTTAACTTGAAAATATTTATAATTAATTAGTGTAGTACTTATTTTAATTTTTTATTATCATAACTGTTTCACCATTTTTAAATTACTATTATTAAGGAATAGAGCATATGAATTTACTGTCTTGCATATAATTTTTATAGACTTCATCTCCAATAACTCTACTGCAATTTAACATGTGCATAAAATTATGTGTATATATTAATGGCCATAGTCAACCAATTCATGAAATTTGCTTTCATTTTTTTTAAATTAAGATTTTATTAGTGTTTTTTTCATATTTAATTATTCTAAGTTTTACTATTTTTTACACTGCATATTATAAACATTTAATTTTAATTGTGTAAATATTAACTTTCTTCTTAATGCAGCTGCATCTTAGGTTTAATTTAAATCTAGTTTGGGTTTTCTTTTTTTCTCACCACTCCTCTGAAAGACTTGTATTGTTTTCTGATTCAGCCTTTGGACTCTGACTTTGCTGTTTATATACACTCATGTCCATAAATTAAGGATAATTCAGAATCACACAGAAATTGAGTTCTAAAATAAAAATTTCACATGTAGAATTATCACACACATCTTGAAGAAGAATATGCAAATTGCAGGAAACCACCAGATGGCGCGGATAGTACGTCACAATGACGAAAGTGTATGAAAGGCGGTCTATAAGGAATGGTAGCAAAGAAGTAAAGTTGTTCACAAGCGCTTTTTAAGCCTTTCAGTGCAATAACCGCATAGTTATGGCACAAAGGAAGCATTTGGATGATTTTTTACGTGGTAGAATTATCGGACGACTGGAATGTGGACGTAACCAGGTGGAAGTATCCGAGGAACTTGGAATCGCCCAGAGTGTCATCTCCAGGCTTTGGCAACGATTCAAACATGATGGTAATGTGAGTAGATGTTACAGCACAGGTCGCCCCCGAGTTACTACGCCGAATGATAACCGGTATTTGGCAGTTACTGCCAAAAGAAACAGACGGAGCACAGCATCAGACCTGTCTCGTCAGCTCTCTTCAGCTACCGGTACGACAGTTTCAAGGCAGACCGTGTACAGACGCTTAGGGAACATTGGTCTATATGCTCGTAGGCCTGTCAGATGTGTTCCCCTTACCGTAACTCACTGTCGCCTGCGATTATGCTGGGCTAGAGAGCATGCATTGTGGACACCGCAACAGTGGTCTTGTGTGATGTTTTCCGACGAGTCCAGGTTCAGTTTACATTCTGATTCTCACCGGACTTTCATATGGAGAGCGCCAGGTACCCGTTACCACCAAGAGAACACCATTGAACGACACTGTTATGGTGGAGCAGGATGGCTCGTTTGGGGAGGAATTATTCTTGGTTCCAGAACTGACCTGCATGTTCAGAGCATAAAGATGACAGGCCACATCTATCGTCATATCATTCTGGAACAACATGTATGTTTGTTTCGGGGCGCCATGGGTCCTGAATTTCTGTATATGATGACAACGCCCGACCTCACCGTGCAAACATTGTAGACGAATGCCTTCAATCGGAGGATATCACCCGTATGGATTGGCCAGCATACTCACCGGACTTGAATCCAATAGAGCATGTGTGGGACATGCTTACCCGACGAATTGCAGCCCGTCAACCCCCTCCCAACTGTGTATCGGAACTTCGGAGGGCATTGCTTGATGAGTGGTGTAATTTTCCCCAAGATCAGATTGATAATCTGATACTCAGCATGCGTAGGCGTTGTAACGCTTGTATTGCATCGTCCGGGAGACATACTCCGTATTAACCATCATACTAACCATGTTATACTGTTTTCTGTAAATAGGTTCTTTTTTGAAATTTGCTCCAGGGAGTAAAAATTGCAATTTTTATTAATTATGTCAAACATATAGCATCTTTTTTGCTCTTTACCTTTTGTTTAATAAATAGACTTTACAAATAAGTCAAATTTGTTTTGCTTTTGTCTCTTTCATTGCCTGAACTTCATTATCCTTAATTTATGGACATGAGTGTATATAAATTATTACACCTAAAATGTCTATGTAAATTTTTCCAGCCACAAAATCTCAGATTTGAAGGAATGTTGTTTATTTAGTAATGTTTGTTATATTTTTGTGTGATATATATAACAAAAGTATTTCATAACTGTATAACTACTGTTCTTTGGTTTAATTTTTTTAAAGAAAAGATATGATTAAAAAATATTTTAATCAAATAAAAGTATTAAAACAACATATTCTTGTAAATATATTTTGATTTCATACTACTAACATAAAATAATAAATTTTCGCATAAAATCAAAATAGTATTAACTAGTATAATTGTTCATCATTTTATTATAAACTATGTTCTGTTGAAAAATATTAAATCTAGCAGTAATAAATGTATTGAAACTACAAGTATCTATATTGATTGCTTTTAAGTATTGTACATTTTTGTAGTTTGATGCTATTGCATATATAACTATTTATTTTTAAAAGGATTTTTTTTAACATATTTTGCAGTAAAACTACGTTCAGGTGAAATAGATCAATTACAAGAGTAGAAAAAAAAAATATATGAAAATTAAAATATTTCTTTACTGAAAGTTTCTTTTTTCTTTTCTTTAATAAAAAGATAAAAGTAAAAATAATGACCATTTTTTAAAGTTCATGCATTAACAGAACCTCTAACATTTGTGTGCCTGAAAAAAATATTAGATGAACCTGACTGTTTTATTTATAAAAACATTTTGAACAAGGTTTTCATTAGTGCAAAGGCTACGTCCAAGGTTTGAAGAGAAACTATTACAGAAAAATTAAACTATTTCAGTTAAAAAATGATGGTAGCATTTTTATTTATAGGAAATATAAAAAAGTTTAAGCAAGATTAGACAAAATCCTCGTTTTTGCCAATTCTTTTTTATACCTTTTGTCAATAATGTAAGTTATCACTTTTCCTAGTTTATAAAAATTACATTAAATACTGTTAAAATACAAAGTTTTGTAGAGGGAAAAACCGTTTTGTAAAGTTTTGCTCATTTGCCTGACTGTAATATGGTTTATTTTTCTTTTAAATATACTGGCAGTTGGCTTGAAAACTAATAAATAAAGAAATAAGCATAAAAAATTATTTTATTTTTCTGCCTCATCCTCCTCTTCGTCTAATTCAAATTTTTGAATGACATTTTCAATCGCATACATTGCTTCTCTCTTTTTTTTTTTTTTTTTTTTTTTTTTTGACAATTCTCGCAGCCTGCAAGAGAGAAGTTCACAGAACTTGCCTGCTGTGTCCTCTTCAGGCTTTTTTTTTTTTTTTAAATAATTTGAAATGGTTTTAGTTGTTTCCAACAGCTGGGTTGAAAAAGCGCTTGAACTGGGATCTTCTGCTCTCTTTCTCTTACCCAGATATTTAGTGGATCTAAAAAACAAAAACTTTATTAGTAACGCATGTAGGAAAAAGTGTGTATATATAAACATATATATACTCATATAAAGTGGACACTGTGACTATTTATGTTAGTAACATTAGTATTAGTTACTTTAATATTTATAAACATAGACTTCTTTAGTTTCAAATTAAATTTTTTTTCTAACATACTTAGAAGTTTTCTGGGTTGTATTTTTTTTTATTTTAGAGTATAATGACAAGAAGCATCAGATATTCTACTATGATCCAAGTGTTTTACACACTTTTAAGTTAAAATAGCTTTAAAATCATTAAACTGGATGATAGCATCATATACAATTTTGAAAATTTAAGAAATACAAATGTGTTTTGAAACTCACTGTTGAATGACAAAGTTGTAAAGACAATGCTCTTTGATATTACATTCTCTGTATCATAAGTATCTGATGCACTTAAAAATCCTGTCAAATCTATCTTCATAGTTTAGAGAAAATGTTCATATATTATATAAATAAAACATGATAAGGTAAAATAAAATTTTTTATCCAGTTGCAGGCGTTTCAAAGCTTGCAAAGGCAAATGAAGGTGCATCAACTGTTCCTTCATCCTCAATCAAAGGTGATGACGCAACTGGACTCTATGGGCCAAGCCCGTTAATCCAGAGGCTTCTATCAGTAAGACTTCATCCTCAAAATCATTATCACTAAAAATAAACACTATGTTAGCATCACAAAAAGTGGTGGCAATAGAACACTTGAAATGCAATGTGATTTATTAAATGCGAATAACTACAACACTTCTAAATGATTTAAATAAATTTACTTCCAAAATCTGGATACTCAATCATTAATTCATACAAAAAACATTAAAAACACATGAATTTTTAAACTTAAAAATAACTTACATGACTTGAGAATCAAGAGTTGCTTGGGAATCGACAGGCTGAGGTAATTCTTCCATTTGATCCCCTGAGGCTTCCCCCCTCTCTATATTGCTTACTGAACTCAACATAAATTAACAAACAATAAATATATTATTAAGTTAAATTTATAATTTGAGTTTGAACAAAATTTTAGAATACATATGTATAAAATGAGTATAGATGAGACTTAATTGAATGCATGAAAATTTGTAATGCTGATTCCTTTATTTGACTGTTTAATGTATTATAAAACCATTTAAAGAATAAACAAAAGTGATTTATATCCTAAATACTTCTTTCAATATACTATTCATTCCCTTTTAAAATAAAGCATACATATAAGAGCAAATGCACATACATATTATAAAAGTTTTTTAGTACAGATTTAAATAAAACCAGAAATAAGAAATGGTGGAAAATGAGTGATATATTAATGAGTAAAACATATTTCGTATCACAATGGAAATTTAAAAAAAAAACCACATAACTATGTTTAGTCAGCTTTTCAATATTTTTGATAAGATATTTCTTCGTGTTAAAATTTACAGCTTCTTTTAATAAAAGCTTACAACAACTGATACATAAAATCATCCCAGAGCTTTAAATTACTACTTTTGGAAAATTATGAAGAGTATATTATATCATAAGATTCATGCAAACAAACCTCGAATTTTCTCTGCATTTGATTAGCAGGGAATCTAAAGTTTTGTACAGTGGCCACTTAGGTGTATATATATCTGCACTTGGAGCTCCACTGTACGAATTTTCTTTTGTTTTTTTCTTTTCTCTGTTATATCTGTCCCTCTGGACCTTCCATTTCTTTTCAGCTTCAGAGGCTGTAAAGATTTCATTAAATGATGATATGCTTTAACAATATAGCCAGAAAAATACAACTATAAAAAAACAATAAATTTGATCTACTCACCAGTCATTTGGAACTTCTCTCCTATTACTTCCCAATATGTTTTCTTTAGGATTAAATTTTTATATTCTCTATGGGATTTATCAGATAGAAATGGGTAATTTCCCACTTCTAATATAAACAACTCCACGTTCATAGCTGCTGCCATTGCTCTGACTGTGTACGTAATTAGAGGAATTCCTATTGGCTGTCACAGAACGGAAAACGTCGACAGAAACAGAAAAAGTGCAACATTTTCTACTCCGTATTCTGCTGGCGTTCTGTTGGGCAGAGACAGAGAAGAACGGAAGTGCGTAGGATTTCAATTTCTGTTTTCCGTGTCTGTCGTTTTTTCTGGTGAAGTGGAGTCCAGGCCTAAATGTTTGAAACTCATTTACACCTGACACTCCTAGAATTTTCACAGAGCCTAATCACTTCAAATGTGCTGTTTAGCCAATCTCCCTCGAATTGCAGAACGAGCCCAGGCAGGTCTGTGCGAAATCCGTCCTGTAATCCTATAAAGTTATTATGGTCGGAGGAACCCGATTGCATGGTCGATTAATTTAAACCTCCTTTTCGCCGGGATCGTCGTCAGAAGTCACGTGATCACACGGGAAAGCAATCCAACAATTCCGTGCTGACTAACTACTGTTTACAAAATGCGACATATAAGTATGAGTTACCCTAAACAAACACTTATATTCATCCATTTCTTGTTGCTGATATCCTCCCTATCCATGAATGGATAATGAAGCCCTTCACAGTCGGCAGCTCAGCATCAATTAAATAACAAAGTAGCTGCAGAATTTATGTAGGGCATGCTTTCAGAATTACTAAAAGTAAGATGGTGG
>CM063509.1:88338678-88345389 GCA_032207245.1 Pardosa pseudoannulata | reverse complement strand
TATGACTGAAAAAGATAATTATCGTCGCTATGTGTATATACATATATGTAATGTAAAAACTTAACGCTTTAATCCTAAACTAAAATTACTAACACCTCTATTAAAAAAACCACCAAATCCTCAATTTCTTCATCTTTTTAGTGGCCTTTCGGCGTTAAACTCTTTTGTTTCCTTCTTGTTGGCGAGCTTAACCGTTACCGTCGATAGACACCGAGTTACCGAGACCGTCGAGTCTCTCTCGAAGGTACCGGCTTAACTCGCCAACCTACTTGAAAAGCACTTATAACAAATTCCTTTCTCAAGCTGTTAGCGTCCCCAAGGTTATATAAGGATGCGCGACGATTCTCTGTAGAAGTTTTGCTCTGTATGCTGCCTAATAAACATGTATAAAATTTATCCTGGATCTTCGTATTAATTTTTTCGACCACGCTACAGCCGCGAAGCATAGCAGGCCAAGCTAAATTACAAAAGTCGGCGAGGATGGTTCCTGCTGCGGGAAAAGAGATTCATTTCACAGTGCATTTACGAGATTCTACAAAAATATCAAAATTGAAGCGAAAAGCCAGTCCCGCAACGAGATGTGTTTTGTTTTCGAAAAATCTACAATGCAGTCGGCGGAGTTCTTCGGCGACCCCATAGGAGCGATGACAAGTGCGGTGATTTGACTCTGCGGAGGGAATCTACAGCAGTGCTCGCTATAGAGTGTGATTATTTTTTTTTTAGGTCATAGCTCTGTGGATGTGTAAATACAGATTTTGTTTTTCTCTTCTCTCTTTCGGACGGATTACCCATGCTAAAGGTAAAAGTTTTTAAAAAAGTAATAGTACTTTCTGGTGAGATGTCAATTTAAATAGTTGAATTCTAAGAACAATTTAAATATTTTGTTGTACTGTAATATATCTATTGTACAATAAATATTCTGTTGAAATCAATACAAAATGACGGAACCAGATAACTTAGATGATTCTTTAGCTACAACTGGAGCTGAGAATAATTTAACAATAATTTCTTTTGAAGAAACAGATTTTGGTGACATTAATTCATGGTTACTCTATTTTGATAAAATATGTGAGGAAAAAAAGAAAGATGAGCTCTGGAAGCTGAAGAATGTAGCGCGTTTTTTAAAAGGAAAAGCCCTGTGGCTTTATGTTAAACATTCTCAAGAGGTAAAAACGTATCCAGAATTTGTCCAAATACTAAGAGAGAACTTTGTAGACCCAACTTTGACCACCTTCGGCGATTTTGTCAATTATAAATACAATACTGGGGATGATATAACGCAATATTTTCGGAAAAAAAATGGAAATAGGTAAACAATTAAAATTAAGCCAGTCAATGATTTTGGAAGGACTGACTGACGGACTACCAACAGATTTAAAAGTCCTAATGACAATGAAAGAACCATTGGACCCTATTACTTGGCTAAATCAGGCCCATAAATTAATCAAGATTAAGGGGCATCAAAACGAAAATCCCAAGTTTATTACTCCTCGCGTTGAAAACGTCCAAAATTATAATCAAAATCTTAATTTTCAACACCAAAATCCGAGAGCTACTAGTCGTCCAAACTTTTATCACTATCCGAGGAATAATAATTATCCACCAAGTAATTTTCAAAGGCTTCAGGATCCTAATCCTTCTTACAATAATCACAGACCTAGATTTTCCAGCCATCATACTAGTAACAATTATAATAATTTACCTCCATCCCCATGTAGACTTTGTACACAGAGAGGAATACAAAACGCATATCACTGGTTTCAAGTGTGTCCTTTTAGACAAGAAAGATTTGAAATAGATGGGGTATCCCAGGGTGAAACTAATCAAAATTCCACAAATGTTTCTAATATTTGACAATTAAGGGTCCTGGGATTTCTGTCAGACCTAGAAACCGTAGAATGTGTAATTGACACTGGAGCAACATTATCCCTTATTTCCGAAAAAACAGCGAAAAAAATTAAATTTAAAAACTCAACGGATAAAAGGAATCTCAGTAACACAAACAAAAGGAAACTTTTTTCTAAACAAAATATGTAAAGTATGTATGAAAATTGGTAAAATTACAAGACAAATTCAAATGTTTGTATTGAAAACTGATTTATATTATATTATATTAGGTTTAAGTGAATGTAAACAATATAAGTTACAAATAGACTGTTGTAAATTGTTAATAACTCAAGAATCTCAAATCATTTCAAATTATGTGAGTACTGGTATTGATACTTCACTACACATGCAAGCTGACGAAAGACCTTTTAAAAATGATAATGTCACAATATCCCGAACTCTGAAAACTGACCACCTAAGAACATATAGTTGTAACAATGATGAAAATTCTATACATGTTGGTAAAACTTTTGTAAAACAAATTGAGACAAGCTCTCAAAATCAAAATTATGTAAAAGGAAATAATGCAAAAAATAATGAAAGTGCATTAGATAAATTAATACATGAATATGCAAATGTGTTTTCAAAGCATAAATACGATGTAGGCAAAATTAATATCGAGCTGCAAAGAATTAGATTAACTTCGGACCTCCCTGTGTCTTTAAGACCTTATAGAACTTCCATTAAGGAAGAAGAAGAAATTAAAAATCAAATTGATCAATTGCTAAGTGCTAAGAGAGTTGTAGCCCATATTCAGCACCAGTCACCCTAGTATTAAAACGTGAGGAAGGCAAAAAAAACAAGATTATGTATAGATTTTCGAAAGTTAAATGCTATAGTCAAAACAGATTCAGAACCCCTCCCAAGAATTGATGTTTTGTTAGATAAATTAAATAAAGCAAAAGTTTTTTCCACAATCGATCTAAGATCGGGATTTTGGCATATACCTATTCACCCCGACGATACTGAAAAATTAGCTTTTAGCACAAATTTCGGACTTTATGAATGGTTACGACTCCCTTTTGGGTACAAAAATGCGCCCGGAATATTTAATAGGACCATTAGAAGAATATTGAATAAAAATAAAATTCAATTCGCGTGCAGTTACTTTGACGACATAATTGTATATTCACCCTCTAAAGAAAAGCACTTAGAACATTTGAGAATATTGTTTGAAGTCTTTACTAGAGAAAATATTAAATTAAATCAAAGTAAATGTGTATTTGCAAAAGATAAGATTAATTTTTTAGGCTATGAAATTAAAAATGGTACGATCATTCCTGATAACCAAAATATTGAAAGTATAAAAAAGTTGAAGTACCCAACCAATGTAAAAGAATTACAGAGAGTCCTAGGAAATGTCAATGTTTATCATAAATTTATACCAAATTATGCCCAACTGAGAAATCCTTTAAACAAATTATTGAAGAAAGATGATAAATGGGACTGGAGTGACCAATGTCAACAAGCTTTTGATGAACTGAAGAAAATTTTAACTTCCAAACCTGTTTTACAACTGTATGATGCTAACAAACCCTGCCATGTGTATGTTGACGCATCGCAAACTGCTGTTGGAGCTGTTTTGAAACAACCAGACGAAAATAATATACTTCACCCTGTTTCGTATCACTCTAGAACTTTAAAAGATTACGAAAAAAATTACGCGATCACGGAATTAGAATGTTTGGCTATTGTTGATGCTCTAGATAAATTTTACTATTATCTCCACGGACAAAAATTTGTAATTCATACGGACCATGCGGCTCTTGTTTGGCTTAAAAGTGTGAAAAATTTAAAGGGTAGATTGTTCCGTTGGTCCCTTAAACTCAGCATGTTTGATTACGATGTAAAATACCAAAAGGGCTCAGCAAACGTTGAAGCCGATATGCTTTCTAGACATCCTATTTCCCAACATCTCCAACACAGTGTGCATTTACTTGATAGTGAAAAAATAATTAGACAACAAAAATTAGATAATGTGTGTGGGAAAAATTATATGGAAAGAAATGATATGATTGTAATGAAGAAAAAGAATGTTTTTAAAATTGTTGTACCAAAATCTTTAAGATTGAAATTGTTAACTGAAACTCACGAGAAATTTGGTCACCCTGGTGTACAAATTATGCTTAGTTTAATTACCCCTCAATACTATTGGCCTTATATTAGTAAAGACATTGGAAATTATGTAAAGCATTGTCATACATGCCAAATTAATAAGAAGAAAAAGACAAAAAATTTGGACTTATGCAAGAAGTACCCCCTGCGGACAAACCCTTTGAATGTCTTTCTATCGATACGGTTGGAATTATTATAATTCTACAAAAAAATACTTACACATAGTAATTGACCATGCAACAAGATACGTCTGGGCATTTCCCTCTAAAAGTGTTACTACCGAGACTTATGCTAACTGTTTAACTCAGATATTCAAAATTCAAGTCCCAGAAAAAATCCTTAGTGACCGAAATGCGGCTTTTACTTCATCTAGATTTAGAAGATTTCTTCAAAATTATAGTGTAAAACAACTATTAACTACTGCTCACCATCCCCAAACTAATGGCAAAGTGGAGCGTGTAAATCAAACAATAGTTAGTCGATTAAAATGTAAAGTAAATTCTACTTCCACTAAAATACCTTGGACTAAAATACTAGAACAAGTTATTGAATACAATAATTCTCCTCATACCGTAACAAAATTTACCCCTGCCTACTTATTATTTGGTAATCTTCCGTTTGAATCTCCTATTAATCAAAATACTTACCCTCCATTAGACGTAGCTAGAAAATTGGCCAAAGAACGAACTATTGAATATCATAAAAGAAATAAAAGTAGATATGACACTAAATTTATAGACGTTAAATTCCAACCTGGTGACTTAGTCCTTTTTGAAGAATTTGAGTTCCCTAACACACGTAAGCTGACTTCACCCTTTTCAGGTCCATATCAAATTGTAAACAAATTGTCAGAAGTTAATTATGAAATAGATAAAGAAAATTATCAAACAAAAAAATCGACTGAGATTGTCCATGCTTCCAAATTGAGATTTTATTATGCACCGGGAAGTTTTAAACTACACCATGAATAATGTTTCTAGATATGTGATAATTGTATAAAAAGATGATTATGGTTGTTTTTCTAATTTGATTTATAATATTGAAGAAGTGGTTATACTTGTACATATCTGCTGGTTTATTATTGTTCACAGTGTTAAAATATAATAATACAGCAGGACTATATATTTTTTCATATTTATTGTTTGTAAAAGAAAATCATTTCAATTTTGATAATAATTGATTGAATTTGATTTTAAAGTTCATGTTGAAATTCAGTGACAATATTGAAAAATCTTAGAATTTCAAATTGATACTGATATTGTATTAGTGATTTACGATGTTGTGATTTCATTTATAAATTTTGTTATATAACTTGTCCTAAAATATAATAACATTTTTATTATTTAATCAGATTTAATTATTTAATCAGATTGTGTATTCCTAACTCATACAACTTAATAACAGTTTCGGTCTGAACTGAATCGATTACTGTGCAAAAATTGTTTTGATGGTTCTTCTAGACCTGAAAGTGAATCAGGACAGGACGCTGCTGAACCCTATTCTATGCAGAGGGTCTGACAGATGTGACGACACTTGTGACTTGAACTTTGTTTTGATACTTCAGCTGAGTGTGGTTTTGATTTGAAGAACTGATTACGAGTTACGATATACAAAATAATATTCTGATGTTTTTTTTTATATATATGCTACATTTCTGTTCATATTTTATATTTAGTCAATTTGTATTTCATCATTTTTGAGTTTTGCTTTTTATTAATTGAGTTGTATATAACGAATAATACCTTTGAAGCTTTTTGTCTTACGTCTAAACATATTTTTGAGAACTTAATATTTTAATTTTGAATATAATAATTTTGAGGTTCTTGTTTTATAGAACTGAATGTCATAAAATATTTGATTTAAAGTATTCTAGTGCTATATATTTTTACATATTCATATTCATATTAATATTATTTTTGTTACATTATGCGTAGTACATCTTATGTTTATTTTCATGTTTCATAATACCTATTATATTCAGTAATATTTCAAATAATTTTCTAATATTTACATAATGTTTTACAATTAATATCTTTAGCTTTTCATGTTCATATGAAGTATATTTTTATTTATAGTACTCTATTCTCATGTTATATTTTGTATACTATTTTTATAATTTCATTGTAATTTTATATTTTTGGGGACACTAACACTAACAATCATGCAGCAATTAACCCACTAAGTTTCCAGCTCACTATCTGGAATGTCTTGGGGTCGAGGCGCGCCCGGCTTCAAGCCTTTTCAGATGGGGGGAATATTCTGTAATGTAAAAACTTAACGCTTTAATCCTAAACTAAAATTTCTAACACCTCTATTAAAAAACCACCAAATCCGCAATTTCTTCATCTTTTTAGTGGCCTTTCGGCGTTAAACTCTTTTGTTTCCTTCCTGTTGGCGAGCTTAACTCGCCAACCTACTTGAAGAGCACTTAAAAGCACTTATAACAAATTCCTTTCTCAAGCGGTTTGCGTCCCCAAGGTTATATAAGGATGCGCGACGATTCTCTGTAGAAGTTTTGCTCTGTATGCTGCCTAATAAACATGTATAAAATTTATCCTGGATCTTCGTATTAATTTTTTCGACCACACTACAGCCGCGAAGCATAGCAGGCCAAGTTAAATTACATACATATATATATATATATATATATATATATATATACACATATACATATATATATATATATATATATATATATATATATATGTA
>CM063509.1:88316178-88328678 GCA_032207245.1 Pardosa pseudoannulata | reverse complement strand
TCCTTGCGGAATCCAAAATCGTTTTCTAACTCTGGTAAGGGTTAAGGTAACTCCGCTATGCATCGTCTTCTGATGTTCTTGCATAACCAATAATTCTGTGAATCTTGCATTTCTTGGTAAAAGAATCGGATTTATTACATTTGGGCTAAAATCACTTTGATTGAGCCTACTGCATATTCTCAGTATATTGATATCATCTAAATATGGATATAACGTAAAAATCTTTGAACTTTTCTTAACGTTATTACTACATTTTAAAGAATCGATTTCCTCTTTATAAAATTTCTTTTGCACTTCCTTTATTAGGAATAATTCAGCTTCCTCGATTTCTTCTGCTGATAAGGTGCCCTTACGTTTAACCGAATTTCTTGAATTAAATGCAAACCTTTTAATCCATGCTACTATTTTAATTGCTTTCAATAATGTGCTGAATTTGCCAATCTGTATGAGTTGCTCTTCAGACCCTGAGGCACAAACATTTTGAACAATCACCTTCTTAGCCTCTTCCAATTTCAATTCTTCTTCTACCTCCTTGGATTCCTTGGGCCAAAAATCAGTTTTCTTAACAAGCCATGTAGGGCCAGACCACCATAATGTGTCGTTTTCGAGTTCTTTCAGAGTAAGTCCTCGTGTAAGTCGATCGGCAGGATTGTCTCGACCAGGACAATGTTTCCAGTCCTTCGGATTGGTCAGAGATTGTATTTCAACAACCCTATTACTCACGAAGGGTTTCCATAATTTAGAGAAGCTCTTAATCCAGTGAAGGACAATGTTTGAATCTGTCCATATATATTGCTGGTTAATATTGAACTTAAGAACGGACAGAACTCTGTTAATAAGTCTAGCACCGATCAAAGCACCCATGAGTTCTAGTCTCGGTAAAGTCAAGCGTTTTATTGGAGCTAGTCTACTTTTAGATGTAACGAAACTTGTCTTCACATTGTTGTCTTTAAGAAATCTAAGGAAGATTACAGCACCAAAGGCCTTCTCGCTTGCATCACAAAAGCAGTGGATTTCTACGTTGTCAAAGGTGCCCTGCAATTCTCGGAAATAGTATCTGGGTATTTCTATTTTATTTAGGTGTGGAAGCTGTGCGCACCAGTTTTCCCATTTCGTTCTTAGATTTTCTGGTAAATTTTCATCCCAATCTATCCCCTGTTCCCACAGTGCCTGGAAAATAATTTTTATAATAACTGTAAACGGTGATAAGAATCCAATTGGATCAAAAATTCTCCCAGCTGCACGAATTACAGTTCTTTTAGTTTTTTCCTGACAATTAACAAATTCCGAAAGATTGTGACTATCTAATCTGAAAATATCCTTTTCAGTATCCCATATTAATCCTAGAATTTTAAATGGGGATGCACTAGGTGATGTATCACGACATACATCAAAATTTAAAGTTCGTAAATGTTTCATTAAAATCGGAGAATTACTATGCCATTTGCGCAGAGGCATGTTGGCTTTCAGAAAAATATCTAAGGACTCTTTTGATAATTTTAAAGTCTCTTCTACCGTAGACGCACCTATCAACAAATCGTCTACATACATCGAATCATTAATTACAGAGCAAGTTTCAGGATATTCATTTTCAAATTGCTTTATATGGTGTTTAATTACGGCTCCTAATAGAAACGGACTAGAAGTTACGCCAAATAATACACGCGTCATTTTCATTATTACAATTTCTAGCGGAGAATCCGCATTTTGTGGAAGATGTTTAATCCACAAAAATCGAGTCAAATCGCTGTCACTTTCTGCAAGGCTTATTTGCAAAAACGCCTTTTCTATATCGGCGACTACTGCTATATTATTGCTCCTGAATTGTAAAATTAAATCAAATAAGTCTGAATTTAAATTCGGACCTGGAAGAAGCATATCATTAAGAGATAACTGAGATGGAGAATGTGCTGAAGCATCAAACACAATGCGCAATTTGGTAGTTTGTTTATCTCTTCGAATTACTGGGTGATGGGGTAAATAATAAGTTAAATTGCCATTAGAAGAGTTCACATCCTGGGGTTCAACTATTTCTACAATTCCTGATGACAGATATTCTTCAATGACGGCTTTGTAATCCTTAAATAATGTAGGACTATTTCGAAATCGCTTAGCTAAATATTCAAGTCTCCTTTTTGCGACATCATAATTATTTGAAAGATCAATTGAATCAGATCTCATGGGCAACTTGACTTCGTATCTCCCATTCTTAAATTTAACATTTCTTTCAAAATCTTCTAAAGTTTGTTTATCGCATGCTTTTATATCTATAGGTTCATCACTAATTCCTAATGACTCAAGTTCCCAAAACCTCTTAAGTTCAATGGATGATTTATCATTACATTTGTTTTCATCCCAACTAGAAACATACATTGCTCCCACTATGTTACCTGAATTAATTTCATTAGAAAATCTTCCATGCAGTGCCCATCCAAATTTTGTTTCATTTAAAACAAGAGTTGGTGAAAGACGTTTAATTTTCCCTGTCACAATTGACCAATAATAATCTCCACCGACTAATATGTTTATTTTATTTCCTTCTTCATTTAATTTATCATTAACATCCGACAGTTTTATACCCAATTTTTTAATTTGATCGCGCACTTCAAAACTAGGCATTCCTATAATATCGGGACAAATACTTTCTGATTCTAAGGCTTCAAGGCTAAACACGTAGTCGGAATTCGTATCTTTCAGTAACACACGAACCCTATTCTGAGAGCTCACAGGCGGCATTTTACTGCCTGCAAAAGTGTGAATTCTTAGCGCCTCCTGACCTCTCACCTCTAATCCCAGGCTGCGTGAAATATTTTTGTCTATGAAGCTTCGCTGAGCCCCGGAGTCCAGTAACAAACGGACATCTACTATTTCATCCCTTCCGATAAGCTTACAACGTATCGTTTGAAAATAAACATAAGAGTCGCCGCTTTCGTCCTTCTTTTTATTATGCGGTTGTTGAACCAGAGAGGAGACAACCACCTGGGGGTCGTTTGGGGGAGAAGTTTGGGGTTCTAAATGTCTTTTCGGGTCAGGCTTGTCGCATAAGGATATCTGGTGACCCTTTGACTTGCAATTCGAGCATTGAGTATGGGTACGGCACTGTTTTGCACGGTGAAATTTCTTATAGCATTTAAAGCATTTTGCTTGCTTCCGAAGAGAATCTTTCCTCTGTTCTAAATTTAAGTTACAATTTTCGGGTTTATGTTTTTCCTTACAAAATGGGCAATGATTTTCTGTTACAGTGTTCAAATTAAATGCCGATGGGGTTTTATTTTTCATGTGATTCGAATATTTTGTAGGGAAATTTTGTTTATATTTATTTTCAATAGACCTTGTGTTTTCGAAATCAGAGTTTGTTACATATATGGATTTTTCCCGCGCTTCTATTTCCCTTTTGAGATAGGTCAATAGATCTGTAACATTACTTTCCTCCTTATCACTTTGTATCCTATGGAATTGCAAAACAAGATCATTTGGAATGCATTTGTATAAAATAGGTAGCAATAAACAATTGTATGAGTCGGGTTTAACACCGAGAGACTCGAGACTTCTTATTTGGACTGATATCTCATCGTACAGGTTTCTTAACGCATTCACATCATTAGGTTTATGTACAGTTTTTAAGTTTAAAAGACGGTTGGTATGTGCAGCTATCAAAACATCTTTTTTTCCATATCTATCTTTTAGAATATTTACAGCCTTTTCATAATTTTCCGCTGTTAGAGGGAGACCGCTTATGGCGGTAGCTGCAGAATCACTAAGTAAAGATTTTAAATAATTAAATTTTTCTATATTTTGAAGCGTATTATTTTCGTGAATAGCGACTTCAAACTGAGGCCAAAATTCTTGAAATTTACATATGTCTCCAGAAAATTTATCTAAGGATATGCGGGGTAATTTAGTATTCGATTTTAATTTTGTGTCCTCTATCGTTTTCGTAATTGATTTATTAACTTCCGAGTTTGTCTGATTTGATTCCGAATTTTTATTTACTTTACTGAGATATCTATTTGCTCGAGATCTGCAGAGCACAATTGACTGACTGTATTCGGCTGAACTTTCTATTTCTGCTTCTAAGTCTTTAATTTCGGTTTGTTTTTCAATCACTTGATCAATGTTGGATAGTGTAGTTCTATGTTCTAAAAGAACATCTAGAGAATCTTGGACTATTTCTGGATCTGGGGTTTCTTTTTCTAGCTCATCATCAATTTTCTTAATTTGGTAATTAAGCTTCTAACAGTCTTTCTTTTCATTTTGTTACGTTTTTGTGAATCTTCTGTACTCATCTTAGTTTTTTAATTCTTCAATTTTCAGAAAAAAAAAAAAAAATCAAATCACTTACCCGTGGAAGATCCAATCAAAATATCGTGTATCCAAAAATAAAAGGTGTAACAACAGTTCCCGGCAGGATGCACCAACAAATGTGCATATTCTTTCTCGATCCGGTGGTTCAGTGGTATTTTCTTCTGGGTCTCGTGGTTGTTTACACCTTAATTACACATTGATATAGTAATGACCAGCCAACGGGTTCGCTTAGTTGCCTTTATTTTCACGACGCGCTATATTTACATGCTTTGGTACAGGGGGAGAGCTTATCGCCCATCCTCTCGCTTCGAAGGTTACATCCGATCTCTCTCCGTCCAAGCGGGGTTACAAACTATTCTCAGTAGCGCCATCTAGTATAGTACTAGTGAGCTATGAATTTCCTACAACAATGAAGTATTTTCATAAAAATCTAGGAGTCAATTTCACGAACTAATAAATAACTAGCGTTTAAGTTATATATCCTTGAAAATTAAGAAGTTTGTTAGTTTGTGTGTTTGTTTTTCATACATAACCACACATTTCGGAACAATCGGGGGAATTCAAACAGTATCCATCGCTGTTCTAGCTCGCTCGCTGATTGGGATTTAACTGTACTCTACGCTAATTGACATCGCTGTCCGAGTATCGCTGTTGAACTTCGGCAAACTTCGGAAGATTGTTCCCGAACCCTCACTTTGAACCAATTACATTCCGAGGTGGTCAGAAGACCTGGAAAGGATAGAGGTTTCCATATTGGATTTTTGATGAGTTAGCAAAATTTAAAGTGAGTAAAGTTTATCTTCTCCCAAACTATCGATCCGATTCTAAAATAAATTAGTATAAATATACTTCATATCACAGCGAAAACAACTGTTGTATTTAATACGTTCGAAATTCACTCCTTCCCCCCTTTTCGAGCGTTTAATGCTATTATTCAAGCCATCTTTTCTCCGGTTAAGAGCAGGTGATAAAATTTATCAAACTATTATATAATAAATAGGTAAAAATAACTTGTTTTTCGAACATTATGACACCCTTCCTTTAACCATCTCATTAAATCATTTTTTTATTTTAAATTATTTAAATATCGTCTGCATTATTTTCATACGTTTTATAATTGAACTTAGATATTACGTAAATACTTTTCTTTTATATTTGGCTTAAATAATATATTAGGTACATATTACTGAACCCGTCAGTCTATTGATCCCATCGTATGACGAGCTATATGCTAGTTTATTTTATAATTATGTTTTACCAAGATTTTAGATCTCGCAGGATAATTTGTTCCCTGGAAGAGAGTGAACTAAAAAATAAGCATACGTATACAGATGTATTTTTAACTTTTTCCCTTGCATTGCATTTATTTCGTCTAGAGTAATGCAAGAAAAGTAATTAGTTCACCAATATTCTCAACTTGGCAATTTTATCACTACATATTTCAAGTTACGTGACATTTACTAAACTTATTTATGTTACATATTATTATTACGAAATTTCGCTACCAATTTCGTTTTTCTTTGGATAGGTAGCCCAATTCTCTCAAAATCTTCGAACATAAAATGTAGTCACTTTCGTTTGGTTATATGGAAAAATAAATCTCTAAATATGGTGTAAAATTTATTGAAGGAAAATAAAATAAAATCTTTTATTCGCATAATGAAACTGCATTTTTTGTATTTTTGAAATTCTTGAAATTACAGATGTAACATATTCTGTAATTAAAAACAACATATCATTTTGTAATCGTAAATAACTAGACCAAAATCTAGGTGCGAAGTCTAGGATTAATATTTGTATTTTTTTTTTTAAAAACTACTGATGTACCACATTCTGTAATTAAACACAACATTTCATTTTGGAAACCTATATAACCAGACTGAAATCAAGGATTAATATATGTATTTATGAAATTTTAAAACTTATGAAGTAACATATTCTGTAATTAAACACAACATTTCATTTTAGAAATCTACATAACGAGGCCGAAGGCTAGGATTAATAGTTGCATTTTTGAAATTCTTAAAACTTATGAAGTAATATATTCTGTAATTAAACACAACATTTCATTTTGGAAACCTAAATAACCAGACCGAAATCTAGGATTTATATTTGTATTTTTTAAATTCTTAAAACTGCTGCTGTAACATATTTTGTAATTAAACACATTTCATTTTGTAAACCTACATAACCAGACCGAAGTCCAGGATTAATATTTGTATTTGTGGAATTTTTAAAACTACTGATGTAACATATTCTGTAATTAAACACAACATTTCATTTTAGAAATCTACATAACGAGGCCGAATGCTAGGATTACTAGTTGTATTTTTGAAATTCTTAAAACTTATGAAGTAAAATATCCTGTAATTAAACACAACATTTCATTTTGGAACCCTAAATAACCAGATCGAAATCTAGGATTAATATTTGTATTTTTTAAATTCTTAAAACTGCTGCTGTAACATATTTTGTAATTAAGCACATTTCATTTTGTAAACCTACATAACCAGACCGAAGTATAAGATTAATATTTGTATTTGTGGAATTTTTAAAACTGCTGATGTAATATATTCTGTAATTAAACACAAATTTCATTTTGGAACCTTAAGTAACCAGACCAAAGTCTAGGATTTATATTTGTATTTTTGAAATTCTTAAAACTGCTGATGTAACATATTTTGTAATTAAACACATTTAATTTTGTAAACCTACATAACCAGACCGAAGTCTATTACTAAGACACATTATTAAGGATCTTTGGCACGAAGGCTAAAGGTCCCGGTCTCACAATAAATAACTTCTCTAATTTTTATTTTAATAAATTACATCTATCTCTATTTATAAAAAGCGATGCTACTACAAATGTGTGTGTATATGATATATGTATATTTATTTGACTTGTCTATATCTACAAATAGAAGCTGTAATTAGCATGAATAAAATATTAATACATGTTAAGTAAAATTAGATAAATATATAACTGATTTTACATACCGTTGGGTTTTAATTCCCCGTATTTCTTTTCCCATAAAATCCGGGTTTTTTTTTTTTTTTTTTTTTTTTTCAAAAGAACGAAAACATTGATATACTGTTAATTTTCGGAAGGATGTCTGACTGTCCCTTGGTAAATCCAGTTACAAGAGACATTTATGACAAATTGAGATAACTAAGCTCTCTAGATCGATAAAATAAACCTTCAGGTTTAAATAAAAATAAATTTTGATAGCTAGAAAATTTCAGGAACTTGTAAAAACACAATCGGAAAATAGTGCGCGCTTAAAAGCAATAAGAAAATATTGGTCAACATGAACGATGACATCACAACCAATTACAGAGCGTTTAGATGTCACGTGATTTTTGCTTAACTTTAAAATTAATTTTTTAAATGATGGATCCAGTTTTTTTTACATTTTTGAGAACATTTTTGGAATCTACGAGTCTGGAATTATCAGAAAAATACTAAGTTGTTCGAATCCCCCACATGTGCAAATTCCTCTTTCCAGATTGTACTAGAAAATTGAGCGATGCTGTTAGCTGAGAAAAAGCATTGTATTAGTTTCTGTAAATAATGTAAAATTAAATGTATATAATCTATTTTTCCTGAAGTACTCTATCAGCACCATATAGACGCTGAAGGGGTTCGAAAAACCAACAACGAAAAGTAAATTTGAATGGTTTCCTTTAAACACAAGACGAGATTATAATACAAGAACGCTGAAACATATATTATAAAATATTTGAAATATAAAAATCACTAATTTTTTAGAGGGATCAAATAGGCTTAGTGTAAGCCATATTAGCATACAGCTAGAAGCTAAAAAAATACGATTCGTGAACCCTGATATTAAAAAAAGTAAATAATATAAAAAATTCAAAACATAAGTCATATATTTTAAAATTGGTTATTGGTGACTCAGAGTTACAGAATTTCAGAAACACTTTGGATTTGACATAATAGGCTCCGCCTTTACATGTTATATACATGTAAAGGAGGAGCCTATTGGGTAGAAAGAGTAACACTGAATGTGAGGAACAGATTAAAATGGCGTGCCTAGGCCAAAAGCAAAACCACAGTTCTAAAGAGGAAAAGTCTATTAGAACGAGTCCTTTAATTAAAATATAAACATTAAAACAAATGCAGGATTTAAATTGGTAAGTGAAAATATTTGAAGGCCCTATCTAAGTGTCTTCATGTGTATATCATGTAAATCATGTCCATAGAAGTGATATGTTCCTAATGATAGATAAATATAGAATAAAAATATAGATCGGCCGCTTAAAACATAAATTAAATAGAATAGCAATTTTTCTTCTCAAGATGAAACATTTATTAAAACGAGTCCTTTGATTAAAATATACCCAATAAAATAAATGCGTCTTAAATTGGCAAGTGAAAATATTTAAACCCCCAATCTAAGCACTCAGATATATATCATTTTCGTAGGAAGTGTTACCTAATGATAGATGCTAAGTAATGGTAAGTAAATGGTAGTAAATACTCATTCCAATGTTGAAGAGGTGTGCTCTTAGATACCTTGAAAGCAGAATTGCCCATGAATTTAACTAAGGAAAACAAAATAAATAACAGAAAAATAAACAGTAAAGATTTTAAGTTTACTACTACTAGAATCAGAACGTAACATAATGACCTTCATTATGCACCTAGTGCTATACATCTTTAAAGCAGCCAAAAGATTGGATATCTAAGAAAGAGAAACAATTTATGACTGAAAAAAATATGTACCATCGCTATGTATATATACATATATATATATATATATATATATATATATATATATATATATATATATATATATATATATACATATATATATATATATATATATATATATATATATGTAATCCATTTTTTATATAACTCCTTTATAAGGAGAAAGTTCAACAGCTATAAGTAATGAGAATGCAGTCGGGCTTCATATTCAAGAGAACTCAGAAGTCTAATTTAAAACTTTATTTCAGAGCAGCAATACGGACATCTGTCCTTCTGGACAAATACAATCCAAAAGCCACAGAGTTCACTCTGTTCAGACACACGTACACCCAAGAGCACTGACAACAAGATTTTTCCCACAACAAAACAACTTACTAAGCGAATTGACTGCAATATCAGCAAAACACGAACACATGTTCCGCCAACACCTGGAACTGCTGTATAGACAGAAAGTTTACAGTTTTATGACAGAAAGGAATGTTAAGTGGAAAATACTTCATTGACCAAACCATTTAGAGGCTGGGAAAGAGATTTGGATGAATAAAAATTGGAGAGATTAGACTTTTGAAGAAATATTAAAGTTAAATAATTTTGATATATTACAGATCCCCCCCGAAAAAAGAGAAAATCGTCTCGCTGATGGGTGACATTTTCACAACTTATAATAGTACAAATATATGATTATTAAAATTTTTACAAGAAATTGTAACATTAAACGAATAAATTTAGTGTAGAAGAGTCAGAACTGTCTTTCTAGTGTGTCAGAATTGGAGACATCAGGGTTACAGAGTCAGAAGCTTGGTCTGTAACTCATCATAAGTAATTCCACACCATCACATCAAACTTTAAAACTATCAAGTTATACCGTTCCTCTGACTCTCCTGCACCATCACAAAATCTCTATACAGAATCAATATTTAAACAACTAAATAATGAAAAGATAATATACAATGAATATAAACAGAAACATAATAATACACGCAAATGAAGGTTTACAGTAAACAAGTATTTAAGAAAGTTTATCATTATGAAATTCAATATTTTTCCTAAGCAAAACTTAACTCAAAATGTTCAAATTATGCTTTATTAAAATTTTACTGAAATAAACTTTGGAGAAGGAAAATGGCTGTCCTCTGTGGTGACCAACGTGAAAATTGTTAGTGACCCCGAGGGTGCTCACAAAAACGACAAAAGGTTCATCCCTCTGTGGGAGGCGACTACCTATTGCTTTTATGACAGGGCTCTCCAACGTTATGACATTTGGGAACAACATTTTGAAACCTTTTTTTTTTCTCTACCAAAGATCAGAGGTATGCGGGTAACAGTTTCCCACATCTTGATCAGCTACAAACGTTACTCATCTTCAGTGTGAAAAAACCCGAAACACAATAATCAGATTGAACTTCAAAAAATATCTCGGAGAGTGGAAGGGGCTTGCCTCGAAGGCGATGACGGAATGACCGTTCATGACCTAGAGGAAGCTGAAGAGCAAAACGACAAAGGACTCGCCTAAGCTATCCCTTGACTTTGCAGAGGGTCTCTCCGGAGTTAAATATTAGAAAAAAAGTTAATTCCACACTGAAAATCAAACTGAACTACTCTTCGAAACATTGTTCATTTGTAAGTTAACTATCCTGTATTTAATTCACATTAGGAATTTAGACGTAAAACTGCATTATCTCTTAAATTTCAATCAAATTTTCATACTTAAAATGAAAACATTACATATTCTATGAAAATTCTCTTAATTAATCAAATTAGATATTCCTTGTATTGTAAACATTCACTTACTATTTTTGAAATAACACACCATGAATTCAGAAAATAAAAAACACATTTATAGTTATTATGAGAAACTACGAGTATAAAAATGTAAAAATATAACATACTTGAACACTTTAAATCAAATAATTTTTTTAGATTCACTGCAATTAGTAAAAAGCAAAACTCAAACACGATGAATTGCAAATTGGCTAACTATAAAAAGTGAATACTATAATAAAATATAAAAAACACAGATATCTAGAATCGTCAAGTTCGTAATCATCAGAGCAGTCCTTCAAATCAAACCCGTAATCCCAAAACACACTCAACAAAAGTATCAAAACAACAATTCAACTGACGAGTGTCAACACATCTGTTTACTACTGTATAAATCCCGTTCACAATTGTACAGTCAAAACAACTCTTACATTTTGCGTCCGAACATCACATGAAAGCATTTTAAAAAACTCCTGTAATTCAGGTCGAACCGAAACTGCCACTTCATAACAATTTAGAATAATTTTAAACAAGTTGCGCTCCAGCCAAAGAAAGGGTGCAGCTATGGATTGCCAATATTCGATGTATTGCAATAGTTGCTCTTTATGTAGATCACAATTTTTTTTTTTTTTCTCATTTTTAAATATTTACTTCGTTCTTAAAAATTGCACATCACAAAATACTATTTAAATTCACCTAAAATCAAAATTTTAAATTCCTAACCAAATTATTAAATTAACCTGGGAGTTAACACACAAAATTTTCAAACCACATTTAAAAATAAAAATGTTATTATATTTTAGAATAATTTATGTAAACAAAATTTTTAAATGAAACCACCGAACATCGTAAATCACTAATACAATATAAATATCAATTTCTAATTTAAATAATTTTCAAAATTTTCAATGAAATTCAACATGAATTTTAGAATCAAATGCAATCAATAATTATTAAAACAATTTCTCTTAGAAACGGGAAATAGAAAAATATTTGAAAGTCCTGCTGTTTGATTGTTCACAAAATTAAGTTTCTTGATTCTTGTTTACGCATAATTTGCACAGCAAAATAAACAAAAATTATTAAATTTTTACACTGTTAACATAAAAATAAACAAAATAATTCTTAAATCAGTTCTTTAGTATTATCAATCAAATGAGAGACACAATCATAAACATTTTTTTAAGAATTATTACATATCTAGAAATATTATTCATTTAAACAAATTTTGATATTTTTTAAAGAACAGAAATTTCGAACTATAAGTTCTAGAAATACAATTAAATTTTAATTTTAAAATTTTACCTTCAATGACGAGAATTAGCAGTAGTTTTTCATATCCAATAACATTGCATATTTTCACCAGCTTGTACTTAATAACTTTTAAATTTTCAAATTTCCCAAACATTACTTTTAAATGTCACTGAAAATTTTACCTAGAATAAGAATTTTAATTTTTAAGCATGTCCTGGAAAATTGGTAGGTTGATATATCCTTGTCCGAGGAGTTTGTTTGGAGGCTTGAAACGGAACACGGCAGGAGAACTCGGCGATCTCGATGCGAAAGGCGCATTGTAGGGAACTGGATGCGAATGTCACGGAAACAACTCATATAGGTTTTTGGGAGTTCTTGTAACTCTCTCTGCAGTCGACGGGAGGCTGCCATGGTCTTGATGTTTATCAAAGTTAGTACAGGTCTG
>CM063509.1:88269858-88312358 GCA_032207245.1 Pardosa pseudoannulata | reverse complement strand
ATAGTTGTTAACTATAATTTATCTTATCACATTACATGATAGGATGGACAGCAAAGGTTTCAATATTGTAAGTGATTATTTGGCGATATATATATAAATGATGTAGGGGACACTGGGGCACCTTGGGACACTTTTCAGTTAAACATTTTTATGAATTTTTTTTAAAGCTAATTGAAAAAAATAAGTATGCATGCATATATTGTCATCATATCTGCTTCTTATAAACATTAAACCTACTTAATATCTCATTTAGTTAAAGAGTAATAAAAGAAATAAAATACCTTTCCAATGTCCCAACCTGCTCCACTGTATGGGGTAGGTTGGGACACTAAACAACAAATACAAAATACTGTTCAAATTATTTTTATTAACTGTTATAAAAGAGAAATAGCTGAAAATTGTTCAAGTTAATACATTTTTTAACAAATCTTATATTTGCAGCTCATTCAAGCATATTAGCATTTACAGCAGAATACTTTCTGTTTGTTTTTCTTGTTCTCATCATTTTTTTTCTGAAAAAAAAAGATTAATAAATTAATATTTTGACATGTTAAATCAATTAAAAATTAGGCACCAAAATATTAATTATTTTGCTTGAATTGATATTTGTTTACACTTTTTAAAATGTCCCAAGGTGCCCCATCTATGTGTGTCCCAACCTGCCCCATTTTACATAGTATCTTTTTGTAATTACTATACAGTTAGGCTTAACAATACAATTTATTTATTAGCATAGAAATAATAATAAATGAATTTTCTTTCATAACAATACACTTTTTTTTAAATATTTTAATTTTTTTTTCAAAAAATTACTTTTTAAAATGCACATTGATGTAATTTTGGGTTATTCAAAACAAAGAAAATGAAATTGTTCCTTACCTATAAGCACTATCTTCATCAAAATTCTTTGAGAAGTGAAGAGTAATGTCATATATCAATACACATGAGAACTAATTCCTGGTTGCAAGTTAAAGCCTGAAAATAAAGGTGTCCCAAGGTGGGCTATGTCCCAAGGTGTTCCACTCTCCCCTAAATTATAGAAATTTATTGTTAATACCGGTGATTATATTTTCGTAACAGAAAATAATCGGTGACTAAATTTTAAATTATCACATATGTATCTAATCTATTATTTAAGCCAAATATAAAAGAAAACTATTTACGTAATATTGAAGTTCAGGGATAAAATGTAGGAAAATAATGCATACGATACTTAAATAATTTAAAATAAGAAATGATTAAATGAGATGGTTGAAGGAATGACGTCATAATGCTAGAAAAAATTGGTATTTTTACCTGTTTATTATGTGATAAATTCATAAATTTAATCCCTGCTCTTAAAATGGGGCTTAATATAATGGCATTGAACTCTCGAAAAGGGGAGAAAGGCTGGATTTCGAGCTTTTTAAAGACTGGCTTTGAATTTTGATAACCATAACTCATCAAAAATCTAATATGGATGCCTCTATCCATTGCAGGCCCAATCGCTTCATAAATTCGAGGACAGATAACTTAGGTTATTATTACATAGGGGTTGTTACACACACACACACACACACACACACACACACACACACAACACACAACATAAATATATATATATATATATATATATATATATATATATATATATAAAATAATACATATATATATATATATATATTTATATATATATATATATTTATTTATATATTTATATATATTATATATATTTATAAATTATTTATATTATATATTATTATATATATATATTATATTTATTATATATATAACATATATATATATAATTATTTTTTATATATATATATATAATATATTATTGTATATATATATATATTTATATTAACATATACATTATATATATATATATATATATATATATATTTACATATATATATATAAATATTATCTTTATATATATATATATTTATATATATATTTATATATATATAAAATTATATATATAAATATATACATTATATATATATATATTATATATATATATAAATATTTATTTACATATATAGATATGTATATATATATATATAAATATATATATATACATATATATATGAGTATATATATTATATATATAAAATATATATATATACATATATATATATATATATAATATATTTCTATACAATATTTATTATATATATTTATATATTATATATATATATATATATATATATATATATATTCTATATCTATTCTCATCGAATACATAGTCTTGAACATGTCACTAAAATTGCTCTATTTCCCTTTCTGCAATGTGATGCTATTCCTTATAAAAAACCCGGATATCCGTAGCATTAGCTCTACTTAGCTTCTTATTAACTAGTGAAAGATAAAGTATAGAAGAATTATTTTGATGTAGAAATCTGCCTGGTCTAGACTACAAAATAATAAATATTTCTAGAAAACATTTATAAATCCTTTTATTTTTAATACAAGCTTTTCTAGAGAAAATTGTACATCAGTATAAGGTTAAAGTTTAAGGTGGGATTTTTCACTTTATGTTTTGAAATAGAGTTATAAAATGTGATAAACGGATAAAAGTTTAGACTGAACGTTATAGTTAATTCCATTTATGTTTTTACTTATACATTGCGTATAACATTTATAAATCCTTTTATTTTTAATACATGTTTTCTAGAGAAAATTAGCAATCATTATAAGGTTAAAATTTGAGGTGGAATTTTTCACTTGATGTTTTGAAATAGAGTTATGAAACGTGAGAAATAGATATAAGTTTAAACTGGAAGCTTTAATTAATTTCATTTATATTTTTACTTATACATTGCGTATAAATATGATAGAAATAATTTAGAGGAATATGTTTTAATTTTATTTATTAATGATTGTAAAAGGCAGATAAACCTATATTTAGTCATTAAATGGTGCAGGGCATTCTTTAAAGAAAGTTTGATTAATACCTGATACTGCATGAATTAAAATGCTACATTTTTACTATAAAAAAATCTCTGGGAATTTCGTGAAAGTTGTTACATGAAATCAGGAATTTTTTGTGATGTGTCTTCATATATGTGTAGCGAAATAGAGATAAATATTTCAAATTCAAGCGAAATGTGTCTATAAATTTTACATTGTGTTCTTTTTTTCTTATATGAGTAGTTTTCCAAATATATTCTGATGTGATATTTTTGATGATAGATTACATATTTTTAAGAAAGTCCAGTAGTTTTTAGGAGATATAAACGTTTACATACTGAAATCTTCATTATAATGATCTTTTTACGTATTACACTGAAAATGGTAGTCATTTCAAAACATAGTAGATATTTAATGGCAATTAACATGAAAATCGCAAAAAAAATTACTAATTAAACAAACATCCGAAATTAATTTTCTGGTGAATCAGAATTGAATCAGTGTATTCACAAAAATTCTCTACTCAATTTCAAACAGATAATAATGATTGAAAATAAATGAATTACGTGAGAATTTGCACATAAGAACAATCTTATTGCAAGTGACACAGTGTGACATCTCAGAAAAAATAAAAGCAAACAAATAAGAATCTTTTTTAAATGTACAGCACATCACTACATATATATATATATAGATATATATATATATATATATATTCTAGATATATATATAAATATGTGTTTATATATATATATATATATATATATATTTATATGCATATATATATACATATGTATAGATATGTAAGAATATATATACATATATATTTATGTATATGTAAATTTATATATATACATACATACATATACACACATATATGTATTCATGAATACTATAAAATAAGTATGTAAAGATATATATATATAATATATATATATATATATACATATAAATATATATATATATTTATATATTTATATATATATTATATATATATATAATTTATATACATACATACATACATATAGTATATGTACAATCAGATTCTTTTTTCATTGCGATTTATACTGCTACAGCACAAAATACAATACCAAGAAAGAAAGAATAAAATCTAAATTTATTCGTAGACTACAGATAGTATTACATCATGCATTATTACAGATATTATCAAAGGGTAATAATTAAATTATATATAATTTGTTAGCGTAAATATAAGTTTGTGGGTTGCATATCAGATTATTTTTAACACTGCGATTTATACTGCTGTACACAAAAATACACTACCAAGAGTATTTGCATTTTTGTATACAATATTGTTTTGCATTTATAAAAATATTTATTAAATATTTGAATGCTAAAATAAGCAGTTTGAAACAGATTCTCATTGCGATTTATACTGCTATGACAAAATACAATACCAAGAAGAGAAGGTATAAAAGCTAAATTTATTTAAGACTACAGATAGTATACAGAATATATTATTGCAGATATTATAAAAGGTAAATTTAAATTATAATAGTTTGTTAGGCGTAAAAGTAAGTCATGGGTAAATCAGATTCTTTTTTAACATTGCGATTTACTGCTAGCCGCACAAATACAATACCAAGAAGCAAGGGTATAAAAGCTAAATTTATTCCTAAGACTACAGATAGTATAACAGAATATAATATTGCAGATATAATCAAAAGTAACATTAAATTATACATAGTTTGTTAGGTGTAAAAGTAAGTCATGGGTTACAAATCAGATTCTTTTTTTAATTGTGATTATATTCTAGCCGCACAAAATACAATTATAAAGACAAGGTATAAAAGCTAAATTTATTTCTAAACTACAGATAGTATTACAGATATATATTGCAGATATATAAAAAGTAAAATATTAAATATATACATATTTGTTAGGCGTAAAAGTAAGTCATGTTACAAATCAGATTCTTTTTTAACATTGCGATTTTATTTTTAGTACATGTTTTCTAGAGAAAATTAGCAATCAATATAAGATTAAAATTTAAGGTGGAATTTTTCACTTGATGTTTTGAAATAGAGTTATAAAATGTGAGAAACGGATAAAAGTTTAGACTGGACGTTATAATTAATTCCATTTACGTTTTTACTTATACATTGCATATAACATTTATAAATCCTTTTATTTTTAGTACATGTTTTCTAGAGAAAATTATAGCAATTAATATAAGGTTAAAATATAAGGTGGAATATTTCACTTGATGTTTTGAAATAGAGTTATAAAACGTGATAAATGGATATATGTTTAGACTGGAAGCTTTAATTAATTTATTTATAATTTTACATATACATTGCGTATAAATATGATAGAAATTATTTAGAGGAATATGTTTTAGTTTTATTTATTAATGATTGTAAAAGGCAGATAAACCTGTATTTAATCATGAAATGTTGCAGGGCATTGTTTAAAGAAAGTTTGATTAATACCTGATACTGCATGAATTGAAATGCTACATTTTTATTATAAAATGTCTCCTGGAATTTTTTCAAAGTTGTTACATGAAATCAGGCATTTTTTGTGATGTGTCACCTTTCATACTATGTGTAGCGAAATAGAGATGAAATATTTCAAATTCAAAGCGAAATATGTCTACAAATTTTACATTGTGCTCTTTTTCCTTCATATTGAGTAGTTTCCCTCGAAATATATTCTGATGTGATATTTTTGCTGATAAATTCACATATTTTAAAGTAAGTAAAGTAGATTTTTAGGAGACATAGAACGTTTGCATACTGAAATCTTCATTATAATGATCTTTTTACATATTACACGTGACATAAGACTGGTAGTCATTTTAAAACACAGGGTAGGTATTTAATGGCAAACTTGACATGAAATATCGCAAAACATTCTAATTAAACAAACATCTGAAATTAATTTTCTGGTGAATCAGAATTGATATCAGTATATTCACAAAATGGATTTTCTACTCAATTTTCAAACAGATAATAATGAATGGTTGAAAATAAATGAATTACGGTGAGAATTTGCAGACATTCAAGAACAATCCTTATTGCAAGTGACAACAGTGTGATATATCTCAGAAAAATAAAAACAAAAAAATAAGAATCGTTTTTACATAAATGTACACACACACACACACACACACATATATATATATATATACTTCTAGCATATATATATAAATATGTGTGTATATATATACATATATGTATATATATACATATATGTATGCATATATATATATGCATATATAGATATGCATGTATATATATACATATGTATAGATATGTAAGTATATATATACATATATATTTATGTATATGTAAATAAATATATGTATACATACATACATACATATTATAAACAAATATTATACACACATATATGTATATATACATGCATACATATGTACAAATATGTATGTATATATATAGATATTTATATATATATATATTTATATACATATATACATATGTATGTATGCACCCGCTACAAATCAGATTCTTTTTAACATTGCAATTTATACTGCTAGCAACACAAAATACATTACCAAGAAAGACAAGTGGGGTAAAATCTAAATTTATTCCTTAGATTATAGATAGTGTTACAGAATATATTATTACAGGTATTATCCAATGGTATGTATTAAATTATATATAATTTGTTAGGCGTAAAAGTAAGTCATGAAGGTTACAAATCAGATTCTTTTTAACATTGCGATGTATACTGCTAGTAGCCCAAAATACACTACCAAGAAGTTTGGTTTGGTTTGGTTTGGAGCACTACGGTCTACTGTTTTGCACACAAGGGCTAATGAGACCGGGACCTACAGTTTAAAGCCGATTCCGAACGGCTACAAACATCCATGCCAGCAGCGGGACTCGAACCCGCGAACTCCGGATCCGAAGAGCAGTGCTCTACCATTCGGCCATCGTTCGGCTACCAAGAAGAGAAGAGGTATAAAAGCTAAATTTATTCCGTAGACTACAGATAGTATTACAGAATATATTATTGCAGATATTATCGAAGAGAAAATATTAAATTATACATAATTTGTTAGGCGTAAGAGTAAGTCATGTGGGTTGCAAATCAGCTTCTTTTAACATTGCGATTTATACTGTCAGTAGCACAAAATGCAATACCAAGAAAGACAAGAGGTATAAAAGCTAAATTTATTCCTAAGACTACAGATAGTATTACAGAATATATTATTGCAGATATTATCGAAGAGAAAATATTAAATTATACATAATTTGTTAGGCGTAAGAGTAAGTCATGTGGGTTGCAAATCAGCTTCTTTTTACATTGTGATTTATACTGCCAGTAGCACAAAATTCAATACCAAGAAAGACAAAAGGTATAAAAGCTAAATTTATTCCGAACACTACAGATAGTATTACAGAATATATTATTACAGGTATTATCAAAGGATAAGTATTAAATTATGTATAATTTGTTAGGCCTAAAAGTAAGTCATGAGGGTTACAAATCAGATTCTTTTTAACATTGCGATGTATACTGTTAGTCGCACAAAATGCAATACCAAGAAAGACAAGAGGTATAAAAGCTAAATTTATTCCTAAGACTACAGATAGTATTACAGAATATATTACTGCAAATACTACCAAAGGGTAAGTATTATATTATACATAATTTGTCAGACGTAAAAGTAAGTCACGTGGATTACAAATCAGATTCTTTTTACATTGTGATTTATACTGTTAGTCGCACAAAATACAATACTAAGAAAGACAAGACGTGTAAAATCTAAATTTATTCCGAAGATTACATATAGTATTATAAACTATATTATTGCAGATATTATCAAAGGGTAAATATTAAATTATATACAGTTTGTTAGGCGTAAAATAAGTCATGTGGGTTACAGATTATTAAGATTGCGTTTTATACTGATAGCCGTACAAAATACAATAACACGAAAGACAAGAGGTATAAAAGCTAAATTTATTCCGGAAACTATAGAGAGTATTACACAAATATTATTGCAGATATTATCAGAGGGTAAATATTAAATTGTATACAATTTGTTAGGCTTAAAATCAAGTCATGTAGGTTGCAAATCAGATTCTTTTTAACATTCCGATTTATAGTGCGAGCAGCACAAAATACAAAGCCAAAAATGATTAGAGGTATAAAAGCTAAATTTATTCCAAAGACCACAGATAGTGTTACATAATATATTATTACAGATATTATCCAAGGATAATAAAATAACTTAATTAGAACTCAACCTTAATATCATTTGAAAACAATGCTTAGATTCTGAATGGTAAACTTAACATTAAATGACGCAAACCATTATTAATTAATCAAACATCTGAGATTAGTTTTCTGATGAATCAGAATCGATATCAGAGAATCTAGAAAATGAAACCGCAACTCAAATTTCAAACATATTCTAATAAATTGCACAATTGTGACTCAATGAATTGAAAATGAATGAATTGTGTTATAAAATAATTATGATCTTGAAATAAATTCTGTATTATAGATAAATTTATGGAAGATTAAACAGCTTCTAGTAAAAGTCTTTCTATAGAATTGCTTAAAAATTTTCCAAATCTGAAAAGTCAATGTAGATTTGTTTATGTAATGTATATTGATACCATAAACTTGTAGTTTATAGAACCTTTTTAAATGTGTAGAAATATACCTTTCAACATAAAAATATCTACATGTTCCTAAAAGGTAACATTTACTTATTAAACTGTACAAAACGGCATACACATTTCTTTTAAATCTAAAATAATATACCAATGTTCCCAAATGGGAACAAGACAAAAAGCCTTATTTTTTTTTCAGAAGTTTTCTTTACTATTGCCTTTATAACTGCATTGAGACGAATTTTAAGAAATAAATATTACTTCTTGAATTTCAATCATAATGCTGTTTTAAAAAATTAACTGTGCTTTTTAAATCGGTAAATTATCCCAAATTTATTATAAACTCTAGATATGTTATGTAAGACAGAAGTCTGGAGAATGTCGACTTTCACGGTGAATGTCAACATTCACGTAGTCGTTTATTTTCTTCTCCGTAATTGAGTCAAATCTATAGTACTAGCACACGTAACTGCTGAACTTAAAACAAACCGAATGCTCTTAGAACAGAAAATATACCAATAATTAACTTAATTATGTGATTGATGTTAAACTATCTTATCTGTTGCCGCCATTTCAACTGTTATAGCAATTTGTATTGCACAAGAGTCCCTTGCATTTACAATGCATTTAGGAGTGAAACATTTCTTTTTCCAATGACAACGTTTTTAATCATGTCCTCCACTTCTCGAATTAGCTGCAGCGGCTTTCTCAACGACATTTCTTGAGAAGAAATCTCATCTATGGAGAGTAACTTTTTTTTTTTACAAAATATAAATAATTAAGGGTATAAAGCTGCTAAAGGGTATTTTCTTTTACTAATATATAAAGTCGGAGTCTTCTATTCTAACAACAACCGCCAATACATTTCGGGCATCTGTACGACACGGTCGACATCAGGGATGTATTCGCAATGTGTCCTTAATATGAGCAGGAGGAATTTTTTTTTTATCTTTGTAACATTTTCGTTGCAAATTTATTTTGCGGCTACTCTTCTGCTGTTTAGTCAGGGCTTGATAGAAGACGTAGTATGTTGAAACTCCTCTTCGATATTTCCTTTTGTAATAAACACAGGGACTTTGGAGTATTCCTTCATTGTATGTGCTTTTTTCATATATCTTTATATGTTTTAATAATAAAGAATGATTTAAAAACGTAAAAATATTTTTTCAACATTCACCGTCAGTACATGGTGATTGTCGACCTGCACCGGTGATAGTCCGAATATATGAAGTTATATTCAAATATTTGGTTTTTCATAGAGGTATTTGGTGTATGTCGACATTCACCGGTGAATTTCGACTTTCTCCAGTTTTGGGAATTCACAGTAACAGATCAGTTTATATAGAAACGGTTGCAGGAATTTCGTTTTCACAGGTTTAAACACAGTTATTACCAATTATTTATAAACTGAAAATTGTCCGGCGGTCTTTTTGATAAACATTTCATTGTCGTATAGCGCTCTTCTATTTTAGGTATTATCCTGAGATCAAATATAGTGGCTATTGTTTGATTAGTATAAGGTTAATAATTTATTTGGATTGCGTTGTGAAATTTAGTTAAATTAAAATTCAACCACAGGATCTTGAGCTCTATAGACTTTTTTATAACATAAGGACCAAAGACATAGAAAAAAATTATAAAAGATTAATTCAATAATTAATCAAAAATACCAATTTATTTACACTATATTTATATTTCAACTTCTACTAACCAATGGACGTTGGCAAGTTGATTGCTGAGATTAATCATTTACAGATATAATCATGAACTATAATTTTGCGTAGACAAAACTTTACTCCTGAAGAGAAGACCCTGATAAATTTATAAATCAAAATTAAAAATGAAAATATACGAAGTCTTATACTTGCAAATGTAAGGGAGACAGCCGGTGACTCATCATCAGGTGAGGCTAGGATGCTTGACAGGAGATTGACGACACATTGTAACTTTGGCTGAGGCTCCGGGGCGCAGTAGCGAACATGCAGGGCAACTATGTTTGCAGAGGAAACTTACTGGCCTCTCTTACGACTTTGACAGATGACGAAGTCAATCTGGGTCCCTTGACCGCTAATATATTTGGTAAGAGAATTAATTTTCTCTCCTCCACCATCTGCAGCTTTCTATACCGTCTTTCTCTGCTCTTCCTTCTCTTTGAGCCCCTTCTGCCAGTACTCTTTCCTCTTCTTTTTCAGCCCCCTTCTGCCAGCACTCTCTTCTCTTCTCTTTCAGCATCTTTTGTCAGTACTCCCTCTTCTCCTTTAGCTTCTCCTGAGAGCACTCTCTCTTCTTCTCTTTCAACCCCTTCTGCCATTACTCTCATCTCTTCTCTTTCAGACTCTTCTGCCAGTATATTCTCCTCTTTCAGTCTCTTCAGCCAGCACTTTCTCCTCTTCTCTTTTAGTCACTTTTCCTCTAGCTGCTTCTCATTTTATTTAATTCAATAAGCTCCTCCTTCTGAACGCAAATAAACAATTGGCATCTTTCGGCTACACTAATTGCTGCCTCAGATCATGCTCTACCCATGATCATAAAATTTAAAATGCTGTAATCAAATCAGTTTAATTACAGCATCTCCTACTGATCCTGTTGTTGTTGTGTTGTTTCTCATGCCACTTAGACAAACTTAGGCACTATTGAGCCGGCTGGCTACTCCTTTTAAGGCGAAGAGGTGCACCTTTTGTTTTAATGAGCACCGTTACGGTGAAAGAACGACTTTGCTCAAGTGGATCCTCGTAATTTTGAAGCAGGGACCAAGCAGAAGACCCATAGGCTTGGCCTGCCATCCCCAGAGGTATTGATTGAGAGAAAATGGAGGACATTGTGACCACGAACCTATTTTACGTGCCCCAGTTACCTTTAACGAACAAGGTGGATCTTAGGACGGCTCGGGTTCCAAACCCGCCACCTCTTAGTTACGAGATCGTTGCTTTTGCCGACTGAGCTACCGAGGCTCCCTACCGATCCTTGTCCTTACCGTAGCTTGCAAATCTTTTCCCAGCCTTATTCATTCCTGGTCCCATTCTTCCAGACACCATTTTTTTATCTCTGTCTAGCAAACTTTGACCTCCCTGAAGAGTCATACACCATCTCTTATTTTTTATTACACCTCTTTGATGCTCTCTTCTCCATTAATGTTAACATGTATGAGGCTTGATTCAATATACATATATATATATATATGTATATATATATATGTATATATGTATATATGTATATATATATATGTATATATATGTATATATATATATATATATATATATATATATGAATATATGTATATATGTATATATATATGTATATGTTATATATATATATATATATATGTATGTATGTGTATATGTACGTATATATGTATGTATATATATGTATATATGTATATATATATGTATTTTATATTGTATATATATATGTATATATATATGTATATATGTATATATGTATTATGTATAAATGTAAATATATAATATATATATATATTATATATATATATATATTATATAATATTTATTAAATATATACATATATATATACATATATATATACACATATACATATATATACATATATACAACACATATATATATATATATATATATATATATATATATATATATATATATACATAAATATATATATTGTATAGATGTATGTATATACATGTATATATGTATTATATATGTATATATATGTATATATATATTATATTATATATAAATATATATATATACATTATATATACATATATATGTATTTATATATGTATATATGTATGTATATATGTATGTATATATGTATATATATATATATATATATATATATATATATATATATATATATATATATATATACATATATATATATATATACATATATATATATTATATATATATAATATATATATATATATTTTTTATATATATATTTATATATATATATTATATATATATATATATATATATATAATATATATAGATATTATATATATATATTATATATAATATATATATATATATATATATATATATATATATATATATATATATATATATATATATATAATATATATAATATTATATATATATATATATATTTATATATATATATATTGAATCGTCTCATTAGATTCATTTTGAGATTCTAAATCTTAACATTTCATGCTAAATTGGATCTGAAATAAATTTCCCTACATGTTATCAAAAGTTGTTATTAGCAACTAATTAGGACTTAAATGAACCCAAAATTCATTTAAGAACACAAAGTAGATTCAGAATAAGAATTTTAAGATTAGAAGCCACAAACCCTAATTAAATAACTCGAGATCTGAAATTAGTGTTCAGATGGACCGTAATCGATATCAGAAAATTCCTTTAAGCAAAACATAATAAGACCCATTAATTATTAGTGACGGCAATGAAAGGAACATCATTAGAATATAATGTAACACATACGCATTTTGCGGTATGTGATCTCGCCACAAAAATTCCTTTTAAGAGAAGGAAAATTATTACGTAAAAATATCGATTAGGCATATGCAAGTAAAGATTTCAATGGTATGCGTATTTTTAACTTTACAGATAATATTATAATTTGAATTAGTTATTTCAGACTATGGATGACATAATTGATATATATTTTAAAATTTAATTGTTTTTATAAACAGTGAGACTCAGTTTTCATTTTAGCTATTTCACATAATTATTTATAACAACACTTTTCTTTAAGGAACATTCCAAATAGAGATTCGGAATTTTTGCATTTCATGCTAAATGAATTATTAACAGATACGATATAATTATCTATAGATGTTGACAAAAGTTGTTATTACAAATTAATTATTACTTAAATGAACCCGAAATTCATTTAAGAATAGTGTAAATTCAGAATGAGAGTCTTAACCTCTTCCCTGTTTTGCCCGTACGCCGTACGGGCACAGCTTTCGGGCCTTTACTGATTTGCCCGTATGGCCTACGGGCAATCTGATTTCTATTTCGCTTACACTGTTTCGCCCGTATTTTTTCCAATTTTAGTAACAAATTATTCGTATAGATGACGATAGTTGCCCAGTAAATGATAGTATGCAGTTTATTGTATTTTCTACTCTGATTTGTTCAAAAGCGCGGGTTTTTTCGCATTTTTTGTACCAGAAGACGAATTGTTATTTTTCAGTGTATAGCTTTCTGGTTATATTTTACTAACCGTATGATAATTTTATTGATGTAAGAGTTGAATAATATTTTTTTACTTTTAAATAATGAATAATTCAGAGCGTATGGAGCTAAATTCTTGTGATTCGAACTGTGACTCGAAATCAGAAACTGAATTATCTGTAAATGATAGTAGCGAAAGTTTACTAGATGACCTGGATAGTAGTGACTCTGATAGTAGTACAGATGGAATCAGTCAAGCAAGACAGATTTTTGAAATTAATTGTGATAATCCTTCGGATCAGACTCCTAGATTTGCTTTCACTGGAATTCCAAAAATGAATTTGGATATCGATGAGACTAAAGTAAACTTCAGTTCTATGATGCTTTCATAGAAAGAAAAAAAATTGTAATAAATGTTTAAAAATATTAGAAATGTTACTAATATTAGAAATATTAGAATTTTTAACATTAGAAGCCAAACTGTTGTTAATTAATACGTTATGTGCTGGTACATTTCGCAGCGGAATTGTAGCGGGAGCTGGCATTTTGCGAGTAAATTTAACTATTCAGTTAAATCTCAATAGATCGAAAATTATTTAATTTTTAACTAACTTTTCGTATTTTATATTGAAATAAATATATAAATAGAAATATATAAATAACAGCGATAAGATTTTTGTCATCAGAATTTGTTTCAGAACTGGTATTAATAGCTCTGCGATTGATAGTTCGAGGGCGTGGAATAAGCTCTTCATCATCGGTCTCTTAGAAATCTTCACTTTCGACTTCACTATTACACGAAACATCTGATAATGCGTCAGCAAAGATTTCATCATAATTATCTTCGTTAAATTCACTCATTTTGGAAAGTATAAATAAAAAGTTAATTTTAAATCTAAATTGATTTTTTTGATCAATTCCGTTCTGTGGTTCCGCATCGACTGATGTTAAAACTAGTTTTTATTTGTCTAAATTTTTCTAGCATCTATGTAGTACACACAAGAACATTTGACTCTGTTTTCCTGCACATATCGTTATTTTCGTACCCACAAACAAACCATGTTGTTACACTGAACCGTGCTAGTACGTGACCTTCTCTCAAGTATCAATCTTCAAAAATGGACTAGTACCGAATCAGAAATCCAAAAAGTTTTGGGTGAGGGGTCTTGCCCAAAAGTTCGCTTAGACTGGGAGGAAAAGTTTTAAAATATATATTGTAATATCGTGTAAAAGCAGTACATGAAGTTAAAATGTGATGAACAGTGAGATGAGCCTGGCAGAAAAAACATTGTGGAGCAGGCTCAGCAAATAGTAAGTGCTTATGAGTAAGTCTAGTATGGCCAATTCGAAGATGTGCTAAAATAACATCCAATTTGTGGTTTTGGAGACTTGGCCAAAAAGATATCGATGGTCTAAGAAAGTGAAGTTTATTTTGAGTTTCCAACTTCCATTCGGCATTCCAGCGGTCGTTTGTGCTAGAAGAAATTGCTTTTTTAATGTCACTATACACCAGTGCACCAGTGTAGATGTAATTGCCTGTTCGCTAACATGTCGACTCTCGTTACCAGAAATGCCAACGTGACTAGGAACCCAACAGAAAAGTATGTTAAATCATCTACGAGACAGTTTTCTGTGTAGCTCAATAGCCAGAGAAACATAGCTGTGAGTAATGGAATTAGATTCCAAGCTCTCCAGGACACTCAATGAGTCAGAGTATATTATAAAGAATATTTTACTGCTGAAAGAAATATATCTTAAAGTCTCGTATATTGCAATTACTTCGGCTGAAAATATGGAGCAAAATGGATGAAGTTTGTGGTTGAAAACGCCAGAGTCGCTACAATACTCAAAAACAGCATAATTTTGAGATTTTGAGCAGTCAGTATAAATGCCCTCATAGTTGGAATATTTAGACTTAAAGGAACTAAATAGCTGTTAGTTGATATACTGGTCCTTTCTTTCTTTTACAGAACCCTTAAAGTTGAAGATAGTGTATACTATAGTTCTCCCAGGTTGGTGTTTGAGAGAAGAAGTGAGGTGAAATATCAATGCCAGCAAGCTCAGTATATCTTTGAGACTTCTCCGAATTCTAAAACCAAATGAAGGAATGGATTTTCGATTAAAATAAAGACGATTCAAATTATCTAAAATTTTTCTTAATAGATGTGACTGGTGGGAGATGATACGGAAATAAATATTAACAGATATACAATTGACGTATCCGAAGGCATACAGCAGTATCACCCCAAAACACTCATCAATCTTCTCACACTTATACTTTAGTAAACTATTTGCGACAGCAGTGAAATGAAGATAATTCTATTAACAAAAATGAAAATCTTCTTCAATAGAAACACATGCACATAAATATGGCTTTTTTTGGTTAAAATTTATCAATTACTAATCAAAATAAAGGCCCAATTATTTCGAGACACCCTTCTAAGAAAATATACGGAATCTGAATATTCCATATTATATAGAATTATTAATAATTCGGAGGTAGATTTCAAATTATTGTTTCAAAAAATCAGGCATGTTTTGAGAGGATTTCTGCACAATTGAACTTTGAAAATATTTCCAGACACGTTTACTTTAATTAAATAGTGACTGCAGGGAAACAAAGATAAGTCAGCAGAAACCCCAATCGAATATCTTTTATCTCCAAAACATATGCACATATATTGGCGTATCTGCCGAAGCTTATCAGTAATTAATTTGACTACTATTCAAAGGAATAGCGCAATCATTTGAGAATAACACCTGAAGTATGATGCGTAGTTTAAATATTCCTTACTACACATAGTTATCAATAAATGAGGGATGAATTTTAAATTATTCATCCTAGAATTCAGGATCTTTCACACACCATTTACAGTTAAAATTTAACTACATATATATTTTCAAGCACTTATAATTTAATTGACTATTAAAGAATTCAGCTGAATAAATATAATTTGATCGATAACACAAACAAGTATCTTTTTCAACCAAACACACAGTCTATTCCATAAGAACAGACACAACATATACAGTCCTTTCTATAAGAGCGTGTTGTCTATTTTTCTGAAAATACAAACGAATTAGTTAAAAATACATTTGTACCTTGTAGTATACATATTGAACTGAAATGCATTTCACATAATAAATTGTCCAGTCCCAATTGTTATCGATTATGCAAGAATCACTTATCATTCGATTTTGACGTTGAGCGGCGTTTACCCCGTTCAGGTAGGTCGTCAAACTTTTTTACCGCTTTATAATGTGCTACTCACTTTTTGACGAATGACTCATGTACCATTAATTTTTAGGAAATTTTATATGAAAATGATACTATTACGCTTAAAAAGCTATGTATGTATAAAAATAAGCATAAAAAATTGACATTTTTTGACCCATAATCCCGGAATAAAATGAACCTGGAAGAGTTTAATCATCCCTGTACTGATGTACTTACTATCCCATGATGGTCAGCACGTCCATACACAGCTGTGGACTAAATTTCTAAGAATATAGACGCAGCTGTTGACTTCGTTTTAATGGGGACCCCTGCGGAGGAGTTATAGTTGATGGAGTGGCACAAGTGTAACGGTTAAGCCCAGGTAGGGATACAGTCTTGAGATATGTGGTACCGGGTTAGGCAATAATGTCAATTTTGTCCAGAGGGGCCATTTTAATGAGCCCACCTTTACATTCGAAGTGGGGGTGCAGATGGGGAAAATTTCACTAACAAGTGATTGGAAAAGAGAAAGAAAGGGGTGTTAAACCGAGGTGTAAAGTTGTAGAAATAAAAAGTTGGAAAAGGAATCGAGGTCGGGAGTTTAAAGTTCCTGGATGCATCGAGAGCTCGGGACAGCAAAAGAAGATATTGCCCGATTCCTCAGCCCACAGCCGGAAAGAAACAGCTGACGACCTTTACGCCCGCTCCCAGTTTCTTCCTGTCTATAGCCCTGTCCCGACTGCATCCCTTAGAATGCTTGGAGGTAAACATAGTTACATATTTTTACGAACTTCACCGCTGGGTTCGGGGATTGAATGGACTTTAAGTAAGACAGCATAAAAACAATTATTTATTAACAGTGAGTTGGAAAATAATATGTCAGAAAGGCATCAAGGTTACGGTACTGCACACTCGTGGGCTCACGTACCACTTTCAGCATAAAACAAAACGAAAGCACCGGTAAAACACAGCACACCGTGCGTACTCTGTACACTGAGAAATCAACTTAACGTTTCGACTCCGTTTGGGATTTAGCCTACCTTATATAAGCCCTAAGAAACTGCTCGAACATTACAGATTAGACCAGAAACCGGAACAGGAAGTTTTAAAATATCGCTACATTTGGCAACATTTGGAGAGCCGGTATCTCGCCAATTTGGCGAGATACCCATAGAGTCCCATGTTAAATACAAGGTTCACTAACAAATTCGTAACAATATTCATGATTGTTACTTGGGCCTCAGATAATGATTACAATATTTTGCTTAAGGAAAAACATTTAAACAAAATAAAAAAAAAAGAAAATTTTAATGAATTATTATATTGATGAATATCGAAGTAATGAATGTCATATATTAATCAAGAAAATATCTGTAAATAAATAATGCATATAATAAATATTTTAGATTAAATATAAAGCATTTTCTTTTAATTTTGTGGAGTGCATTTTGCTTTTCCTCCTTGGATAACAAACACTGGTGAGTAGTGTAAGTACAAAAACTCTATAAGGCGATTTCCCTCAGCAAAGCACAACTCAACTTATGACGATTCTGGCTTTCGTTTCAGACGGAAAGGTAGTTTATTGCTTACTATTAGCTGTCGTAAACATGAAAATAGATATGTAAATAGGAAATTTATGTAAGTAGTTCGAGAAGTTGAGTCAAATTGCTCTATTAGACTTAGTGATCTTAATCTTAGCGGATTCATTAAAATTCATTACTGCATTCTGATAAATGCACAGATTCAATCAAAAACGTATGCGATTAATACAATTAGGGTCATATGAATCGCTATAATAACATCTAAACTTTCGAAAGGAATAATCGAAAAGGAGTTGAAGTTGGAAGCGAGACGGAACGGGTGGGTCCAGATGCCTAGAGCAAGCAAAAAAGCCCGGACGAGCATTATTTGCCCGATTCTGAATCTGACAAAGTGACGACCTTTTCCTCAGCAACGACGTTCAGCCTGCCTAGAGCTCCGTCCTGCTTCCCTGTGAATGCCTGGAGGCAAACCGACTTAATATTCCTGATTGTCACCTGGGTCTCATAACATTTTGATTAAGGAATATCATTTTAAAAATATTGATGAATATCAAAACAAAATAATGAATGACCTGTTATATATTAATCTGCAAATAATGTATATAATAAATGTTTTTTCTCCTATATAATAATAGCCTAAGTTATCTGTCCGTCTGTCCTCCAATTTATGAAGCGGTTGGACCTGGAATGGATAGAGACATCCATTCAAAGGGAATAAAGTTTATCTTCTCCTAAACTATCTATCCTATTCTACAATAAATTTGTATGAATATGCTTCATATCACAGCAAAAAATACTGTCGTCTTTAAAACGTTCGAAATCCAACCCTTCCCCACTTTTCGAGAGTTTCATGCCATTATTTCGAGCCCTATTTTCCGAGGTTAAGAGCAGGCGATTAAGTTTATCCATTTATCACTTAATAAATAGGCAAAAATAACAATTTTTTCTAGCATTATGACATTATTCCTTTAAACATCTCATTGAATCATTTCATATTTTAAACTATTTAAATTTCGTCTACACTATTTTAATACCTTTTATCACTGAACTTAGATATTACGTAAATGATTTTCTTTTATATTTGGCTTAAATAATAGATTAGGTACATATGTGATAATTTTAAATTGAATCATCGATTATTTTTTGTTGCAATGAAAATTTTATCACCGGTATTAACAATAAATTCTTTTCATATAAGTCTAGAAGTCTATTTCACGGATTCATAAATATCTGACTTTTAATTTATATATATTCGGAAATTAAGAAGTTTGTTCTTTTGTGTGTTTGTTTTTTATACATAACCACACGGTTTGACTTCATGAATTCAATATGGTTCTAAACTGCATGACAGGATCGGTAGACTCTAGAGGAAGGAGTATGACGATAAATAAATTATTGAGAGTGAACCAGATAATTCTCAGCCAAAAAAACAAACCATTTTTTACCTGCCTCATTGGGTACTTAATAGTTTTGGAATATTAAAAATTTTACTAATCCAGTCATATGATGGGCTATATGCTAGTTTTAAATATAAGGCATTTACTTTTAATGTTTTACTGTGTTTCCCCTTTGAAGATAAATTATTGAGAGTGAACCAGATAATTCTCAGCCAAAAAAACAAACCATTTTTTACCTGCCTCATTGGGTACTTAATAGTTTTGGAATATTAAAAATTTTACTAATCCCGTCATATGATGGGCTATATGCTAGTTTTAAATATAAGGCATTTACTTTTAATGTTTTACTGTGTTTCCCCTTTGAAGATAAATTATTGAGAGTGAACCAGATAATTCTCAGCCAAAAAAAAAAAAAAAAAAAAAAAAAAAAAAAAAAAAAAAAAAAAAAAATTTACCTGCCTTATTGGGTACTTAATAATTTTGGAATATTAAAAAGTTTACTAATCCCGTCATATGATGGGCTATATGCTAGTTTTAAATATAAGGCATTTACTTTTAATGTTTTACTGTGTTTCCCCTTTGAAGATAAATTATTGAGAGTGAACCAGATAATTCTCAGCCAAAAAAACAAACCATTTTTTACCTGCCTCATTGGGTACTTAATAGTTTTGGAATATTAAAAATTTTACTAATCCCGTCATATGATGGGCTATATGCTAGTTTTAAATATAAGGCATTTACTTTTAATGTTTTACTGTGTTTCCCCTTTGAAGATAAATTATTGAGAGTGAACCAGATAATTCTCAGCCAAAAAAACAAACAACCATTTTTTACCTGCCTCATTGGGTACTTAATAGTTTTGGAATATTAAAAATTTTACTAATCCCGTCATATGATGGGCTATATGCTAGTTTTAAATATAAGGCATTTACTTTTAATGTTTTACTGTGTTTCCCCTTTGAAGATAAATTATTGAGAGTGAACCATTTAATTCTTCTCAGCAAAAAAAAAAAAAAAAAAAAAAAAAAAAAAAAAAAAAAATTTTTACCTGCCTCATTGGGTACTTAATAATTTTGGAATATTAAAAATTTTACTAATCCCGTCATATGATGGGCTATATGCTAGTTTTAAATATAAGGCATTTACTTTTAATGTTTTACTGTGTTTCCCCTTTGAAGATAAATTATTGAGAGTGAACCAGATAATTCTCAGCCAAAAAAAAACAAATGTTTTACCTGCCTCATTGGGTACTTAATAGTTTTGGAATATTAAAAATTTTACTAATCCCGTCATATGATGGGCTATATGCTAGTTTTAAATATAAGGCATTTACTTTTAATGTTTTACTGTGTTTCCCCTTTGAAGAACGAACACTGGTTTATGTATTGTAAGACATTACAACAATCCCAACAAGTATGCAAGGCACGAAAACAGTCACTTGTTTGTGTTGAAGCATAATGAAAAGTCGCAGATCGCAAACACCTTTTATTGAAAACACCGAAATAATCAATAAATGCGAGGTACATTGGGCTTTTATAGTTTTAAGATCCTGCGTCCAGCCAATCAAATTACAGGCACAAACAAAACTAATTAAACACTGCCATTCAAAACACAAAAGGATCAAATAAGTAAAACCTCGTACGTCAAAGAAAGCTATTACTTATATACAACAATAATCGGCCAAGTCGTCAAGTATGAGTGCGATTATATATTTCAACTGGTTAATTTTATTTTTAAGACATTATACCTATAATAAATTTCATAAAAAATTTTATAAAAAAGGAAAAAAAATGGAAATTAGAAAAGCAAAAATCATTTTCAAAAATTCAAAAATTTTATAGTTGAATCGAAACAAAATATCCTATTAAAAAACTTAAAGTGATTAATTTAGCCATATATCAATGTATACCTGCACAAAGTTTCCCAACTAAGTTAATGAACAACGAAAAAAAATAAATAAAGCGCTGTGTTACGTCCATCGTCCACTTAATTAAGAATATTGATTACACCAGCAACAGTTAAGTAACTTCTGAAAGCAATTTTTGCCTGTCGCAGTCTATACTAGTTTTTTACAATAACGGGAAATTCTTAAGATATTTTTTCTATAAAATATTATATTAAAAAAGAGCTTAAAAGTTAATTGTTTTTTAAATTAAGGGGATATTTCAGACTTTAACTAATAAAAAATGTATTTTTCCTTTTGAAATCTATTACAAATATATGTATATCTATCTATATATATATATATATATAATCGATGATGACATATGTACTTAATCTATTATTTAGCCAAATATAAAAGAAAATTATTTATGTAATATCTAAGTTCAGTAATAAATCGCATAAAATAATGCAGAATATATTTAAAAAATTAAAATAAGAAATGATTAAATTCGGCGGTTAAAGGAATGACGTCATAATATTAGGAAAAAAATGTTATATTTGAACTGGTGGGTTTTGAACGCTTTGAAGTCGACAGTATTTTAGCTGTGATATGAAGCATATTTATACCAATTTATTTTAGAATCGGATCTGTAGGAGAAGATAAATTTTACTCGCTTTGAATTTTGCTAGATAACTTACGCTGTTATTATATAGGGGATGATATAACACTATACGGTATGTTAGCTGGTCTGTACTGCCTTTCAAGATTATCACAGGTGTATTTCGTAAGATTATGTAGGTTGGAAGTAAACTTAGAAAGGCCCTTGAAAGAGTTAAATGCGAAGTGTTAGTACACCTATTTCCCAGATTAATCGCTTTCCCATATCCTTCTTTTCCATCTCCTTCTCCTTTAAGATTATCACAGTTGTATTTCGTAAGATTACGTAGGTTGAAAGTAAACTTCCAAAAGCCCTTGAAAGGATTAAAATCAGAGTGTTAGTACACCTATTTCCCAGATTAATCGCTTTCCCATATCCTTATTTTCCATCTCCTTCTCCTTTAAGATTATCATAAGTGTATTTCGTAAGATTATGTAGGTTGGAAATAAACTTAGAAAGGCCCGTGAAAGAATTAAATGCGAAGTGTTGGTACACCTATTTCCCATATTAAGCGCTTTCCCATATCCTTCTTTTCCATCTCCTTCTCCTTTAAGATTATCACAGGTGTATTTCGTAAGATTACTTATGTTGTAAGTAATATTACAAAGGCCCTTGAAAGGATTAAAATCAGAATGTTACTACACCGATTTCCCAGATTAATCGCTTTCCCATATCCTTCTTTTCTATCTCCTTCTCCTTTAAGATTATCACAGGTGTATTTCGTAAGATTACGTAGGTTGGAAGTAATATTCCAAAGGCCCTTGAAAGGGTTAAAATCAGAGTGTTACTACACCTATTTCCCAGATTAATCGCTTTCCCATATCCTTATTTTCCATCTCCTTCTCCTTTAAGATTATCACAGGTGTATTTCGTAAGATTACGTAGGTTGGAAGTAATATTCCAAAGGCCCTTGAAAGGGTTAAAATCAGAGTGTTACTACACCGATTTCCCAGATTAATCGCTTTCCCATATCCTTCGTTTCTATCTCCTTCTATTTCAAAAACGCAAAATCTAGCTTCAGATGTAGTATAGAGAAAATAATTCGAAATTAAAAAAAAAAAAAATTAATCTTTAAGTATTATACGTAATACATTATTTACAACGTTTAATATTGCTAGTTAGCAATATTTTTCAACGAAATATTATTATGTAATAAATGTCTGTTCTATTTATCAATATTATTAGCATATTCTAATTAGAACTTTAATGAACCTGATGCCGTTTTGGAAATTCAATGCAGGAGACTACTAGAGTTCTGAACATTCCATGCTATAAACTATTATTAATTAATCAGAGATCTAAAACTAATGTTCCTATGAATGACAATAGTTCGATGAATGACACGTAATTATGACACGCACTGTCTCATGGAAAATCGAATCGCTACTCCATTTTCGAACAGATAAATTAGGCATTACCGATTTTAATTGAAATCATAATGTCTCATTGATAATATAAACAATTATATCCTTCCGCTAAAACAGGAACATAAATTGAGATATGTGACGGGTAAAGAGTGGAAATGATCAATAGTAGAAAAAAGGAGTCTTTATTAAGAATATGTAAAAAACTGATTAGTAAAATGAAAATTGGTTTATAAAATATATATCCACTTTGTAGTAGCCTATTAAAAATACCAAAAAATTCTTTAGTATAATATTCAATAAAATATTTTAAATAAAATGACTCGATCTTTCTATATATTTATATTATTGATTTAATAGATATTAAATTAATATATATACACTAGCATATAGTCCGTCATTTGACATGATCAGTAACATTTTTAATTTTCCAGAATTGTAAATTTGGTGGAGTCGCCGGGTATCGATCCCGGAACCTCTCGCAAATTTGGAGCAATGCCGCATAAAGAAAACTTTGTACGTCATGTAAGTTCTGCGGAGTAGGAAAATTGGTCACGGCTTTGACTTTGTCAGGATCTGGACGCGCACCGCTACCGGATAAGAGATGGCCTAGTATTTTTACTTCTTGAGCAGCCAAAAGGCACTTCTTGGGGTTAAGTATGAGTCCAGCTTTTTGAATGCATTTCAGAACTGTCCTTAACCGGATGAGGTGGTCTTCGTAACTTTCTGAGAAAATTATTATGTCGTCCAAGTAACACAGGCACACAGTCCGTTTGAGATGACGCAGCAAATTGTCCATCATTCTTTCATTAGGAGCACTTGGTACACATCTTCAGCAACGTCTTTCATTAAGTGAGACACGGGTTGTGAACAAGACACATTTCAGACTCCATAGGATAGTGATACACGACATATTTGATAGCTTTCCACAGAAAGAAATTGCTTAATAAATCCTACAAGACTGGAACCAGGGAACCGGTTCATCATGCCCAATCCATCCTTGAGAAAATGACCTGTTAAAATGGCTATGAACAGCAATAGGCTTGCCATGTTGTTAGAACCACATGCTACGCGTCATGTTTGGGGAATACTATCGTTTAGTAATCTGGGAAGATTATGATCAACAATAAAGATCAGATAACTCGTGGTGGTGAACTGGATGATAGAAGGTACGGTCACTAAGCAGTCACTACCAAACCTGCTCACATATTAAATTTGAATCCTTGTTGCGTCGCGTGATACGGAAATCACTGATAGCTTTTGGAGCCTCTAAATACTAATTGTGGTAATTTAATACGCCATCCTTATTGAATGTGTCCTAAACAGTGAACAGTATTTAAGCTAGGAAATTCACATCCTGGGCATATTCTTGCAGAAACGGCTGAGCAAAACGCCCAAACCTAGCATGGTCATCGGGCAGAAGTAATTGAACCATTTAAAACGAAGACGGGGAAGAAGTTGACGTTCAACACACTCTGAAAACAGCCACGAGACATTCTTGTTTGAGAGACAATAGTACATATGCTGGTTCTTAGATTAGACTCCACGTCTTCTCTAACGGCCGAGAGCTCTTATCGTTGCCTGCTCACACTTGTCCTGCATCTTCTTAACCACCCTTCCTCGCAAAATATTGATGAAGAAGTGCAAACAAATTTTGAGGGGTTGATGTCTTACTTGAAAGCATTCCCGATAAATGCGTGAACTGTTTCGTACTCTGCACTAAGCTATTATTTACATTTAGTACATGTCTACAAGTTGTTCACTTACCTTTGTATGTTCTTCAATTGCCGACAACTGCTCAAGTGGACCGACAATGAGGAAATCCTCATTGTTTTCTCCAGCACCCTCATGTACAGCGTTCAGGAGGCAATGGTGTACAAGCGGCGAATTTGCAGATAGGTTCTTAGTGTACATCATTTGTATTCATTATGTACAATAAACGTTTCAAATTTATCGATCGCTTGTTTTCTTTCCATCATCGAGTCTGCTGCCTGATATCTCTACCCATGGTATCTAAGCATTTCTTTATCAATATTATGAGCTCTATTTTCCCTAACAGTTTGTTGCAACACCGTGCATGCATGTGTATCTTTTCATATACACACACATATATGAACCACTCTGAAGCCAATGCGGTTAAGTCCATTTTTTGATATTTTCTGATTTTTGGAAATTTTGATGAAATAAATAATAATCTTCTTAGTTATTAAAGGATTTACTTGGTTACTTTTTTCTAGGTTAGACAGCCCTTTTTTTAATAGCTTCTGAATATATTGTATAATAATTTCAGAAGCCATTGTGAATAAGTCCACCTTTTATCAATATTTTTTTACATAAACTTTGAAATAAAAATTAAATTATTATTCTTCTTTCGTGGAGATATATATATATATATATATATATATATATATATATATATATATATATATATATATATATATATATATATATATATATATATATATTATATATATATATATATATATATATATATATATATATATATATATATATATTATATATATATATATATATATATATATATATATATATATATATACACGTGGAGATCAAGATTTACATTTAAATAACCCGGAAGAAGATGATGTTTGTTATGATGGATAAACATAAAACTTTTGACAATAAATGTTATTTTATTATTTTTACATAAATTTCTTATCTTTTTCAGCTGCCAAAAGTTATAAGTCCTAAAATTTTTAAGATGCTGTCATTATTTCAATAAATACTTACGTTTTTATTTACACATCCTGTACATATATTGTTTTTTGCAGATTTTACACCTTGAAAAAAGGCTTTATACATTTATCTAATTAAATTAATAGACCAAGAATTTTAAAAACTAATGTATCAAAAAACATTAATTTTCTCACTTATTGTGTTTTGGACTTAACCGCATTGACTTCTGAGCGGCTCATATATGTAATATACTGAATTATTTAACTTTAATATTCCCTTTAAAAACCTCCTCTCTATCATTCTAACTATTTAAAAAATCTTTTTCCCAGATTCTAAATTTCTTAATCAAAGGAGCATACTCGACTTAAAATTCTTTCAATCCATTTCCAAAAGCTTTCTGCCCTATAGATGTAAATTATCTGTCAATTCAAGAAGTTTCCCAGTTATCGCCGCCAAATGGCTCAGCGTTTTTCTTGATCTTACACTTTAATTCGCTGAGCAAGTGGGAAAATTCTTTATGTCTTCCCTCTTGAGTGTACCTGTCTGTCGTTGACTAGTAAAGATGTCCGTTTTAGCAGCTCTAAAAAAAAGTTTTAATTAAACTTGTGCCGTTTTCTTCAATGTGGCTCGACTGCATCGTTCGTTATTACTGCTAGCTGGATTAGACCTCTCCTAGCTCAACAGCCCGGGCAATTAAATATAATAGGGGCTACATAATTATTATGATTAGGCGAAAATAATATATTACACACACACACACACACACACACACACACATATATATATATATATATATATTATATATATATATATATATATATATATATATATATATATATATATATATATATATATATATATATATATATATATATATATATATATATATCAGTGGCGTGCGGTAGGTTTTCATGCAGGGTGTGCAGAGAACATGGATTTTCCAATAAATCTTTAATTATTGAGACATCTGAGTTCTCCATTCTGAAACGGGTTATTTATTATGAATATAAATTTAAAGATTACAATAAATAAAATATTTACCTACGAGTAGTCGAGTTATAACTATAAAAACAGCTAAACTTATGAGAATTCTACTAGCACTGAAGCAAAAATCATGTCTTTTGTTGTATGGTGTCATATCGGCGTCGAAAAAGCAACGCTTCGGACTTCCACGAAAAACTTATATGTTCAGCAAACGTAGCACCACATGGCGCCCGCCGCTGCGGTGCCTCATCCGGATGCTCATTGGTGCCGACAAACCGAACGTCTATTCCACGTGCAGAGGATTTCACTGCACGCTGGCACAATAGAGCGAACTGTTTCTTGTTCGGTCAGTGGATTAAATTATATTTATTAATTGTTTTTAACATTTGGAAATCATATAGTCTGCGAAAAACATCTTGACAATTTTTAAAAACAAAACCAGGGATATGGTGTTACAGATATAACTTATATACTGTCTGTAAGACACAATGAATGGTAAAATTTGGACTGTTCTGTTAAAATTCGTTTCTTTAAAACAAAACAACATTGTTTTTCAGCTAATTATTTCAATAAATATAATACATCACCGAAATTAATTTACCACACTAAAACATTTCACTTTATATTGATGAAATACTTCTTTTATATTTCCATGAAAACAAAATCTTACAATATATAAATTTAAACATTAACCGTCTGCAAAATCGTATGGCCAGTTAATCAGTTAAAAAACCAAAATCGCTTCAGCACGTAAGTTCCCGCTCTAATACAAAGCTTAATAAACGGTACTTTCGGATTTAAGCAGACCAATTAGATTCTTACAACTATCCCGATTGGAGGATAAGAAGGAAGAGGGGACAAGGATGAAATTAATAAAATAAGAAAGATCGAAAAAAAGAAAAGGTGAAGGTGTTCGATAGTCGAGACGAAGAGAGGAGTCCGACAAAAGAGGTTCGGAAATCGAGTCGAGGAGAGAGTCCGACAGAAGGTGTTCGATAGTCCAAACGAAGAGAGGAGTCTGACGGAACGAGTTCGAGAGTCCAGCCAAGTCCGACTGGAAGTGATCCTGCATCAAATAGCATGGCCGCACCCCAAACACTCAGGAGGAAGCCCCTGACTAGACCGATAAAGATCCATAGATACCCATCAACCAGCAGTGTTCCGGGCACACCATTTTAGCTCCCTTTTACATACATTTTGAAATTGAGATTAGGTTACTTAAGTATTAAAAATTTTATTGTCAGAACTAATTTAGAAGATGTTGATAAATGCATATTTTATGAAAATTACCATCAGTTTTGTATGTAGATAAATGTACATATATTATAATAAATTTATTTTTTTATATTAAGCTAGTTTCGGATGCTGTTAATTTAGCTTTTATTTTCATATCTTATGTCTATAGTTTCTCAGAACCTGTGGTTAAATTCAGTACTAAAATACTTTTACACAACGCAATCAAAATAATCCCACTATACATTTGATCATAGGTTAATACTCAAGTAAAAACGAGGACTACAAGACAAGCCGTAGATATACATTTTTATAATGACTACTCTACAGTAAATTTTGGGAATGCTCATTAAAGCTTATTAGTACTATCTAATTAGAATGCAAATGAGTCTGAAAGTCATTTAAGAATATAGTGTGGGGTCAGAGTAGTAATCTTTACATCACATGCTACATGCCATTATTAATTAATCAAAGTTCTGAAATTAATGTTCCATTGAACTAGAGACAATATCAGATAATGCTTTCCGCAAAATTGAACTGTGACTAGCTTTTCAAACAGATTAACCTAAATTACATATCAGTGATTTAAATAGAATGGAAATCATTTGATTGACAATATGATCGGCCATCATATTTTCCTCATTATACAATATATGTTGTGGTATGTTTAATGCAGAAAATACCCCATCGTGATAGCAAATACACTATATAATTAAGATTCTAAATTATTAATACCAATTAAAAATGTTTTAAAATACTTGAGTTTAAATCTTTGTTAATTACTGATCGGTTAAAAGTAAATTTTAAATTAATGTAATTAAACGATTGTAAAGAAAATTAATTTTTGTAATTAATGTTACTGTACAAGATAAAATGGCATTAAAATGCTTAGCTTTATATTAAAATATATTTTGGAGAGATTTATATTATTCTAGCAATTTATGGGGATAATTCTCATTGATAATTTTTTAGTAAAAATAATAGGGTAGAATTATATTATTAATATACTTTTAATGCTGAAAATAGACAAATGCATGGGGATTCTTCATTGTTTCTTCAGATTGTTCACTTCACTACGATGTAAAATATTTGAGTAAAAGCAGGGAAGTATAAAACTATTAGCAGTGTTTAGCCTATTCATATTATTTTCTGTTTCTGAACCTAAAAGTTTGGTGGTAAAATATTTGACAACAGTAATGTAGTGGATTCTTCATTTGATTACTTTTTGGAGAAGCTCGATGCATAGAGAAATAGCATAGGGAAATAGGCTAAACACTATTAGCAGTGTTTAGCCTATTCAGATTATTTTCTGCTTCTGAACATAAAAGTTTGGGGGTGAAATATTTGACAACAGTAATGTAGGGGATTCTACATTAGATTACTTTTCAGAGAAGCTCGATGCATAGAGAAATAGGCTAAACACTATTAGCAGTGTTTAACCTATTCAGATTATTTTCTGTTTCTGAACTTAAAAGTTTGGTGGTAAAATATTTGACAACAGTAATGTAGTGGATTCTACATTTGATTACTTTTTGGAGAAGCTTGATGCATAGAGAAATAGCATAGGGAAATAGGCTAAACACTATTAGCAGTGTTTAGCCTATTCAGATTATTTTCTGTTTCTGAACTGACAAGTTTGGTGGTAAAATATTTGACAACAGTATTGTAATGGAATCTACATTTGATTACTTTTTTGAGAAGCTCAATGATTTTCTCTTGAAAAATGGCATTGGTGTTATTAAGCATGCTATTAAGGAGAAGTAGATCAAGCTAAAGTCGACTTCCAAAGTTGACCTGACAGAATCTATAAAACTAAATTGAGCTAAAAGAAGAATGCTTAGAGAAATAAAGATATGTTTACCTATTTTCTTAAATCTTCTTTATTAAATATTCTTTTGTTATTTACTTTGAAACTGCCCCGCCCTAAAGCTATATCTAGATTTTTGTAAACAATTTTCACAAGTTTTAATACAATTTTGTTTAAAATTTTATGCTAAAATGATACTTATTAATGCAGAACTTTTACTTTAAGCCTTTATTCTTGAACAATTTGTCATTAAACACAAGTTCGTAGAATATTTAGTTTCTAAATTAGAATTAAATCAGGTTTGAAATTTGAAATGGAAAACAATTTTTAACACAGCGGACTTTAGAGTAACAAAAAAATAACATAAAATGCCTGGAACTATCTATATTGAAGAAAAAAATACAGTAAAAATTTCTCAGACCTGAACGTGTGAATAAACTTGAATAAAATAATTTGTCTTACTATAAAGAGGAAAATATGAGATTTTCAATTGAAATACTCTTATTAAAGGATAAAATTCAATATTAAGCAGTGCATAAAAAATTATATTATATGGTTTTATAAAATGCAGCTAAATAAATATTTATTCTGTCGAAAATAACGATAATTCAAGCGATATTTATTTTCCAACTTATAATAGCAAACAAACCCTACTTAAATAGAAAATATTTTAAAAACCCAAGCTTATGAATTTAAAATAAAATTTACGGTACCGTCGAAAACGGTTTTTTGAGCCAAAATAATCTTCGAAAATTTATTTTTGTTTCAGCGTTATTTCCAGTGATTTAGTTTAATTTTCCCGAGGGAGTTTTCTAAAGAATTTTGCATTTTACGAACTGTAATAACCAAAAAAATAATCGTTTTTTATCTAAAATGTTAAGAGGATTCAGTACTTTTCGAGATTTAAAACTCTTATTTTAATGCCTTTTTTTTCCCTATTCATCTTAAAATAAGATTCTGATTTTTTAGAATGAATGTTCTATGTTTGAGAATGGATATTCTAACTTTTGAAGTATACATACTAATGTATAGAAAACTGTATTTTTTATATCAAGTTACGGTAAAATATCTGTCTAATTATGTACATTTAATATATAAAGTATTATATATATATCATTTGAAATTAAAAAAAAAATTAAAAACTGATTGAAATATTCTTCATCACGGCCTTTTTCGATTTCCTATAAAATAAGATGTTCTGCTTTTATCCCCTATATAATAAAAGCCTAAGTTATCTGTCCGCCTGTCCTCGAATTTATGAAGCGGTTGGACCTGGAATGGATAGAGGCATCTATATTGGATTCTGGATGAGTTAGGGTTAGACAATTCAAAGCACGTAAAGTTTATCTTTTTAAAATTTTTAAAGTTTTTCTTTTAAAGGTTATCTTTTATTAAAAGTTACACTATCGATCCGATTCTAAAATGAATTGGTATAAATATGCTTTATATTACAGTAAAAAACACTGTAGTCTTTAAAATGCTCCCCTTCCTCCCTTTTCCAGCGTTTAATGTAATTATTTCAAACCCTATTATACCGAATATTATATTAGGGCGCTGATCGTATACCAGAGTTCATTTCGAATACTATGGCATATGTTGGTAGCCGTTCGGAATCGGCTTTATATAGTATCCCGGTCTCATTAGCCCTCGTGTGCAAAACAGTATATATAAACCAAAACAAAATAATAAAATATTATATATTAATATACGATGAAACCATAATATAAAAATAACATTTTTTCGTACAGTATGACGTCATTCCTTTAACCATCTCATTTAATCATTTCTTATTAATTATTATAAATATCGTCTGCATTACTTTCATACTTTTTATATGAACTTAGATATAAAATAATTTTTATATTTATTTATATATTATAAACAATAGATTATATACATATATATTTTATATTAATCATAATATTTTTTATATGAACATTATATAAGTATTAATACAATATATTATAATTTATTTCACGGACTAATAAATATCTATTTTTAATATAATTTGAAATTAAGAATTTGTTCGTTTATGTGTTATATATTATATATATATATATATAACCATATATATCAATTATAAAATTATACAACCAAACCACAAAAAAAAAAAAACCATTTTTTTCCTTATATATACTTCAATTCTGGAAAATTAAAAAAATTTTACTGATGTCATATGACAGGCTATATAGTTTAGAATAATTATTTATAGTTTTTTAAATAACACTGTATCAAATTCTATTTATAAAATATCAGTTGAAGATAATTTTTATAATATAAAAATATATGCTAAATGACAAAATTAAGAGAAAGTGGCGAGAAATTTAAACAATTTTGTGAGAAAGTGAAAGGTACATTCTTTTTCTCACAAAATAACAACAATTCAGTAATCAAAAGGCAGATTTTTCAATGTGGCGACTCATAAATATTGCCGGATTCCCAAACTTTAATAGAAAGAGTCCACATTTAAGTAAAAATGCTCTTTACCACTGTGAATATGAAGTAGTATAAATTAAAATATTAAATATAGTAGCAACTTTGATAACTGATCTGAATTGGATATAAAAATATACAAAATGCAGATTTTTCAATGGGGCGACTCATAAAATTGTATTCCCAAACGATCCACATTAAGTAAAAAATGCTCTTTACCATGTGATATAAAGTAGTATAAAATTAAATATTAAATATAGTAGTCTTTGATAAATGATTGAATTGGATATAAAATTATACAAAATACAGAATTTTCAATGGGAACTCATAAAATTGCCAGATTCCCAAACTTTCCTAGAAAGAGACCACATTTAAGTAAAAATGCTCTTTACCACTGTGAATATAAAGTAGTATTAATTAAAATATTAAATATGGTACCAAATTTGATAACTGATCTGAATTGTATATAAAAATATACAAAATGCAGATTTTTCAAGGGGCGACTCATAAAATTGCCAGATTCCCAAACTTTCCTAGACAGAGTCCACATTTAAGAAAAAATGCTCTTTACCACTGTGAATATAGATTAGTGTAAATTAAAATATTAAATATAGTAACAACTTTGATAACTGATCTGAATTGGATATCAAAATGCAGAATTTTCAATGGACTCATAAAAATTGCCGGATTCCCAAACTTTTCTAGATAGAGGTCACATTAAATAAAAAGCTTTTACCACTGTGAATAAAAATTAGTATAAATTAAATATTAAATAGTGTAGCAACTTTGAAAACTGATCTGAATTGAATATAAAAATATAAATGCAGATTTTCAATGGGGCGACATAAAATTGCGGGATTCCCAAATTTTCCTAGAAAGAGTCCACATTTAAGTAAAATTACTCTTTACCACTGCGAATATAAAATAGTTTAAATTAAAGTATTAAATATTGTAGCACTTTGATAACTGATCTGAATTGGATATAAAAATATACAAAATGCAGATTTTTCAATGGGGCGACTCATAAAATTGCCGGATTCCCAAACTTTCCTAGAAAGAGTCCACATTTAAGTAAAAATGCTCTTTACCACTGTGAATATAAAGTAGTATAAATTAAAATATTAAATATAGTAGCAACTTTGATAACTGATCTGAATTGGATATAAAAATATACAAAATGCAGATTTTTCAATGGGGCGACTCATAAAATTGCCGGATTCCCAAACTTTCCTAGAAAGAGTCCACATTTAAGTAAAAATGCTCTTTACCACTGTGAATATAAAGTAGTATAAATTAAAATATTAAATATAGTAGCAACTTTGATAACTGATCTGAATTGGCTATGAAAATATACAAAATGCAGAATTTTCAATGGGCTACTCATAAAATTGCCGGATTCCCAAACTTTCCTAGAAAGAGTCCACATTTAAGTAAAAATACAGGCTCTTTACCACTGTGAATATAAAGTAGTATAAATTAAAATATTAAATATAGTAGCAACTTTGATAACTGATCTGAATTGGATATAAAAATATACAAAATGCAGATTTTTCAATGAGGCGACTCATAAAATTTCCTGAATCCCAAACTTTCCTAGAAAGAGTCCACATTTAAGTAAAAATGTTCTTTACCACTGTGAATATAAAATAGTATAAATTAAGATATTAAATATTGTAGCAACTTTGATAACTAATCTGAATTGGATATAAAAATATACAAAATGCAGATTTTTCAATGAGGCGACTCATAAAATTTCCTGAATCCCAAACTTTCCTAGAAAGAATCCACATTTAAAAAAAAATGCTTTTTACCACTGTGAATAAAAATTAGTATAAATTAAGATATTAAATATTGTAGTAACTTTGATAACTGATCTGAATTAGATATAAAAATATGCTTATTTTCTCGCCCAATTATGCATAGAAGAGAAATTTTTCAGAGGTTAAGTAAATTTTATACCTTTTTAAAGAAATCCAAATCAGCGTTTTCGTGGAACATCATAAAACAAAAGACATTTAAATTACATATTTATTAAAAGTGTTAATGCAAATATCTTCCCGAAAGAAGTATTTCAATGTATATTTAAGATGTATGATCTTATTTGTTTAAGATACTTACGTAGGATAAAAGCTTGGGTTTCAAAGAACACAGATTTAAGAAATGAGTGTAGTAGTCTTAACATTCAAAATATGTGTTAACACTTTTGCTCTTGAAATTAGTCTTAAAAAGAATCATGAATACGAGATTATGAAAGATTTAATTTAGCACTGCTATTGCAGCCGATATTGAGTAATTATTTCAATTCCAAGTAATTTAAATTGAAAAAAAGATTGTGTTTTGCAACACGAAGAATGAAACTAAGCGAGATATTATATGTATTAAGGATTTCTTAAGAATCTGCATATATAATAAGTACATATTCAAATATTTATTTAAATATTTATGGAAATGAATTACTCGTTTTAAAAAAATGACTAAGCATCAATGACATGTAATAATTACGAAAGAAAATTTTTAGGTTTATCGGAAAATAAATTATATGCGTTATGTGTTTAAATATTTTCATAGATGTGTGGTATAAGCTTAATGGAATGCTTTTATTTAACGGTATTTTTATAATGAAAAGATGCCTCAAAGCAAACAAACTGAAATATAGCTTAGTTTTCAAATGTTGTACACAAATTCTCAGAACTAATTGATCAATATATTTGATTAAAAATATTATCGTATACATATATGAATATATATTAACATTTTCATAATTTTATTAGTATAATGATAAATATACATATCCTAATTTCTTGACATACCATACAGCCAAAGGAAATATGTAATGTGTTTGGTATTCCTAGACTTTAATTTTCTACAATGAATTAAAATTTGTTTACCTGAAAACGGTACTAAAGAATCGAAAATTGGTTTGAAGTAGAAAAAGATACTGATCTCTGAATTCTATTAAGATTTGTTTCATAAGAACTGTTTTGAATAGTTTTTATCAATTTTATTTTTATATGAAAGCGTGTGATATAGTCTATTTTTTAATATAATTTTCACCAATATCAAGGAATTTTATGGCTCAAGAGATCAAGATTAGAATTATGTAATTTAACTCATCAAAACTAATCAAAACTAACCTTCCAAGCCACCCAAATTAAGTTAATCCTTTATATTGATATCCCTGATATTTATCCTTTAGATTAGCATTCCTTCTCCACTGCCCTAAAATAAACCAAGTCACACAATTCCCTAAAGTAACTTTTCAATCCTCTCAAAATAAGTTAAGGATATTTATCTTTTAGATTGCATTCTTTCCCTTCTAACTAAACAAAACTAAACCTAAACTAAACCATGTTATCCACTTTAATAAACTAACCTTCCAAGCCCTCCAAAATAAGTTAAGGGTATCTATCCTTTAGATTAACATTCCTTTCCCACTGCCCTAAACTAAACCACGTCAACCATTTCCCTAAACTAACTTTCCAAGCCCCCCAAAATAAGTTAAGGATATTTTTGATTTAGATTGACATTCCTTCTCCACTGCCCTACACTAAACCAAGATACCCAATTCCCTAAAGTAACTTTTCAATCCTCCCAAAATAAGTTAATGATATTTATCCTTTAGACTGACATTCTTTCCCCACTAACTAAGCAAAACTAAACCTAAACTAAACCAAGTGAACCACTTTCCTAAAGTAACTTTCCAAGACACCCAAAATAAGTTAAGAATATTTATCCTTTAGACTGACAGTCTTTTCCCCACTGCCCTAAACTAAACCAAGTTAACCACTTTATATAATGAACCTGACATAATAAATTTCTCCAAATTTCAAAGAATAAAGTGTGCAGGCCATCTTATCAGAATGGACAATGACCGAACAACAAAAAGGGTCTTCGATGCAAAACCTACAGGAACTCAAAGACGAGGAAGACCCAACCTGAGATGAACAGACTGCCTGGAAAGAAACCTTCAGGTACTTAAAGTAAAAGACTGAAAGAATTTGGCCTCCAGAAGGAGGTCTTGGAGAAAGCTTATTGGGAAATCCATGGCCCATCCTGGGCTGTCATGCCACTGAAGAAGAAGAAGTAGAATATCAAGGTTCTTGCTAAATCGTGTTGCTGCGACTTATCTTCTGATTTAGAAAAGCCTATAACCAGGTCCATTAGACCCCGTCATAATCTGCGACTTATCCATGTCGGAAAATAACAACCGCTCACTAAACAAGATGTAGAATTTTCAAAATGGAGACCCATAAAATTGCAGGATCCCAAACTTTCCAAGAAAAAGTCCTCATTTAAGTAAAAATTGACTGTGAAAACCACTGTGAATAAAAAATAGTATAAATTAAGATATTAAGTACTGTAACAACTTTGATAACTGGTCTGAATTGGATATAAAATTATGCGTATTTTCTTGTACAATTGTGAATAGAAGAGAAATTATTTAGAGGTTAATGAAATTTTGTACCTTCGTAAAGAAAACCAAATCAGCGTTTTCATAGAACATCATAAATTTTGTTTTTATAGGAAAACTTGTGCTATAGTCTATTTAAATATAATTTTCTCCAATATCAAGGAACTTTATGGCTCAAGAGATCAAGATTAGAATTATGTAATTTATATAATGAACCTGACATAATAAATTTCTTCAAATTGCAAAGAATAAAGTGGGCAGTCCATGTAATCAGAATGGACAATGGCCGAACAACAAAAAGGGTCTTAGATGCAAAACCTACAGGAACGCGAAGACAAGGAACACCCAACCTGAGATGGACAGACTGCCTGTAAAGAGACCTTCAGGTACTCAAAGTAAAAAACTGGAAGAATTTCTCCTCCAGAAGGATGTCTTGGAAAAAGCTTATTGAAAAATCCATGGCCCATCCTGGCTGTCATGCCACTGAATAAGAAGAAGAATATCAAGGATCTTGCTAAATCCTGTTGCTGCGACTTATCCTCTGGTTTAGGAGAGCCTATAAGCAGGTCCAATAGACCACGTCACAATCTGCGACGTATCCATGGCGGACTATATGTCATCCCCTATATAATAAGAGCCTAAGTTATCCGCATGTCCTCGAATTTATGAAGAGGTTGTACGTGGAATGCATTGAGGCATACATATAAGGTGATTTCACGCAGTAGGGCAAATTCTCAAATTATGACAATTCTGGCTTTAGTTTCAAACGGAAGGACAGTTTATTGTTTGTCTATTGGTTGTTGTAAACATGAAAATGAATGGGAAGGGCATTATAGTAGTTCGTGACATTGCGACAAATTGCCTTATTGGATTCTTGATGAGTTAGGGTTAGGTACGCTCGAAATCCACCTCTTCCCCCCTTTTCTACCATTTAATGCCATTATTTCAAGCCCTATTTTCCAAGGTTAAGAGTAGGCGATTAAATTTAACAATTTGTCACATAATAAATAGGTAAAAATAACATTTTTGTCTATCATTTTGACGTCATTTCTTTAACCATGCCATTTAATCATATCGGGTTAGCAAAATTCAAACCAAGTCTTTAAAATGTTCGAAATTCACCCCTCCCTCGTTTTCGAGCCTTAAATGTCGTTATTTCAAGCCCTGTTTTGCCCGGTTAAGAGTAGGCTATCAAGTTTATCACATAATAAATAGGTAAAAATAACATTTATTTCTAGAATTATGACGTCATTCCTTTAACCATCCCATTTAATCATTTCTTATTTAAAATTATTTAAATATAATCTGCATTATTTTCATAGGTTTTATCACTGAACTTGGATATTGCGTCAATAATTTTCTTTTATATTTGGCTTAAATAACAGATTAGATATATATGTGATAACTTTAAATTTAATCATCGATTATTTTTTGTTGCAAGGAAAATATTATCACCGGCATTAACAGCAAATTCTATCTAACTCCAGGATGTAGTGGAAATGCTAGTTTCATTCCATGACTTCCATTTACTGTAGCAAAAGAAAATTGTGAAGAACTTAACGATCATTTCGACATAGTTAACAAAATTTTCAATTATTTTTTTTTAAATGAATTCAACATGATTCTAAACTGCCTTCACAGTACCTTTAGACTTTAGAGGAGTACGAAGATAAACAAATTACTGAAGTAACAAATAATTATTAGCAAAAAAAACAAAACCATTTTTTACCTGCCTCATAAGGTGCTTTATAATTCCTGAAAATTTAAAATTTTACTACTCCTGTCATATGACGGACTGTATGCTACTATTTATAAAAATAGAGTATATGTTTACCATATGTCATTTATTTAACTCTCACAAAACCCTCCGAAAATGAGATTGCTGCATTTGCCGACTAAGCTATCACGGCTTTTTAAATATTAATTTAGATGAAGTATTTTTTAAATGCCCATAGGCTAGTCTCCCGAAAGGCATTTAATGACTAATCGCGATTAACCCGTTTCATGACCAATGGTGGGACGCAATTTTCCGTTTGAACAGAGATTTAGGGCCGGTCTCATCAAAGTCGTTTAACGGCTAACCTCGATTAACCCATGGTACCGACCAATAGTGGGAAGCAATTCTCCGTTTAAAGAGAGATTAATCACGGTTAGCCGTTAAACGACTTTGGTGAGACCGGCCGTATACATTATGGGGCTCATTCTGAACGTTCAGAGTCGGTTCAAACGTTAGATATGACGTCACTTTGACGTCAGATTGAAAGTTTGCTTGCATAATGTTCGCAAGCTGAAGTCAAATGACGTCACAAAGGAGGTTCTAACAGAACCTCAATGTTCAGAGTAAATGCCTATATTATCATGAAAAAATCTGAATTTCCCAAAATTAATCTTATTTTTAAAGATCTAACTTCATTTTAACGTCATTTGAAACGGATGTTGGTATATAATTAACATATATTAGGAGCCGATCTCAAGAAAGTCGTTTAACGGCTAACCACGATTAATCTCTGTTTAAAAGGAGAATTGAATCAAACCATTGGTTGGCGCCATGGGTTAATCGCTGTTAGCCGTTAAACTACTTGGTGAGACCTGCCCTTAAAGTGTTTAGAAACATTGGTTACTACTCACAGGGACTCTGAATTATCGGAATAGTCGATTTTTCGACTGGCTACGTCATTATGACAGATTTAGTTTGGTTTGGTTTGGAGAGCTACAGTCTACTTTTTGCAAAAAGGCGGTTAATGAGACCGGCATCACAGCTTAAAGGCGATTCCGAAAGACTGCGAACATCCATACCACAGTGGGATTCGAACCCATGAACTCCGGCACCGTAACCAATCGGCCCTCTAGAGTAGCAAAAGCTCCCCTCTTCGACTTAACCCAATGTATCGAATTACACTTCTAGTGACGTCATCATATATTCTAGTGGTGTAGATGATCACTTTGGAGCCATTGTCTAAGAATCGATGTAAAAATTGCCCTGTGTTGCTTTTTGGCAACATACCCAATTAAGTTTTCTAAAATACTATTAGAAAAAATTGGAGCTATAACACTTAACGTTGCTAATAAATACATACTGAAAATATTATTAAACAAATTTTTAATATGTAGATGGCATCGCTACTGCTTTTGAGAATGTTGATAGAATTACCCATTCATTTCTTTGCTACATGTTTTTTTAAACTCGAGCTGTACCGAGGTACTTTCCCACGGTGATCTGCACGTGCATGCACAGCTGTGGGAGGATTTTCCTAGAGGAATTTAGGACTCCAATTGTTCACGTCAAGTTTAGGGACCCCTGCAGAGAAGGTATAGATCACGGAATGGCAGCGTAACGGTCAAGCTCGCACAGAGATGTAACCGTGAGTTATGGGGGCATGGGCGAAAAATAATGTCACCTTGCACAAAAGGGGCTACTTTAATGAACCCACCTGCACTCCCGAAGGAGGTGCAGATGTGGGAAAATTTCCCGAAAACAAGCGATAGGAAAGGAAGAAAAAAGCGGCGTTGGAACCGAGGTGAGGAGTTGGGAAACGAAGTCAAGGAGAGGAGTTGAAGTCGTTATTCGAGAGAAGTGGGATAAGAACCAGAAGCCCCGCTCACCAGCATCGACTCGTCCTTTGCGCCCGAACACTCGGACCGACTCACCGCATGAAGGAAAGCCTCTACCTGACTCTCTGTACCACCTGAAGGTTGGTTGGTTGGTTGGAATTTAGTGGCTCAAATTCCTGAAAGAACAAACTACGCCAAAAAAGACGAAAATAAAAAAAACAAAGTAACAGATAAAAAAAATAAATAAACACAGGAGAAAGTAAATTTCAGGATGAAGTGGACGAAACAATAAATTAAACGTTAAAAGCACATAAAAATCAAAACAAACGGAGATAGTAAAATAGCAAATATATACAAGGTAGATTATTACATTATAAGAAAATTAAAAAACAAAATTGAAAATTGAGAAATTGAAAATCAAAAAAATTGTTAAATTGAAAATTAAAAGTTGAATTAAAGATTAACATACAAAAAATCACAGAATTCAGATTTCATAATGAAAACCTGTACAGCGAAGAATGGAAAACAAGCCTGGATGTGGCGTTTCATCGATGATTTTGTCAAGATTCGGCGATACATTTTTAAAGAATTTTATATACATTGATTTGAGACAACAACACGATGACGAAATATGTGTGACTGTGTAAGGTGTCTTGCAATACGCACACTGTGGAGGATCTTCATTTAGCAAGAGATGGGTATGGGTGAGTCTGCAATGACCCACTCGAAGACGAGTGAGTATTACGTCAAGTCTCCTAGAAGGGAGTTGGGGCCACTTGGTAATATTCAATTTTACTTCTCGCAACTTATTTGACGACACGTTATTCCAACAGTTCTGCCATTTAGCTTATACCAACTGAAGGACCGACGCATCGAGTGAGGAAAGCCCCTGCCTGCTCCCCTGTGCATTGAATGAAGATAAAGATAAAATAATATTTACAGTCACTTAACTTAGGCCTCTGTTAATAATTTAACCTTGTTACTAAGTAATAACGCCTCATAAAGAGAATTGTAATAATTATGGTGTAAATAGAAGACATAAATAATTGATGATTATGATATATGATAACCAAGGATCTAATTGTAAATGTGCCTTTAATGAAGGTAATTTATAAAATAATATTTACAGTCACTTAACTTAGGCCTCTGTTAATATTGTAACCTTGTTACTAAGTAATAACGCCTTATAAAGAGAATTGTAATAATTATGGTGTAAATAGAAGACATAAATAATTGATGATTATGATATATGATAACCAAGGATCTAATTGTAAATGTGCCTTTAATGAAGGTAATTTATAAAATAATATTTACAGTCTCTTAACTTAGGCCTCTGTTAATATTGTAATCTTGTTACTAAGTAATAACGCCTTATAAAGAGAATTGTAATAATTATAGTGTAAATATAAGATAAATAATTGATGATTATGATATATGATAACTAAGGATCTATTTGTAAATGAATGAACTGAATAAATATCTGAATCTCAATATAAAGTATTATAATCTTTCTGTGTTTGTACATTACAGCAGGAGCATTTAAGGGTTAAATATGAAAAAAAAATCATGAAAGAAAAATCATTCAAAATTATTAGTTCATTTCAACAAAATATTGTAAATAATTTAGTAACATTACAATTTATAAAAGTACTGAATTTCATAAT
>CM063509.1:88239858-88264858 GCA_032207245.1 Pardosa pseudoannulata | reverse complement strand
CTACATATATTTAATCATGTGACTAGAATCTAGAATGAATGATAAATAAGGTGTTCTAAAAAACGAAATCGTCGTGAAGTCTCTTTTAGAAAACGATTACTAAATTGCCCATTAGAAGCTGAAATGATATGATGGTCATTTGAGGAACAATTTAAATTCGAAATATGGATACTTGCAAAAGGAGGAATAATATAATATTAAATATATAGTTTGGAAAGAATCTGTAAGTTTTTACCTGCTATGAATGATTATAGCTAAATATCAAATTAACATTATTTAATTATTAAAATAGAATTAACAGGTAATCTAGAATTGTAACACAAACTCTGATTAATGTATTTTTGTGAATTTTCTATAATATTTCTCTTAAATTTTAATAAAGAATTTATTAAAATTGTACTTTGGTATCATTTCTTTTTGAATTTATTGGATAATGTTTTAGTGAACAAAAAGTAAAACGAAATGGTAAAGTATGAATCCAAACTTATCAGTACGTTCATAGAAATTATGTCTTGGCAAAAATATTTTCGTAATATTAATAGAACTCTGTATGTAACAAGGAATATAAATGAAAAACGTCCATTAGATTTAGATCAACATTCTTCGATTTCGGAAACTATCCCACATATATATATGTACATTATTACCTTAAGAAAAAAACGTAATAGATTTGGGGTGGAATTCCACGTCATAATGATTGATTTCACGTCACTGTTCTTTCGACGAAAGCTGATTTGATACATATTTGGGTTTCGGTATCTCTTCCAAACACCTTATCTGTCTTTTATCTATCTGAAGGAAAGAAATAGATATCGCAAATTATTCTCATTTTTATACCCACTATTCATGTACCCTCCATTTCTAATGCTTAAATGAAGTAGTTATTTCTTTAATAATTCTAAGAATGAACTATACGCAACTTACTTTCCCACATTGAAAGAAAGCTTGATGCAAGAGCGTGTATGTGTGAAATATATTCGTATTGTAAAATTCTTTTTGTGAAAATATATTAATACTATTGTAAAAATATATTCTGAATGTACTGTATTCTTATTGTTGTAAAATATATTCTGATTGAACTGTATTCTTATTATTGTAAAATATATTGTTATTGTATTCTTACTATAGTCTTATTTTATTCTTATTGTTTACATATGTAATATAAAAATATATTTTTCCTAATACTCTCCAAATTCTCTGTTATTTTCTCTCATTGAAAGAAAGCTTGATGCAAGAGCGTGTATGTGTGAAATATATTCGTATTGTAAAATTCATATTGTGAAATTGTACTATGTGTGAAATATATTTGTATTGTAAAATTCATATTGTGAAATTGTACTAATACTATTGTAAAAATATATTCTAATTGTACTGTATTCTTATTGTTGTAAAATATATTCTGATTGAACTGTATTCTTATTATTGTAAAATATATTCTTATTGTATTCTTACTATATTCTTATTTTATTCTTATTGTATATATATGTAATATAAAAAAATATTTTCTCTAATGTTCAACAAATTCTCTGTTATTTTCCCTCATTGAAAGAAAGCTTGATGCAAGAGCTTGGATGTGTGAAATATATTCGTATAAAATTTTTATTGTGAAACTATATTAATACTATTGTAAAAATATATTTTTATTGCTGTAAAATATATTCTTATTGTATTCTGACTATATTATTATTTTATTCTTATTGTATATATATATGTAATATAAAAAAATACTTTCCCAAATGTTATCCAAATTCTGTTATTTTCCCTCATTGAAAGAAAGCTTGACGAAAGAGCTTGGGTTTGTGAAATATATTTGTATTATAAAATTTTTATTGTGAAATTATATTAATACTTTTGTAAAAATATATTCTTATTGTTGTAAAATATATTCTTATTGTTATAAAATATATTCTTATTGTATTCTTACTGTATTATTATTTTATTCTTATTGTATAATATGTAATATAAAAAACATCTTCCCTAATGTTCTCCAAATTCCCTGTTATTTTCCCTGATTGAAAGAAATCTTGATGCAAGAGCGTGTATGTGTGAAATATATTCGTATTGTAAAATTCTTATTGTCAAATTAGAGTAAAACTATTGTAAAAATATATTCTGCTTGTACTGTATTCTTATTGTTGTAAAATATATTCTGTTTGGACTTGTATTCTTATTATTGTAAAATATATTCTTATTATATTATTACTACATTCTTATTTTATTCTTATTGTTTTTACATGTAATATAAAAACATATTTGACCTAATGTTCTCCAAATTCTTTGTTATTTTCAATGATTTAAAGGATTTAAAAGCTTGATGCAAGAGTATGTATGTGTGAAATGTATTTGCATTGTAAAATGCTTTTTGTGAAATTATATTAATACTATTGTAAAATATATTCTCATTGTTGTAAAATATATTATTGTATTCTTACTACATTCTTATTTTTATTTTTATTGTATATATATAATATAAAAAAATACTTTCCCTAATGTTCTCCAAATTCTGTTATTTTCTCTCATTGAAAGAAAGCTTGATGCGAAAGAGTGTATGTGTGAAACATATTCGTATTGTAAAATTCATATTGTGAAGCTGTACTAATACTATTGTAAAAATATATGTTCTTATAGTGTTGTATTCTTTGTGTTGTAAAATTTATTCTGATTGCACTGTATTGTTATTATTGTAAAATATATTCTTATTGTATTCTTACTATATTCTTATTTTTATTTTTATTGTATATATATATATATATATATATTATATATATATATATATATATGTAATATAAAAAAATACTTTCCTTAATGTTCTCCAAATTCTCTGTTATTTTAACTCATTGAAAGAAAGCTTGATGCAAGAGCGTGTATGTGTGAAATATATTCGTATTGTAAAATTATTTTTGTGAAATTATATTAATACTATTGTAAAAATATATTCTGATTGTACTGTATTCTTATTGTTGTAAAATATATTCTTATTGCAATGTATTCTTATTATTGTAAAATATATTCTTATTGTATTCTTACTATATTCTTATTTTATTCTTATTGTTTATATGTAATATAAAAATATATTTTCCCTAATACTCTCCAAATTCTCTGTTATTTTCCCGCATTGAAAGAAAGCTTGATGCAAGAGCGTGTATGTATGAAATATATTCGTCCTGTAAAATTCTTTTTTGTGAAATTATATTAATACTATTGTAAAATATATTCTTATTGTATTCTTACTATATTATTATTTTTATTCTTATAGTATATATATATATGTAATATAAAAAATACTTTCCCTAATGTTCTCCAAATTCTGTTATTTTTCCTCATTGAAAGAAAGCTTGATGCAAGAGAATGTATATGTGAAATATATTCGTATTGTAAAATTCTTATTGTGAAATTATATTAATACTATTGCAAAAATATATTCTTATTGTTGTAAAATATATTCTTATTGTTATAAACTATATTCTTATTGAATTCTTACTATATTATTATTTTATTCTTATTTTATAATATTTAATATAAAAAAATATTTTCCTTATGTTCTAAAAATTCCCTGTTATTTTCCCTGATTGAAAGAAATCTTGATGCAAGAGCGTGTATGTGTGAAATATATTCGTATTGTAAAATTCTTATTGTATGATGGGCTATATGCTAGTTTTAAATTATCTTTGAAGATAAATTATTGAGAGTGAACCAGATAATTCTTCCCTAACATTTTTTACCTGCCTCATTGGGTACTTAATAGTCCTTTAGATTGACAGTCTACTAATCCCGTCATATGATGGGCTATATGCTAGTTTTAAATATAAGGCGATATTTATCCTTTAGATTGACATGCCAAAAAAACAAACCATTTTTTACCTGCCTCATTGGGTACAGACCTAGTTTTAAATATAAGGCATTTACTAGCAAAACTCCAAAAAAAAACAAAACGATTTTTTTTACCTGCCTCATTGGGTACTTAATATTTCTGGATTATTAAAATTTTACTAATCCCGTCATATGATCAATCCACACAAATAATAAAAAGTTAAGGATTTTTATCCTTTAGATAGACATTCTTTCCCCACTAACTAAACAAAACTAAACCTAAACTAAACCAAGTCACCCACTTGCCTAAACTAACTTTCCAAGACATCCAAAATGATTTAAGGATATGATAATTATTGAGAGTGAACCAGATAATTCTCAGCCAAAAAAACAAACCATTTTTTACCGGCCTCATTGGGTATTTAATAGTTTTGGAATATTAAAAATTTTACTAATCCCGTCATATGATGGGCTATATGCTAGTTTTAAATATAAGGCATTTAAACTAATTTTACAAGATACCCAAAATGAGTTAAGAATATGTAGTATTTGGATTGGAATTCTTTCCCATTGCCCTAAACTAAACCAAGTCACCCGATTTCCTAAGCCAAAAAACAAACCCCCATTTTTTACCGGCCTCATTGGGTATTTAATAGTGACATATATATATATATATATATTATATATATATATATATATATATATATATATATATATATGCGCGAGTGTGTGTTATATGATTTTATATTTAGTCACAACTATATATTTAAAAACTTTTAATAGTCACAATACTTCTAATAAATTTTACGAAATTTGTCTGTCATTATATAAAGGTTAAATTTTATAGGATTTGGTTCTTTTAATCGATCGTAATTTCCAGGATCAGATTCTATGAAAGCAAAACAACTTTAAATTTTTTTACAGGCATGAAAGGAGATTATTGTACTTGAGTTAAATAGCTGTTTTTTAATTTACGGTTTTAAAAAAGATTTTGAAGATAAATTATTGAGAGTGTTCCAGATAATTCTCAGCCAAAAAAACAAACCATTTTTTACCGGCCTCATTGGGTATTTAATAATTTTGGAATATTAAAAATTTTACTAATCCCGTCATATGATGGGCTATATGCTAGTTTTTAAATATAAGGCATTTACTTTTAATGTTTTTACTGTGTTTCCCCTTTGAAGATAAATTCATTATAAACAGCTTTTCATAAAGGTAAGTTTCCTCTGAATTAATGAAAAATATAGTGTTATAAATTTTTATTGCATTATGTATCATGCTTAGTTTCATTAAATGAACCTTCAAAGAAAAGCCATTTCTCAGAATCCTGCTTTTACATTTTGAATAAGTGTTCTCGGAAAATAGAGCATTAAAGGCTATTAATGTATTCATCACGATTCTTTTTCTATAAATAAAGGAATTATATCTTTACAATCTTTCTCATTATAATGGCCTCTTTAATGGAAATTTACAATATTAATAAAGATAAATATTAACTCTTTATAATGTATACTTATTTCCGTTTAAATTAATTACGATCATTAGGGGATTTTTTTTATCGATCTATAGAAATTTGTAATAATAGATAAAAATTAATATTTAATTTCCATTTTCTCATTAAGTAACTTGCATTTAATGAAGAGGGCACACACATATACACCCAAACATATATATGCAAAGTCTTTGTTAATATTAATACGACAACCATCAAAATCGGTTTGGACGCTACGCTCTACTGTTTTGCATGCGAGGGATAATGAGATCGGGACCTACTGCTTAAAGCCGATTCCGAACGGTTTCAAACATCCAGGACATAGTGGAATTTGAACCCACAATCCGGTATCGACTGTCAGCGCTTTAACCAATCGGCCAACGTTCGGCCCACCATAATTGTATACTTTATTATAATTTCCTTATTTTTAAGTAAAACTTTTAAGTATACAAATCAATTGTATAATTTTATGAATAGCAACACTGTTTGGAATTTTTAGAGACTAGATTTTTTTTTTATTTCTATGGGAAAACTGGTAGTGGTGAGGTTAAATTAAATTTCTATAAATACCTTAATACTCCAATTCAGTGTATTAACGCTTTCTAATTTAAAAATAATCCAAAATGTTAATTATCTTAAGATTACACATAAATTTTTTAATCACAAAATTATGAAGGAGAAATGAACAAAGTACCGGGTGGCCATAATTAAACTGACATTGCTCACAGTGTTCTGTCGGTCTCATTAGCCCTCGTGTTGCAAAAAGTAGACCGTAGCGCTCCAAACCTAACCAAACCAAACCTGCCGAACGGTGACCGATTGGTTAGAATGCTTGCCTTCGGTACCGGAGTTCATGGGTTCGAATCCCACTGTGGCATGGATGTACGTAGCCGTTCGGAATCGGCTTTAAGCTGTAGGTCCCGGTCTCATTAGCCATTGTGTTGCAAAAAGTAGACCGTAGCACTCCAAACCAAATCACAGTGTTCTGTAGAGCGATCTATTTGCGACAATGACGCCATATTTTGTAGGAAGATTAAACAAGACGGGGGACGAAGGATTTTGCTAAAAAACAAATTAGTTCCAAAAATCACCGCTAGGGGAATATTTGGCGCTGTGTTATAGAGAATAGAGTGTTAACAAATGCAAATTAATACGGAATAAAATTACCTTTTATTACGCACATTTTGTGATTTAGTTCAAGTGCAATATGGCAACATTTTTAAAAAATCGTAAAATCTGCATAAACACCGATAAAGTCTCGTGATCTGCAATATCAAGTACGCTGAGCAGAAGAAGTTCTTTATTGAAATTTCACGTTACATCTATTGGCCCAGTTAAGAAATTAATTTCCGCATTGATTTGCATTTGTTAACACTCTATTTTCTATTACACAGAGCCAAATATTTCCCTAGTGGTGACTTTTGGAACTAATTTGTTATTTTCGCGGAATCCTTTGTCCCCCGCCTTGTTTAATCTTCCTACAAAATGTGGCGTCATTCTCGCAAATAGATCTCACTTTTGAACTCTGTGATCACTGTCAGTTTAATTATAACCACCTGGTACTGTAATAAAAGTTAAAAACAGTAAGCGATGAATTATTTTGAGGATAAATTATTTATTTCTATGGCAACACTTCTCCTGTGGATGGTCAAATATTTTTAATGCGAAAAAACATTAATTCATTATGAAGTTATTGTGGATTAATGGGTTTAAAAAATGTGAAATGTTTAGATATGTTTAATTATGACTTACAGTTTTTTAAACATTTATTATAGTAGTTTGTAGGTTTCTGTTTCATAATTTTGTATTTGAAAAATTTTTGTTGTAATCTCCTATATAATAATAGTCTATGTTATCTGTCTGTCTGTTCTCAAATTTATGAATGGGTTGGACCTGGAATGGATAGGGGGTATCCATATTAATAGGATATATAATATATATTTGCTATAATAAATATTTGGAGGCAAATATGTGTTAATTTTAATCACTTTAAAATGCTTAAAATACAAGACAAGCATTGCAATTTTTCATTAATATTTCTACATTTATATTAAAGAAATATCTGCAAAGGAAATCGAGTTAATATTAAAATATAATTTTCCTTTAAAAGAACCCATCGCTATAAAATATTTCGATCGCATCGAAATTTAGTATGACAATGGTATTGTCCAAAGTAGGACATTTTTAAAAAGCTCAAGACCATGTTGTTACACTAACCCGTACTAGTACGTGACCCGCTCAAGCATCAATCAACAGAAAACGTACTAGTAAGTGTCCCGCGCTCAAGTTTAATCGTCAGAAAACGTACTAGTACGTGTCCCGCATACAATGCGTTAAGTTTTGTATTTCGTTGCGTAGGTGTGTTACCTCCGTATTAAGGATATATAATATATATTTGGTATAATAAATATTTGGAGGCAAATATGTGTTAATTTTAATCACTTTATAATGCTTAAAACACAAGACAAGCATTGCAATTTTTCATTAATATTTCTACATTTATATTAAAGAAATATCTGCAAAGGAAATCGAGTTAATATTTAAATATAATTTTCCTTTAAAAGAACCCACCGCTATAAAATATTTCGATCGCATCGAAATTTAGTATGCCAATGGTATTGTCCAAAGTAGGACATTTTTAAAAAGCTCAAGACCATGTTGTTACACTAACCCGTACTAGTACGTGACCCGCTCAAGCATCAATCAACAGAAAACGTACTAGTAAGTTTCCCGCGCTCAAGTTTAATCGTCAGAAAACGTACTAGTACGTGTCCCGCATACAATGCGTTAAGTTTTGTATTTCGTTGCGTAGGTGTGTTACCTCCGTATTAAGGATATATAATATATATTTGGTATAATAAATATTTGGAGGCAAATATGTGTTAATTTTAATCACTTTATAATGCTTAAAACACAAGACAAACATTGCAATTTTCCATTAATATTTCTACATTTATATTAAAGAAATATCTGCAAAGGAAATCGAGTTAATATTCAAATATAATTTTCCTTCAAAAGACACCACCTCTATAAAATATTTCGATCGCATCGATATTTAGTATGCCAATGGTATTGTCCAAAGTAGGACATTTTTAAAAAGCTCAAGACCATGTTGTTACACTAACCCTTACTAGTACGTGACCCGCTCAAGCATCAATCAACAGAAAACGTACTAGTAAGTGTCCCGCGCTCAAGTTTAATCTCCAGAAAACGTACTAGTACGTGTCCCGCATACAATGCGTTAAGTTTTGTATTTCATTGCGTAGGTGTGTTACCTCCGTATTAAGGATATATAATATATATTTGGTATAATAAATATTTGGAGGCAAATATGTGTTAATTTTAATCACTTTATAATGTTTAAAACACAAGACAAACATTGCAATTTTCCATTAATATTTCTACATTCATATTAAAGAAATATCTGCAAAGGAAATCGAGTTAATATTTAAATATAATTTTCCTTCAAAAGATCCCACAGCTTTCAAATATTTCGATCGCATCGAAATTTATTATACCAATGGTATTGTCCAAAGTAGGACATTTTTAAAAAGCTCAAGACATATTGGAATGGGAATCTGTTTAAGTAGACTGCATTTAAAATGGTGTGTTATCACACCAGCCTGGCTTAGAAGTAACCTTGGAAAAAGACTCTGTTCGAAGGTCAAGGTCTACGTCGCAAGGTACAGTATTTAAAATTCCCAAATTTTAAAAGTGGCTTCTTTTCAAACTCTTGTTACCCTTTATTCTTCAATAACCTAGTTTTTAATTAAATATCTTAACCCTCTCGCTGCGCATCCCGCGATTTCCGCGGGCAACATAGATGTAGCAAAATTTGCGCAACCCGCGATTTCCACGGGCATGCATTTTAGCCGTCTATTTAACTGTGCAACCCGCTTTTTCCCCGTTTATTCTTTCATTTTGGCTTTGCTGTGATTTTTAACTGTTTATTTAGATATAAACTGGCAGGTGGCTTTAACTGTCCACATTTCTGCGAAATATAGAAGTTTTTTTTTAGCACTTTGAGCGTGCTGTTCGTAGCTGAAAGATGTCTGTCAGGAAGCGTTTCTCGAGTGATATAACCTATACTCCTGACGATATTTCCGCCACTGATAGCACTTCTGACTATTATTTCAAGTATATTGAAGATAGTTATAGCGAAACTGATGAGAATTTCTCGGATTCCTCTGCGGATAATGATGAATCTTAAAATTTATTTTCTATTTAAAATGTTCGATAGTGGTGCAAAATTGATATGCAAAATACTCCACCAGCTCCTGCTTCATTTCCGTTCCTTGGAAATCCCGGACTAAAGTCCACTATGGCAAATAATGCAACTGTTTTGGACTATTTTGAACTTTATTTTGACGATGTTATGTTTCAAATAATAGTAAAAGAGACCAACAGTACATGAGAGTAATAGACCCATGAGACTAACTGCTCCACACTTTGATAGCCATATACACCCAAATCCCATCAAAAGGAGGTTCTCGTAGATAGTGTGCTGTCTGTTTTTAAAAAAACTGAAGGTAGAAAAAAAATTCGAAAAGAAACGCGAATTTGGTGCAAGGATTGCGAGGTAGGACTTTGTATCGAGCCTTGTTTCGAAATTTATCATACAAGACTTCATTTCTAATAAATGTTTTCTAAGTCTTTTGTATTTTTTAATTAGTATAATCGTTCTGCTTTTGTATTTTATAAAATAAATGATAATTTAATAAGATTAATTTTCAAAATTAAGCTTTTAGATCATTATTCTACAATTTCATTTTTCTAAACACATTTTTTTAGGACTAATTCTATATTAAAAAAAAAACTCTTTTACAAAATTATTTTGTATAATTTAACTCTAAAATGCATATAAATTTGAACTATGTAATAAAAAAATACGCAATTTTTGAACCTAGTTTCATAAAATAAATACGCAGCGAGAGGGTGAAAACTTATAGATTTATTGAAAAACATATATAAACGACGTACTCTGGATGAGACAAACATTACTTATGAACAAAACAACATTATTTTTGCTTTAAATTTTGAGTCAAGAAACAACGTAACTTATATTACGAACTCATATATTACGAATTTCGGAGAGTGTTTAAATTCGTGGATATATTTTTTCAAACAAAAAAAAAGTCCTGCGTAGTACAATCTAATTCGACTCGTGAGCAATTCCCGTTATAGATATTAAGGGACTCTAAATAGGTCCCAGGACTGACTAAAAGTAATAATGCCAACATAATATAGAAGAGCAGATGAACCTCTTGGAGATTACTTTAGTGGGCTATAAATATTTGCAGCATATTATGGATATTTTCATTTACTTAAAAAGAGTTATTTACCTTGATAGGTAAATCAATCATAAATATAAATACCACTATTTGTTCTTTGATTATTAGAAAGTAGTAATGAATTCATTTGAAAATATTTTTCTATTGTATAAGGCTCTACACAAATATTTCGTTTTTTTAATAATATTTAAATAATAATATTAAAACGATTAACGTAGGATGTCAATCAATGGTGAGACATAATTCTCCTTTTAAACAGAGAGTAATCGTGGTTAGACGATAAACGAATTTTCGTCAAACATAACTTAGTTTTAAGCACGACAGAATTTTTGAAACTAATTACTACTCGTTGATTAACTTACCGATTTAGTCAATCGCATTTCATTTAAGAAAATTAGAGTCATATGACTCACAAAAACGTCATCTTAAAAGTATGTTCAAAGGTCAATAAATGAGAATAGTTTCGTCAGTTATTTAGTCTTAGATGTTACTGGAACTTAGGACTGGTCTCACCAAAGTCGTTTAACGCCGCCTAACCGCGATTAACAGCTGGAGCCAACCAATGGTAGGACGGAATTCTCCTTTTAAATAGAAATTAATCGTGGTTAACGGTTAAATGACTTTGGTGAGATCGGCTGTTAGGGTCTGTCTCACCAAAGTCGTTTACGGCTAACCGCGATTAATCTCTGTTTGAAGGGAGAATAGAGTTCCACTATTTGTTGTCGCCATGGGTTAATCGCTGTTAGCCGTTAGACGACTTTGGTGAGACCGTTCTTAGAAACGACTATGGACAACGTACCTTGCAAAATTGAACTGTCATCAAGTCTCTCTCTTACCGAGTAAGATTATTAATTTAACACTAGAATTACGGAAGGGGTCATTTTGACACCTAGCGAACTTTTATCTCTGACAGCTCTTCTATTTTTCTGAAAATATCTCAATCCTTTCTTGACTTTTCCTAAATCAATGTAATTTACAAAATAGTAAAGATTTCAAGAAAATCTTATTTTTATTTTAGCCCTAACAAAAGATTATATTTAGATCAATAATTATACCTAGATTTAATCAGATGACATCACCCTTTCGCCCTTTTCATGATATCATATCATGCAAAGGGCGAAATTATAAAACTATTGCAACGCAGCGCTCGCCAAGGAGAACGCCAAGTGACGCTCCTGGTATGTGTGAAGTTATCTGATTGAATATCCAGAGCGGCTTATGCGATAAAAAAATAGGTTTTTCGCCTCACCAACGTAGTAATTGGCAGCATGGCAGGAAAGTTACAAACAGGGAATTTTTAAGGGAAGCTTATAGAATTAATGGAAACTAAATTGAACAGAATTAAAATTAACTAAATGGAATGTTATGACAAGGACACATCTCAACTTATGACTATTCTGGCTTTCGTTGTAAACGGAAAGGTAGCTTATTGTTTTCCTATCAGCTGTCGTAAAAATGAAAGTAGGCGGGAAGGGTATTAAAGTAGTTCATGACGTTGCATGAAATTGCACTATTAGAATTAGACCTAGCGATCTTAAACTTAGCTAAATCATTAAAATTAATCAGCGCCGCTGATTACCGCACAGATTTAATCAATCGCTAATTCTGTTAAGAGAATCAGGTCTTATGACTCGGGAAAACGACATCTTAACAGTGTACGCCATGGTCAATAAAGCGGAATTATCTCTACGTATATATAATCATGTGACTAGAAACTAGATCAATGATGAGAAACGTGTTCCGCAAAATGAAATTGTTGCGAAGTTTCTCTTTTAGAGAATGATTATTAAATTGCCCACTAGAAGCTGAAATGATATGATGGTCGTTTCAGAGATAATTTAAACTCGAAATATCAGGAGTTGACAAAAGATGAAAAGAGTAACATTAAATATACAGTTTGGATAGAATCTGTAAGCTTTAACCTTCTAGGGATGATTACAGCAAAATATCGCATTAACATTATCAAATTATTAATATAGAATTAACATGTAATCTAAAATTGTAACACACGCGCTGATTAATGCATAGATTTAATTACTTACATATTTAATAAAGAGAAATATGGTCATATGATGAAGAAAATAGCATCTTAATCCTGTACGTTAAGTTTAACAAAGTGGAACTATCGGTACATATATTTAATCATGTGACTAGAATCTAGAATAAATGATGAGTAACGTATTCCTCAAAATGAAATTGTCTTGAAGTCTCTTTTAGAAAACGATTACTAAATTGCCCATTAGAAGCTGAAATGATATGACGGTCATTTTTGGGATAATTTAAACTCGAAATATTGTCAGTTGGCGAAGGTTGAAATGTGTAAAATTAAATATATAGTTTGGAAATAATTTGGAAGTTTTTAACTGCTATTAAGGATTGCACTTAAATAACAAATTAACATTATTTAATTATTAATAGAGAATTAACAGGTAATCTAAAATTGTAACACACACGCTGATTAATGCATAGATTTAATTAATCACATATTTAACAAAGAGAAATATGGTCATATGACTGAAGAAAATGGCATCTTAATCCTGTACATTAAGTTTAAAAAAGTGGAATTATCAGTACATATATTTAATCATGTGACTAGAATCTAGAATGAATGATAAACAACGTGTTCCAAAAAATGAAATCGTCTTGAAGTCGCGTTTAGAAAACGATTACTAAATTGTCCATTAGAAGCTGAAATGATATGACGGTCATTTGAGGGATAATTTAAGTTCGAAATATGGATACTTACAAGAGAAGGAAAAGTGTAACATTAAATATATAGTTTAGAAAGAATCTGTAAGTTTTTAACTGCTATTAATGATTATAGTAAAGTATCAAATTAACATTATTTAAATAGTCTTATAGAATTAACATGTAATCTAAAATTGTAACATATACTCTGATGAATGCATAGATTTAATTAATCGCGTATTCAGTAAAGAGAATTAAGGTTACATGACTGACGAAAATAACATCTTAATCCTACATGTTATGTTTAACAAAGCAAAAGTATCCCTACATATATTTAACCATGTGACTAGAATCTAGAATAAATGATGAGTAATGTGTTCCTCAAAATGAAATCGTCGTAAAGTCTCTTTTAGAAAACGATTACTAAATTGTCCATTAGAAGCTGAAATGATATGACGGTCATTTGAGGGATAATTTTAACTCGAAATATCGACAGTTGGCGAAGGATGAAAAGAGTAACATTTTATATATACTTTGGAAAGAATCTGTAAGTTTTAAACTGCTATTAAAGATTATAGTAAAATATCAAATTACCATTATTTAATTATTATTATAGAATTAACTTGTAATCAACAATTGTAACATACATGCTGATAAATGCATAGATTTAATTAATTACGTATTCAATAAAGAGAATTACGGTCAAATGACTGACGAAAATGGTATCTTAATCCTATACGATAAGTTTAACAAAGCGGTACTATCTCTACGTAAATATAATTATGTGACTAGAATCTAGATCAATGATGAGTAACGTGTTCTTCAAAATGAAATCGTCATGAAGTCTCTTTTAGAAAATGATTACAAAATTGCATATTAGAAGCTGAAATGATATGACGGTTATTTGAGGCATAATTTAAACTCGAAATATGGACCCTTGGAAAAAGAGGAAAGAGTAATAATAAAAATATAGTTTGGTAAGCATCTATATATTATATAAATATTATTAATGATTATAAAAATTCCAATAACATAATTTAATTACTAATACAAAATTAGAAGGCAATCTAAAATTGTAACAAGCATCAATTTAATGAAAATGCAAACAAAACCTGTTTTAATGTCTGAGGAATCATTAAAATTCTTTACTAAATTCTGATTAACGCGCAGATTCAATCAATCGCGTATTCTATAAAATAGAATTAGAGTTATATGACTAATGAAAACGGCATTTTAACTTCATATACCACGTTTAATAATATGGAATTATCTCTACATACATTTAATCAGATGAATAAGATTTAGAATCAGTGATGGGTAATGTTTTTCACCAAATGTAATCATCCAGACGTCTGTCTTTTAGATCACGATTACTAAATTAGCCATTAGAAGCTGTAACAATATGACGGTCATTTGAGGGTTAATTTAGACTCGAAACATGGGCAGTTAACGAAGTATGAAAAGCGTAAAATTAAATGTATGTTTTGGAGAACAGTGATAAGTATTTAATTGCTTTTAATAATCGTGATAAAATATGAAACTATCACTTTTTTAATTATTAATATAAAATTAACATGCAATATAATCTTGTAACTTGGATCAATTTAAGAACACGCAACATCACCTGGTTTTATACTCTGCAGAATTAAAATTATTTAGTGCACACTGCTTAACGCGCAGATTCAGAGGCAGTCTGACCAAAGTCGTATAAAGTCTAACAGCTATTAATCTCTATTTATACAGAGAATTGAATCTCATCAATGATTGACGCAATGGGTTAATCGCCTTTAACCATTAAACGATGCTGATGAGACAGGATTTTAAAGCGCGATTGAGTAACAATTGCGTTTTAAAATTAAGAAAATGAGGGATATATGACTCGGAAAACTGCATCTTAACCGTATACGCTGAGGTTACCAAAACAGGTTTGTTTAACCAGTTATTTAGTTCTGGATATCACCGGAATTGAGAGGCGATTACGGGAAACACATCTCGTAAAACCAAACTGTCGTAAAAATTATTTGAGTCATATGACATACAAAAACGGCATATTAACCATAGTCAAGATAGACAAAACGTCAAGATAGACAAAGCAAAATTATTTCATCAGCTCTTTAGGGCCAGTCTCTCGGTGTCGTTTAACTGCTAACCGTGATTAACCCATAGAGCTAACCAGTGGGGGGACACAGTTCTCTGCTTAATCCCATTTCAATCGCGGTTAGCAGTTAAACGACTTTCGTGAGACCGGCCATAAGTCGCTTATGTTACTGGAATTTAAATTCGACTACAGATAGCTAGTTCCAGATAAATAAACCGTCATGAAGTCTTTTTAAACAGGATTACTAAATTACTCATTAGAGACTGAAGCGATATGGCGGTAAAAAACGATAACACGAGAATGTTTCTTCAGTTACTAGTTGCGGATGTCACTGAATCCAGGGTGTATAACACATTCAAACAAAGGGTCTTACTCTGGATATTGATAGTTGGTTCGCACGTTCGTTGGGACATCATTTTGACGTCAGCTTGATTGTTTGCTCGCATAATGTCCTCAAGCTGACATCAAAGTGGCGTCACAACGAAGGTTCGAACCAAACCGCAACTTTCAGAGTAAGGACTTAAATTGAACTATCACTCTGTCTTTCTTTTTGGCAAGAATACTAAATTGTTAATTAGTGGCTGAGAGGGAGTGATGGTAATTTTAGTAATAATTTAAACTAGAGAAGTGGTTAGTTTAAGATAACTGATAAGCGTAGAAAAAAATGTATATCGCAAGTGAACGTAAACCTCATACACTTGCTTTTAACACCATTTTTAGATTTTAAAAGTGGAAATACAAAATTAGGATTCACAAAACAAGTTAGGATACCAAGATTATACCCAGATAAGAACTAAACTGGAAAATTTATGAATTTAAATTTTCTAAAATTCAGAACTTTGTATTTATTTTAGTTTTTTTTTCACACAGTTTTTTTCACATATCAACCTGGAAAACAGCATTTTCAGCTTATAAAACAAGGATAATAACAGTAATAGTGGTAAAAAGGACACTAAAAAAATTGCAAATGTCATTGGGTTACTAAGATGAGGGTTACTAAGATCGCTACCATATTGAAGTCGAGATACGTCACAGGCGACTTATGTGTCACAGTGACGTCATAAGTAGTCATAATAATGTGAAAAGTTACAAAAGTGGGTAATCTATGGTACCAAAATCCCATCTCTGGCGACTTCTGACGTCATGGAGATGTAGAAATCGCTGGTGATATATCTTGACTGCAATATGGAAGCGATATGGTAGCACCCTAAATTACCCATTAGAATATAATATTAAATTGCGGTCATTTGAGATAGTTTATAATCGAGATATATACATTTTGTAAAATTTAACAAGCGCAAGAAAAGCTTTTACCTTGGTAAATAATAAAAATATTAATAAAAAGAAATTTAAGCAATTAATTACGATGCTAATAAAATATATAGTTTATATTTTATTTCAAGTTAACGAACATAGGTGGTATAAAATTATGCATTTTTGAATTTCAAATGAAAATTTGTATATATGTATATCTGTTTGTATATTGTATATATGTATATATGCATATATGTATATATGTATATATGTATATATGTGTATATGTATATATATATATGTATATATATATGTATATGTATGTATATGTATGTATATATATATATATATATATATGTATATATATATGTATATATATGTGTATATATATATATATATACATATATATATATATACATATTATATATATATATATATACATATATATATATATATATATATATGTATATATATATATATATATATATATATATTATATATATATATATATATATATATATATATATATATATATATATATATAATATATATATATATATATATATATATATATATATATATATATATATATATATATATATATATATATATATAGATTGATAGATAGATATATATGCATACATATATAATTTGAATTTAAAATTATGTAAGCATATATCTAGTTTAAGCTCAAAGTGCAATCACTAGAAGTTATTAGTAAAAGCTGATTACTGCCTCAAGTCAATTGACTGCATGATGTAGAAATGACATCAGGTGCAGCAAAAATTGCAGCTCAATTTGTTTTGAAAGAATTTATTTTGTGAGCACTACTTAAGGTAAAACAAAAAACACAGCAGATTGCAGCTATTGTTAACATAAACAATCTTTTTATTAAAAATGGACTTTCACTACTTTCAAACCAAACGGTTTTCTTAGGTTAAATTTCAACTTATTTGCAGAATGCTCCGCGTCATGTTATGCGTGTGATGTGGAGATACGTAGAAAGTTAAAAAAAAGCAGTTAATTTCATGGATTAAACGTTTATTCATGATATTCGAACGTTAAAAATATAAACATTATATTAAAATAAACAAAAGCAGTTTACTACATATTACGTCTTATTTTCTTACGGCTGACTAACCAAGGCAGCATTTTTTAGCAGCACCAAATGTGATGAGGTGATTTAGATCTGTTATATAATTGATTCATTCATACAAGAAGTAAAATGCTCGGGATCTAAATCTGACCTCATCACATCTTTGTAAAAGACAGAGGACCATAAAATTATATTCTACGGATATTGTTGTCTTGTACGGTGGTCTTGGGCGGGGTTCTGATCCCAGTCCCAGATTAGAATCCCGTCTCCGTACTTGACATTAAATAAGAATGTACCTTTGTGGAGTTATTTATGAGTCCCTAAGGGACAGTGCCCAATTAGAAGGGGTAAGGTTTTCCACGTTGGCGGTCTCAAGGCGGGGTTTAAGCAGACCAATTAGATTCTTACAACTATCCCGATTGGACGATAAGAAGGAAGAGGGGACAAGGATGAAATTAATAAAATAAGAAAAATCTAAAATTTTGAAGGTGTTCAATAGTCGAGACGAGGAAAGAGTCCGACGGAAGGTGTTCGATAGTCCAGACGAGGAGAGAGTCCGACGGGAAGTGTTCCTGTATCAAATATTTCGGTAGAACCCCAAACACTCAGAAGGAAGCCCCTGACCAGACCGACGGAAGATCCATACATACCCAATCCTGAAATGCCCTCAACCAGCAGTGTTCCGGGCACAACATATTAACTCACAAAGGTACCCCCTTTTACATACATTTTGAAATTGAGATTAGGTCCTCTCTCTTATATTTACATAATTACTTGAGTTTTGAAAAATTATTGTCAGAACTAATTTAGAAGGTATTGATAAAGCATATTTTATGAAAGTTAGAATCAGTTTGTGTGTACATAGATGTTTATATTGTTACGAACTTCAAACAAAAAAAATTATCTGCTGGGTTCGGGGATTGAATGGACTTTACAAGCAAGCAAGACTGCAGCACGAAGACAAATACTTTATTAGCATTCAGTAAATACACACACCGTCAAAATCACCGCGGAACAATTTTGAGCCCAATGTCGTCGACTCATGCACCACTTTCCGCATCAAGCACAACACACCGTGCGTACTCCGTAGACCAAGAGATCCTCTTAACGACTCTTCTCCTCTGCATGGGACTCCGTCTGCCTTATATAGGCCCGCAGAAACTGCCGGAACACTCCAGAAACCGGAACCGGAAGTGGCCACGTGACGCCACATTTGGCAACATTTGGTGACACTTGGCGACGAACTTGGAGATGAACATAGCGACAAAAATAGGTCGCCAAAACTGTCGTTAACGAGCCGATATCTCGCCAATTTGGCGAGATACCCATAGAGTCCCATGCTAAATTTACGCTAAACAAATTCGTAACAATATATTATAGTAAATTTACTTTTTTTATATTAAGCTAGTTTCAGATACTTTTAACATACCTTTTAGTTTATTTTCATATCTTATGTCTGTAGATTCTCAGAACCTGTGGTTAAATTTAGTACTAAAATACTTTTACACAAAGGAATCAAAATATAATCCCACTATACATTTGATTTACAGGTTAATACTCAAATAAAAACGAGGACTACACGATACCAAACAATCAGAGTAACAGAAAAGCCAAGGAAATAACCGGGAAAGTTCATTTATAGCATGTCTCACACTTAAAATAAATTTGCGTAGGAGGAAATGCGGTTACGATCGAAATGAAAATTTGTATCGATATTTTTTATCGATAAGCCTTTCTAACAGGTTTGTATATACATATACATACACATACATGCGTATGAATTTTCTACTTACAAATTAGATATTTAAATTAATTTACATGATAGAGTAAATGCTTAATTACTTTTTGCATGAAAATATTCTTTAAATGACATCTCTCCGAGCATTTTCCGCATATTTTTCCTACCTTTCCCATGTCGAAATTCTTCCATTTTCAGAACAAGGCCTTTAAATATCCGTCAGCAGATAACTCTTTATATTCTGCTTCTTTTTTTTAAAAAAGAAAAACTAGACGAGTTCAGTGACAAGTCTCGTGTTTACGGTTAAAGAGGAAAGTTCAAGGAGGTTAAAAATTCCTCCCCCTCACTCTGAACTGATTACTTAAAGATGCGAACTAAGAAAATTATTTACTTCATACACGCCATCTCAAACAAAGAGACTGCTGGAATACGTCCAGGAGTTACTATTGATCGAAGACCAGATTAACAATGGAATATTTCTTTCTGCGTTCTAAACGGTAGTACAAAAGAATTTCGCTTGGAAAGTTAAACCAACGGGAAGATGTCGCCAAATGTCGAAGTGTTTTGGTGATTTTTTAAAAATAGTTTTGTAGTGTAAGTTAAAAAGAAATACAACGGAATAAAATCGTGAATTCTAACTTGTTTAACACAACTGAATCGATTGATGATTTTTACTCGACTGTGACGTAGTAAGCTGAGTCAAGCCTCTTGATTGTTTTTATTATTATTTCTGCTTTCACATATATATACAGTTTACTTCATGATATTTAGATTTACATACCACAAGTTGTTAATATAAGCATCCAAAAAAAAATTCATTCGGCCAGAAGCCGACATATCGCAAGAGAAACCAAAGACACACCAAACATTCCCTGAAAGAATGTTTAACACACCTAAAATCTAAGGTATTTAAATATCGTGATCAGCTCAAACGCTGCAAATGTATAAATGAATGGAGATAAATTTATAGCTCGTCTATTTATAGCTGTATGTGATGAGGCTATTTAGATCAGTTATATAATTTATTCATTCATACAAGAAGTAAAATTCTCGGGATCTAAATCTGTCCTCGTCACATCTTTGTAAAAGACAGAGAACCATAAAATATATTTCACGAATTTTTTTGTCTTGAATGGTAGTCTCGGTAGGGGTTTTGATCCCAGTCCCAGATTAGAATCCCGTCTCCGTACTTGATACTAAATAAGAATGTACCTTTGTGGAGTTATTTATGAGTCCCTAAGGTACAGTGTCCAATTAGAATGGATAAGATTTTCCACGTTGATGGTCTCAAGGTGAGGTTTAAGCAGTCCAATTAGATTTTTACAACGATAATGAATGGACGATAAGAAGGAAGAGGAAACAAGGATGAAATTAATAAAATAAGAAAAAAAATAGAGAAGGTGTTCGGGAGTCTGTATATGTATATCTGTTGTATATTGTATATTATGTATATATGCATATATGTATATATTAATATATGTATGTATGTATATAAGTATATGTATATATAATATAAATATATATATATATATATATATATTATATATAATATATATATATATATATATATATATATATATATATATATATATATTAATATATATATATATATATTATATATAATATAAATATAGATAGATAGATAGATAGATAGATAATATATAATAGATAGATAATATGCATACATTTGTACAATCACTAGAAGTTATTAGTAAAAGCTGATTACTGCCTCGAGTTAGTTGACCGCATGATGTGAGCATGACATCAGGTGCAGCAAAAATTGCAGCTCAATTTGTTTTGAAAGAATTTATTTTGTGAGCACTACTTAAGGCAAAAAAATCCCAGCAGATTGCAGCTATTGTTAACATAAAAAAACTACATTTTTATTAAAAATGGACTTTTAATACTTTCAAACCAAACGGTTTTCTTAGGTTAAATTTCAACTTATTTGCAGAATGCTCAGCGTCATGTTATGCGTGTGATGTGGAGATACGTAGAAAGTTAAAAAAAAGCAGTTAATTTCATGGATTAAACGTTTATTCACGATATTCGAACGTTAAAAATATAAACATTATATTAAAATAAACAAAAGCAGTTTACTACATATTACGTCTTATTTTCTTACGGCTGACTAACCAAGGCAGCATTTTTTAGCAGCACCAAATGTGATGAGGCGATTTAGATCTGTTATATAATTGATTCATTCATACAAGTAGTAAAATGTTCGGGATCTAAATCTGACCTCATCACATCTTCTTAAAGAGATGGAGGACCATAAAATTATATTCTACGGATATTGTTGTCTTGTACGGTGGTCTCGGGCTGGGTTCTGATCCCAGTGATTAGATCCGTCCGTATGATTGACATTATAAGAATGTATTTGTGGAGTTATTTATGAGTCCCTAAGGAACAGTGCAATTAGAAGTAAGGTTTTCCACGTAGGCGGTCTCAAGGCGTTTAAGCAGACCAATTAGATTGTTACAACTATCCCGATTGGACGATAAGAAGGAAGAGGGGACAAGGATGAAATTAATAAAATAAGAAAAATCTAAAATTTAGAAAGGTTTCGTTAGTTGAGACGAGGAGAGAATCCAATGGAAGGGGTTTCGATAGTCCAGACGAGAGAGAGTCCGACGAAGTGTTCCTGTATCAAATATTTCGGTAGAACCCCAAACACTCAGAAGGAAGCCCATGACCAGACCGACGGAAGATCAATACATACCCGATCCTGAAATGCCCTCAACTAGCAGTGTTGCGGGCACACCATTTTAACTCTCAAAGGTACCCTCTTTTACATACATTTTAATATTGAGATTAGGTCCTGTCTTATATTTACATAATTACTTAAGTTTTGAAAAATTATTCAGCACTAATTTAGAAGGTGTTGATAAAGCATATTTTATGAAAGTTAGAATCAGTTTGTGTGTACATAGATGTTTATATTGTTACTAACTTCAAACAAAAAAAATTTCATTGAATACTTTACAAGCAAGCAGACTGCAGCACGAAGACAAATACTTTATTAGCATTCAGTATATAACACAAGTCAAAATCACCGCGGACCAATTTTGAGACCAATGTCGTCGGCTTAATCAAGACTTTCATCAGCAAAAAACACATGCGTATAGATCAAGAGATCCTCTTAACGACTCTTTTCCTCTGCATATATCTGTCTTAAATAGCCCGCAGAAACTGCCGAACACTCCAGAAACCGGAACCGGAAGTACGATACGCCACACTTGGCAACATTTATCGACATATTACGAACCTGGTATGAACTTAACAAAAATATTAAATCTGTCGCTAACGAACCGATATCTAATTTGGCGAGATAATAGAGTCCCATGCTAAATTGTAAAACAATTCGTAACAATATATTATAATAAATTTACTTTTTTTATATTAAGCTAGTTTCAGATATTTTAACTTACCTTTTAGTTTATTTCATATCTTATGTCTGTAGATTCCAAATGTGGTTAAAATTTAGTACTAAAATACTTTTACACAAAGGAATCAAAATATAATCCCACTATACATTTGATCACAGGTTAATACTCAAATAAAAACGAGGACATCACGATACCAAACAATCAGAGTAACAGAAAAGCCAAGGAAATAACCGGAAAGTTCATTTATAGCATGTCTCACACTTAAAATAAATTTGCGTAGGAGAAAAGCGGTTACGACCGAAATGAAAATTTGTATATATTTTTTATATATATAATTTTTAACAGGTTTGTATATAACATATATATATATATACATGCGAATGCATATTCTACGAACAAATTAGATATTTAAATTAATTTACATTTTAAATTAGTGTTTAATTACTTTTTGCATGAAAATATTCTTTAAATGACATCTCTCCGAGCATTTTCCGCATATTTTTCCTACCTTTCCCATGTCGAAATTCTTCCATTTTCAGAACAAGGCCTTTAAATATCCGTCAGCAGATAACTCTTTATATTCTGCTTCTTTTTTTTAAAAAAGAAAAACTAGACGAGTTCAGTGACAAGTCTCGTGTTTACGGTTAAAGAGGAAAGTTCAAGGAGGTTAAAAATTCCTCCCCCTCACTCTGAACTGATTACTTAAAGATGCGAACTAAGAAAATTATTTACTTCATACACGCCATCTCAAACAAAGAGACTGCTGGAATACGTCCAGGAGTTACTATTGATCGAAGACCAGATTAACAATGGAATATTTCTTTCTGCGTTCTAAACGGTAGTACAAAAGAATTTCGCTTGGAAAGTTAAACCAACGGGAAGATGTCGCCAAATGTCGAAGTGTTTTGGTGATTTTTTAAAAATAGTTTTGTAGTGTAAGTTAAAAAGAAATACAACGGAATAAAATCGTGAATTCTAACTTGTTTAACACAACTGAATCGATTGATGATTTTTACTCGACTGTGACGTAGTAAGCTGAGACAAGCATCTTCATTGTTTTTATTACTGTTTTTGCTCTCCCATATATATATACAGTTTTTATGATATTTTGTAAGAATACTACGCCATATCAATAGCAGGTATGCAGTAGATGTGAAGTTCTTTCGAAGAAAAACACTCCAAATGCCAGAGGGTGACTCGTTTATTAAAAATAACATTACAATAAAAGAAACATTGAAAACTGTACACTACTTGGTAGCAACTTGCTACCTACAAATAAAACAGTTTGCAGAACGGACATCCCTTACAGGGCGGCCATGAAGGAGCATCATGGCTTGCATTTGCCGGCGGCTTAAATACAGTCTTCACTTGCTAATCTACATAACAGCCACGTGCTATCGGCAGTTTAACATACCTCCCGGTGAAGTGGATTAGAACAAGTATCTCAACTGGTGTGGAGGTTTGATGTCACTAAGTAATCTTTACCTTGAGTGGTTTCTTAACCGTAGCGAAAACACCTTCCAGGTATGCAGTATGACATCATATTTAGATTTACATACCACAAGTTGTTAATATAAGCATCCAAAAAAAAATTCATTCGGCCAGAAGCCGACATATCGCAAGAGAAACCAAAGACACACCAAACATTCCCTGAAAGAATGTTTAACACACCTAAAATCTAAGGTATTTAAATATCGTGATCAGCTCAAACGCTGCAAATGTATAAATGAATGGAGATAAATTTATAGCTCGTCTATTTATAGCTGTACGCTAATCGGGAGCTCTTCAGATTTGATGAAAGGATGTAGACACCTTTGAGTGTACTCTCGATTGATGGGATGACAATACAGACTTCAGTCCCACCACTACTCTGGGGCCTTCTAAATAATTGGGGTGATTCTGTGAGGCTGGGGCACTGGAACACTTTTGGTTGCTGAGAGATGTCCTCCTCGTTATCTTTACGGAGTCTCTTTTGGACCCTACTCTTCCTTTGGTCCTCAAACTCTGCTCTCTCTTTTCTCTTTTTTATATTATTTTCACCTTTGTCCTTTCTCTTAACTCTTGGTCCAATCAGTAGAGCTGTACATATTCATTAGTCGTCCTTTACCCGCCTTCAAACTGAATACATGTGGAAAACCTTC
>CM063509.1:88214858-88227358 GCA_032207245.1 Pardosa pseudoannulata | reverse complement strand
CCGTAGATGTTTATTTATATTGTCTATATAAAATATAGATAAGGAGATATAGATTTTTGTTATATGTCGTAACAAATTAGATGTACTTAAAAATGTTGTAATAAAAAAGTGTCTTAAGATCCTAGAAAAATAACAGTTAGTAGATGATTATTCATTGTTTTATGAAAGTATAGATGAAAAGATATATAAGTTATTTTGTTTTATTCGTAAACAAATTTAGGAACACTTAAAAATATTGTAATATAAATGTCTTAATTAAGAAAAATATAAGTTCTATAACTGTAGATATTATTCATTGTTTTATAAAATTATAGATAAGGAGATAAGTTATTTTGTTATATTTCGTAACAAATTTAGGTATATTATAAAACTATTGTAATAAAAAGTGTCTTAATATAGAAAAAAAATGTATAACTTGTAGAGGATTATTAATTGTTTATAGAGTATAGATAATGTACATATTTATTTTTGTTATTTCGTAAACAAAAGATGGTATTTTAAAACTATTGTATATAAAAAAGTGTCTTAAGATCATAAAAAAATAATTGTTCTGATAATTCTTTGTAGATGATTATTAATTGTTTATAGTATAGATAAGGAGATACCTAAGTTACTTTTGTTATATTTTGCAAACAAATTCAGGAAGGTAGTTTTTAAAAACTATTTTAATAAATAATTGGTTTAAGAACACAGAAAAAACTGCTCTGATAACTGTTTGTAGATGATTATTCAATGTTTTATAAAAGTATAGAGAAAAAGATACATAAGGTATTTTTGTTATATTTCGTAAACAAATTAAGATGTACTTTCTAAAACTATATAAAAAAAAGTGTCTTAAGATACACAAAAATAACTGCTCTGATAACTGTTTGTAGATGATTATTTATTGTCTTATAAAAGTATAGATAAGCAGATACATAATTTATTTTGTTATATTTAGCAAACAAATTGTATTTTATAAAACTATTGAAATAAAAAGTTGCTTAAGATCACAAACGAAATATAACTGTTCTGATAGTTTTTTAATGATTATTAATTATCTTATAAATGTATAGATAAGGAGATACATAAGTTAATTTAGTTATATTTCGTGAACAAATTTTTTAAGGTAGTTATTATCAAAACTGTTGTAATAAAAAAGTGTCTTAAGATCCTAGAAAAATAACAGTTAGTAGATGATTATTCATTGTTTTATGAAAGTATAGATGAAAAGATATATAAGTTATTTTTGTTTTATTTCGTAAACAAATTTAGGAAGGCAGCTTTTAAAAACTATTGTAATATAAATGTCTTAAGATCACAGAAAAATAACTGTTCTGATAACTGTTCGTAGATGATTATTCATTGTTTTATAAAATTATAGATAAGGAGATACATAAGTTAATTTAGTTATATTTCGTGAACAAATTTTTTAAGGTAGTTATTATAAACTATTGTAATAAAAAAGTGTCTTATGATCATAGAAAAAACTGTTCTGATAACTGTCAGTAGAGGATTATTAATTGCTTTATAGCAGTATAGATAAGGAGGTACATCATTTATTTTTGTTATATATCGTAAACAAATTAAGGATGGTATTTTCTGAAAACTATTGTAATAAAAAAGTGTGTTAAGATCACAAAAAAAAAATAACTGCTTTGATAACTCTTTGTAGATGATTATTAATTGTCTTATAAAAGTATAGATAAGGAGATACCTAAGTTACTTTTGTTATATTTTGCAAACAAATTCAGGAAGGTAGTTTTTAAAAACTATTTTAATAAATAATTGGTTTAAGAACACAGAAAAAACTGCTCTGATAACTGTTTGTAGATGATTATTCAATGTTTTATAAAAGTATAGAGAAAAAGATACATAAGGTATTTTTGTTATATTTCGTAAACAAATTAAAAATGATACTTTCTCAAAACTAATATAATAAAAAAGTATCTTAAGATCGCACAACAAAAATAACTGTTTGTAGATGATTATTTATTGTCTTATAAAAGTATAGATAAGCAGATACATAATTTATTTTGTTATATTTAGCAAACAAATTAAGGAAGATAGTTTTTAAAAACTATTGTAATAAAAAGAGTCTTAAGATCACAGAAAAATAACTGTTCTGATAACTATTAGTAGATGATTATTCATTGTTTTAAAAAAGTATATATAAAGAGATACATAAGTTTTTTTTGTTATATTTCGTAAACAAATTAAAGATGGTACTTTCTTAAAACTACTGTAATAAATGTCTGAAGATCACACAAGAAATATAACTGTTCTGATAACTGTTTGTAGATGATTATTAGTTAGCTTATAAAAGTATAGATAAGCAGATACATAAGTTATTTTTGTTCTATTTCGTAAACAAATTAAGTATATTACTTTCTAAAAACTATTGTACTAAAAAGTTTTATAAGACCACAAAAGAAAATAATTGTCCTGATAACTTTTTGTAGATGATTATTACTTGTCTTGTAAAAGTATAGATAAGAAGATACATAAGTTATTTTTTTATATTTAGTAAATAAATTAAGGATTGTACTTTCTAAAAGCTATTGAAATGAAAAAGTGGCTTAAGATAAAAAAAATAACTGTTCTGATATTATGATTTTATTAATATATGCATTATGACATTGAGATTGTAAAGAATAAGATTAAGTAGTTTATCAATTATGTTTTATATTTGAACAAGATTATATAGTAAATGAAGATATATATTTGAATTAAAAGCATTACTTGTGATAAAAAAATAACATTTATATCTTTATTTTTAGGAAAAAGCATAGATATTTCTTCATTTTACAAAACACAAAAATAGAGATATCTTTTCACTTCTATTCAGCTTATAATACCATTACAAAGTTAACTTTGTTATATTCTTTTGAATATAAAAACAGCATTAACTATAGAAAAATTGAAAAAAATTAAATATTTTTGTATTTTATTAGAAAAATCTGATATTTCTTATTTTAGAAATCGAAAAAATATTGAGATATCTTCTTCTCACTAACATCGGTTTAACCTATGTTATCATTATAGGCTTAATGTTGTTTTGTATATTTCTTTTAACTATGAAAACCGCATTAACGCTAGGGATAAAAGAAAAATATTAATGTATATTTTTATTAGGAAAAACATGTAGATATTTTTCACTTTACAAATCTAAAAAATATAAAGATATCTTTTTCAAACTAATTTTTATTCTACTAAAGTTATCATACTTGAGTTAATGCTGTTTGTTATATTTCTTCTTAATATACAAACATTAACCTTATTGAAAAAAGGAATAAAATAAGGTATATTTATATTTTTATTAGGAAAAACATACAGAAATTTCTCATTTTACAAATGTAAAAATTATTAAGATATATTCTTCCGACTAACAAAGATTCGACTAAAGTTAACATACATGCGTTAATGTTGTTTTTTATATTTCCTCTAAATATACAAACATTAATATTTGGGATAACTGAAAAAAAGTGAGGTATCTATATTTTTATTAGGAAAAACATACAGAACTTTCTCATTTTATAAATCTAAAAAATATTAAGATATCTTTTTCAAACTAATGTTGATTCTAATAACGTTATCATACTTGAGTTAATGTTTGTTATATTTCCACTAAACTTACAGATATTAACCCCATGAATAACTCAAAAAAGTAAAGTATATTTGTATTTTTATTAGAAAAAGCAGTTAGAAGTTCTTCGCTTTACAAATCTAAAATATATTAAGATATCTTCTTCAGACTAACGCCGATTCGACTAACGTTATCATACGTTATTGTAGTTTGTTATATTTCCTCTAAATATACAAACATTGAAATTAAGGATAAATGAAAAAAATTAAGGTATCTATAGATTTATTAGGAAAAACATACAGAAATTTCTCATTTTACAAATCTCAGAATTATTAAGATATCATCTTCAGACTAACGCTGATTCGAACAACGATATCTTACTTGGGTTAATGTTGTTTGTTATATTTCCTCTAAATATATAGACATTAACCTCCTGGGTAGCTGAAAAAATTAAGGTATATTTGAATTATAATTAGGAAAAACTAATAGAAATTTCTCGTTTTACAAACCTAAAAACAATTAAGAAATATTCTTCTGACTAACTCCAATTCAACTAACATTTTCATACGTTAATGTTGTTTGTTATATTTAATCTAAATATACAAACATTAACCTTAAGGATAGATGAAAAAAAATAAGGTATATTTGTATTTTAACTAGGAAAAACACAGAAATTTCTTACTTTACAAATATAAAAATTATTTATACCCTCTTCAGACCAACGTTATCATTCCAGGGTTAATGCTGTTTATTGTATTTTAGTATAAGTAACAACAGCATTAGAAATAAGAAAGAAAAATAAATTTTATTTTTTTAAAAATGTTTTGTTATAATATCTAGTTTTTTAAAGATTTATTTGTGTGATAATCATCTAGTTTTTTAAAGATTTATTTGTGTGATAATCTAGTTTTTAAAGATTTATTTCTGTGATAATCATCTAGTTTTTTAAAGGTTTATTTGTGTGATAGTCATCTAGTTTTTTAAAGATTTATTTGTGTGATAATAATCTAGTTTTTTAAAGATTTATTTGTGTTTAAATAAAAATAAATTTGTTTTAATATTCAAAAAATTTAAGAATATATATATATATATATATATAATATAAATTTTATATACATATATAATAATTTATATATATATTCGATAATCGATCACGATACTAACATTTTGAATTTAATGTTTCATATCCCATTGAATTGAATAATTAAGGAACATTATTATTAAATTAGACAGTCCCATATACACATGGTTTGAACTGTATAAACAATCCACAATTGTACAATCAACCGACATCTTTAATACTATCAATAATTAACTAATTAATTTCATGCGTCAATAGCCCATACATATATATATAGTTTCTGTATCCGATCCAATATCATGTGGAGTAATCGTTAACTGCAGGGAATGACTGGTTATATCAGGCACGGTTATGAAACACGGCTATCATCAGGTAATGAAATGCACATCCTAAAGTAATATAAATTACTGATACATTTGACGTGTCTCGATCTCATTACAATCATATATTAAATCCGCTTCACGCGTACAGAGGCACGCGATGTACTGCAAGATTATACATATCGCGGATTCTACATCTTCCGGTTGAATTTATATGCTATAATATAAAAATTTTTTAAGATAACAAAAAACATGACAGTTATTTGTTTTTACCTTACAGATTTCTTATACTGATTTACGTTACGACTGATTTCATTTCGTTGATGTTATATTTTTTCTTTGTATACAAATTATTGGTATAGATAAAAAATGGTAGTTTATTGTATTTTTATCTTTTGGAAAACATTTTTTTCATGTTTTGTATCAAAACTGTTATCTTTCAGTGATATTTCTGGTTTTAGTTACTAACCGCCTGATAATTTTATTGATGTAAGATTTGAATATATTTTTACTTTTAAATATATAATAATTCAGAACGTATGAGCTAATTTCTTGTGATTCGATTATCGGAATCAGAAACTGAATTATTGTAAATGATTAGCGAAAGTTTACTAAAACATGGATAGTAAAATTTAGTAGTACTAACATCAAGCAAGACAATTTTTTGGAATTAATTGTGATAATCCTTCGGATCCGCCTCCTAGATTTGCTTTCTAATTCCAAAAGTTCACTATATCATGAGATTAAAGGTAAAGTCAGTTCTATGATGTTTTCATAGAAAAAAAATTGAATAATACTTAAAAATATTAAAATAATTATAATAACGTATCTTTAAATAAATTCTAAAATTAATAAAAAAATGCAATAAAAAAATGTAATTTTTTTGACCGAATTTAAAAAAATAAACAGTGAAATTAATGCATCTTAGATTATTTTTTTCAGGAAATAGCTAAAAAACAGTTTGTAGCTGTTACAATCGTTTTTAAATTTTTATTTCAGTGATTCAGCAATAGTCATATAAAAAATTGTTTTAATTTTTATTGTTTCCACTAGTTATTAGTAATTGCATTAGATTATCGAGCCAGTAGATTTGTTTTTTTTAGTAAAATCTCAGTTTAAACGAATATTCTTGCAAATTAATAAAAATCATATAGAGAACATATTCTTGAAATGATCATCTTTAGATTCAGATTGATATTAAATTATAATGGATTATATTTATGGGAAAATCATGGAAGAAGTATATTCAATTGAAGATGACATTTTAAATATTCATATTGATATTAAAATTATTTAGAAGAGAAATATTACAATTTAAAATCCTGTTTCGTTATATTTATGTGAACTGTTGTTTTATAATGAACACAATTAAATCAAAAATCAATAAATCCACTCAGTCTCAAATGAATATTCTGAAAGTTGCAATTAAAATCATTCCGGAAGAATATTCAATTGAAGATGACATTTTAAATATTCATATTGATATTAAATTAATCAGAAGAGAAACTTACAATTTAAAATCCTGTTTCGTTTCCGCATATTTATGTGAACTGTTGTTTTAAGTAATGAACACAATTAAATCAACAATCAACGACAATCCACTCAGTCCTCAAATAAATATTTCTGAAGTTGTAAATTCCATGGAAAAAATCATTCCGGAAGAAGCATATTCAATTGAAGATGACATTTTAAATATTCAGATTGATATTAAATTATAATCAGAAAAAGAAACTTACAATTTAAAATCCTGTTTCGTTTCCACATATTTATGTGAGCTGTTGTTTTAAGTAATGAACACAATTAAATCAATAATCAACGACAATCCACTCAATCCTCAAATGAATATTTCTGAAGTTGCAAATTCCATGGGGAAAATCATTCCGGAAGATATATACAATTGAAGATGACATTTTAAATATTCAGATTAATATTAAATTATAATTGAAAAAGAAACTTACAATTTAAAATCCTGTTTCGTTTCCACATATTTATGTGAACTGTTGTTTTAAGTAATGAACACAATTAAATCAACAATCAACGACAATCCACTCAGTCCTCAAATGAATATTTCTGAAGTTGCAAATTCCATGGAGAAAATCATTCCGGAAGAAGCATTTAATTGAAGATGACATTTTAAATATTCAGATTAATATTAAATTATAATCGAAAAAAAACTTACAATTATAAATCCTGTTTGTTTCCATATATATGTGAACTGTTGTTTTAAGTAATGAACACAATTAAATCAACAATCAACGACAATCCACTCAGTCCTCAAATAAATATTTCTGAAGCTGCAAATTCCATGGAGAAAATCATTCCGGAAGAAGCATATTCAATTGAAGATGACATTTTAAATATTCAGATTGTTAAATATTTAGATAATAAAATATTAATCTAGAGATAAAAATATTCGGAAAATGAAATACAATTTAAAATCCTGTTCGTTTTACATATTATGTGAACTGTTGTTTTAGGTAATGAATACAATTAAATCAACAATCAACAATCCACTCAGTTCTCAAACGAATATTTCTGAAGTTGCAAATTCCATGGGGAAAATCATTCCGGAAGAAGCATATTCAATTGAAGATGACATTTTAAATATTCAGATTAATATTAAATTATAATAGAAATAAGAAAATTACAATTTAAATTCCTGTTTCGTTTCTACATATTTATGTGAACTGTTGTTTTAGGTAATGAACACAATTAAATCAACAATCAACAACAATCCACTCAGTCCTCAAATGAATATTTCTGAAGTTGCAAATTCCATGGAGAAAATCATTCCGGAAGAAGCATATTCAATTGAAGATGAGATTTTAAATACTCAGATTGATATTAAATTATAATCGAAAAAAGAAACTTACAATTTAAAATCCTGTTTCGTTTCCACATATTTATGTGAACTATTGTTTTAAGTAATGAACACAATTAAATCAACAATCAACGACAATCCACTCAGTCCTCAAATGAATATTTCTGAAGTTGCAAATTCCATGGGGAAAATCATTCCGGAAGAAGCATATTCAATTGAAGATGACATTTTAAATATTCATATTGATATTAAATTATAATCAGAAGACGAAACTTACAATTTAAAATCCTGTTTCGTTTCCGCATATTTATGTGAACTGTTGTTTTGGGTAATGAACACAATTAAATCAACAATCAACAACAACCCACTCAGTCCTCAAATAAATATTTCTGAAGTTGAAAATTCCATGGAGAAAATCATTCCGGAAGAAGCATATTCAATTGAAGATGACATTTTAAATATTCAGATTGATATTAAATTATAATTGAAAAAGAAACTTACAATTTAAAATCCTGTTTCGTTTCCACATATTTATGTGAACTGTTGTTTTAAGTAATGAACACAATTAAATCAATAATCAACGACAATCCACTCAATCCTCAAATGAATATTTCTGAAGTTGCAAATTCCATGGGGAAAATCATTCCGGAAGAAGCATATTCAATTGAAGATGAGATTTTAAATATTCAGATTGATATTAAATTTTAATCGAAAAAAGAAACTTACAATTTAAAATCCTGTTTCGTTTCCGCATATTTATGTGAACTGTTGTTTTAGGTAATGAACACAATTAAATCAACAATCAACAGCAATCCACTCAATCCTGAAATGAATATTTCTGAAGTTGCAAATTCCATGGGGGAAATCATTCCGGAAGAAGCATATTCAATTGAAGATGAGATTTTAAATATTCAGATTGATATTAAATTATAATCGAAAAAAGAAACTTACAATTTAAAATCCTGTTTCGTTTCCGCATATTTATGTGAACAGTTGTTTTAGGTAATGAACACAATTAAATCAACAATCAACAACAATCCACTCAGTCCTCAAATGAATATTTCTGAAGTTGCAAATTCCATGGGGAAAATCATTCCGGAAGAAGCATATTCAATTGAAGATGAGATTTTAAATATTCAGATTGATATTAAATTATAATCGAAAAAAGAAACTTACAATTTAAAATCCTGTTTCGTTTCCACATATTTATGTGAACTGTTGTTTTAGGTAATGAACACAATTAAATCAACAATCACAATCCACTCAGTCCTCAAATGAATATTTCTGAAGTTGCAAATTAAATGGGGAAAATCATTCCGGAAGAAGCATATTCAATTGAAGATGACATTTTAAATATTCAGATTGATATTAAATTATAATCGAAAAAAGAAACTTACAATTTAAAATCCTGTTTCGTTTCCACATATTTATGTGAACTGTTGTTTTAGGTAATGAACACAATTAAATCAACAATCAACAACAATCCACTCAGTCCTCAAATGAATATTTCTGAAGTTGCAAATTCCATGGGAAAAATCATTCCGGAAGAAGCATATTCAATTGAAGATGAGATTTTAAATATTCAGATTGATATTAAATTATAATCGAAAAAAGAAACTTACAATTTAAAATCCTGTTTCGTTTCCACATATTTATGTGAACTGTTGTTTTAGGTAATGAACACAATTAAATCAACAATCAACAACAATCCACTCAGTCCTCAAATGAATATTTCTGAAGTTGCAAATTCCATGGGGAAAATCATTCCGGAAGAAGCATATTCAATTGAAGATGAGATTTTAAATATTCAGATTCATATTAAATTATAATCTGGCGGCCTAAATGAAAATATTTGGAATTTAGCAGGAGATAAAAAAAAATATCCCCTTTCGGAAAAAGAAACTTACAATTTAAAATCCTGTTTCGTTTCCGCATATTTATGTCAACTTTTGTTTTAGGTAATGAACACAATTAAATCAACAATCAACAACAATCCACTCAGTCCTCAAATGAATATTTCTGAAGTTGCAAATTCCATGGGGAAAATCATTCCGGAAGAAGCATATTCAATTGAAGATGAGATTTTAAATACTCAGATTGATATTAAATTATAATCGAAAAAAGAAACTTACAATTTAAAATCCTGTTTCGTTTCCACATATTTATGTGAACTGTTGTTTTAGGTAATGAACACAGTTAAATCAACAATCAACAACAATCCACTCAGTCCTCAAATGAATATTTCTGAAGTTGAAAATTTCATGGGGAAAATCCTTCCGGAAGAAGCATATTCAATTGAAGATGACATTTTAAATATTCAGATTGATATTAAATTATAATCGAAAAAAGAAACTTACAATTTAAAATCCTGTTTCGTTTCCACATATTTATGTGAACTGTTGTTTTAGGTAATGAACACAATTAAATCAACAATCAACAACAATTCACACATTCTGCATATGAATATTTCTGAAGTTGCAAATTAAATGGGTAAAATCATTTTGGAAGAAGCATATTCAATTGAAGATGACATTTTAAATATTCAGATTGATATTAAATTATAATTGAAAAAAGAAACAATTTAAAATCCTGTTTCGTTTCCACATATTTATGTGAACTGTTGTTTTAGGTACTGAACACAATTAAATCAACAGTCAGATCTCGATTTAACGATAGCAATCTCGAAGATGCAATACAATTTGGGTATGTCATCGTATAAGCCTTACTTTGAAAAAACAGTACATAATGTACAATGATAAAATTAAAATAAATGTAACTATTTTGAATTTTTGTTACATTTTTATATTAGTATTGGCGTTTTATATTCGTCTTTATATAAATAAAAATGTAAAAAGACCAATATAAAATGCCAATCCATGTAGTTTATGACAATATGGATGTTGTTTATGGTACTTCCTCTTTCGTTTTCACATGTTTATGTGAACTGTTGTTTTATGTAATGAACACAATTAAATCAACAATCAACAACAATCCACTCAGTTCTCAAATGAATATTTCTGAAATTGCAAATTCCATGGGGAAAATCATTCCAGAAGAAGCATATGCAATTAAAGATGAGATTTTAAATATTCAGATTGACATTAAATTATAATCGAAAAAAGAAATTTACGTTTTAAAATCCTGTTTCATTTCCTCATATTTATGTGAACTGTTGTTTTAGGTAATGAACACAATTAAATCAACAATCAACAACAATCTACTCAGTTCTCAAATGAATATTTCTGAAGTTACAAATTCCATGGGGAAAATCATTCCGGAAGAAGCATATTCAATTGAAGATGACATTTTAAATATTCAGATTGAATTTAAATTATAATTGGGAGGCCTAAATGAAAATATTTGGAATCTAGCCGGAGATAAAAAATATCCCTTTTCAGAAAAAGAAACTTACAATTTAAAAACATGTTTCGTTTCCACATATTTATGTGAACTGTTGTTTTAGGTAATGAACACAATTAAATCAACAATCAACAACAATCTACTCAGTTCTCAAATGAATATTTCTGAAGTTACAAATTCCATGGGGAAAATCATTCCGGAAGAAGCATATTCAATTGAAGATGACATTTTAAATATTCAGATTGAATTTAAATTATAATTGGGAGGCCTAAATGAAAATATTTGGAATCTAGCCGGAGATAAAAAATATCCCTTTTCAGAAAAATAAACTTACAATTTAAAATCCTGTTTCGTTTCCACATATTTATGTGAACTATTGTTTTAAGTAATGAAAACAATTAAATCAACAATCAACGACAATCCACTCAGTCCTCAAATAAATATTTCTGAAGTTGAAAATTCCATGGAGAAAATCATTCCGGAAGAAGCATATTCAATTGAAGATGACATTTTAAATATTCAGATTGAATTTAAATTATAATTGGGAGGCCTAAATGAAAATATTTGGAATCTAGCCGGAGATAAAAAATATCCCTTTTCAGAAAAATAAACTTACAATTTAAATCCTGTTTCGTTTCCGCATATTTGTGTGAACTGTTGTTTTGGGTAATGAACGCAATTAAATCAACAATCAACAACAATTCACACATTCTGCATATGAATATTTCTGAAGTTGCAAATTTCATGGGGAAAATCATTCCGGAAGAAGCATATTCAATTGAAGATGACATTTTAAATATTCAGATTAATATTAAATTATAATAGAAATAAGAAAATTACAATTTAAATTCCTGTTTCATTTCCTCATATTTATGTGAACTGTTGTTTTAGGTAATGAACACAATTAAATCAACAATCAACAACAATCTACTCAGTTCTCAAATGAATATTTCTGAAGTTACAAATTCCATGGGGAAAATCATTCCGGAAGAAGCATATTCAATTGAAGATGAGATTTTAAATATTCAGATTGATATTAAATTATAATTGGGCGGCCTAAATGAAAATATTTGTAATCTAGCAGAAGATAAAAAATATCCCCTTCTCGGAAAAAGAAACTTACAATTTAAAATCCTGTTTCGTTTCCGCATATTTATGTAAACTGTTGTTTTAGGTAATGAACACAATTAAATCAACAATCAACAACAATTTACTCAGTCTTTAAATGAATATTTCTGAAGTTGCAAATTCCATGGGAAAAATCATTTCGGAAGAAGCATATTCAATTGAAGATGACATTTTAAATATTCAGATTGAATTTAAATTATAATTGGGAGGCCTAAATGAAAATAT
>CM063509.1:88207358-88209858 GCA_032207245.1 Pardosa pseudoannulata | reverse complement strand
TGTCAGTTTTGGGCAGAGAATGAGGTATATTGGAAAGAAAACCATCAATCTTAGAAAACACATATATAATTATTGATATCATAAATTTAGTCTAGAATTAAAGATTCTGGATTATATAACATTTAGACTCCAAATGTCATGGTTTGGATAATTTCTTATTAATGGCGGATAGTTGTATTTAGTTAGTGGTGAAATACACAAACAGATTTTAAGATATGTAACTGATTTATATTAACTGCTTGACATACAAATGGAAAGGAATTTGATTCACCCGAAAAATACTATTTAACACATTGTATGCGGGACACGTACTAGTCCGTTTTCTTACTATTGATACTTGAGCGCGGGACACTAACTAGTACGTTTTTTGACTATCGATATTTGAACGTGGGGTATGTATATATATGTATGTATAAATGTATATTATAAATATATATATTAAATATATATATGTACACCTTTTATGAAAGTAAAACATCTCATACATAGGGAAAGGAGATTATTTAAACGCCTTTAAAAATGTATGAATTATGTGCTAGTGTATAATTGGTAAATTTTCTTTTGTACACATCTAACAGTTTTTTTATACAAACTTAGAACACTTTGGAAATTTTAAAAGAATTTAAGTTTATTTTATTTAATACTTTGTATATCCTAACATTATATAATTACATATGTAGATTTTCAAAAACAAATAGAATTTTTAGACACAGTTCAAAAAGTTTTTAAGTAAAAAAAATCCAGAAATTTTAAAACCATTTTTCTTTTTAATTTTTAATATTCTGACACCATATTTTTATTATATGAGTAAAACTATTCTTAATAGCTTTAGAAATTGAATTTTGTATTACATGACTAATACAGGGTGTTTCATATTGAATGGGACAAAAAGAAAAGATGATTGTGAACGTTGTAACTAATATATTTAGAAAATTCAAATTCACCTCAAATCAACATTTATTCAAGTTTCTACAGGTGTTCAATATGTGCCCTTAAGGTGACACGACAAATGTCTACAAGGTAATCAAGGCTCCTGCCACACTCTTGATAGCATATCCCCTGTGATTGAATTCAACACTGCAGTTATCCGCTGCTCCAGTTCCTCTAAGTCTCTTAGGAAGTGAACGCACAAACACCTTGTCTTTAACGAAATACCTTTAACAAAAAATCACAGAGTGTTAGATCTCGTGTTCTCGGCTGCCAATGAAGGCATGTCAAATACTGTGGCCCAGCACGACCAATCCAGGTATGGGATAGACTTCCGTTCAGAAACTCACGTTTTTATTCCAATGTGGGGAGCACATGTTGCTGCAAAATGAAATCAGGAACAGCTTCCTCCAGCTGGGGGAGCAACCACTCAGAGCACAATGTCTTGATAAATGTTCCCATTAATCCTGTGGCCCAGTACGGCCAATACAGGGATGTGGTAGACGTCCGTTGAGGAACTCACGCTTTTATTCCAATGTGGGGAGCACCATCTTGCTGCAAAATGAAATCAAAAATACCATCCTCCAGCTTGGGGAGCAACCACTCAGAGCACGATATCTTGATAAATGTCCCCATTAATACTGTGGCCCAGCACGGCCAATCCAGGTATATGGTAGACTTCCGTTTTGGAACTCACGTTTTTATTCCATGTGAGGGAGCCCCATCTTGCTGCAAAATGAAATCAGGAACAGCTTCCTTCAGCTGGGGGAGCAACCACTCAGAGCACGATGTCTTGATAAATGTCCCCATTAATCCTGTGGCCCAGCACGGCCAATACAGGGATGTGGTAGACGTCCGTTGAGGAACTCACGCTTTTATTCCAATGTGGGGAGCACCATCTTGCTGCAAAATGAAATCAAAAATACCATCCTCCAGCTTGGGGAGCAACCACTCAGAGCACGATATCTTGATAAATGTCCCCATTAATACTGTGGCCCAGCACGGCCAATCCAGGGATGGGGTAGACGTCCGTTGAGGAACTCACGCTTTTATTCCAATGTGGGGGAGCCCCATCTTGCTGCAAAATGAAATCAGGAACAGCTTCCTCCAGCTGGGGGAGCAACCACTCAGAGCACGATGTCTTGATAAATGTCCCCATTAATCCTGTGGCCCAGCACGGCCAATACAGGGATGGGGTAGACGTCCGTTGAGGAACTCACGCTTTTATTCCAATGTGGGGGAGCCCCATCTTACTGCAAAATGAAATCAAGAACAGCTTCCTCCAGCTGGGGGAGCAACCCCTCAGAGCACGATGTCTTGATAAATGTCCCCAATCGATTTTTCAGCAAAGAAAAATGGACCAGAGAAAATGTCTTTGCACAGCAGTTACCGAGGATGTTTTGGCATGTTCGAAAACGCAGCACGCTTTCTCCTGCATGGACAACATTTTGTTTAACAGCGTCTGTATCGGCGAGTTCGTCATTCGATAATTTTTCCCTGTTGCCAACTAAAACTTGTATAATTGTAGTCGTAGAATAAATTTGTTTCGGCTAATAAATCCATTACGGCAGTC
>CM063509.1:88189858-88197358 GCA_032207245.1 Pardosa pseudoannulata | reverse complement strand
ATTAAAAGTTTTACAGTTACCTGCATATGACGGATTATATACTAGTATATCATAATACTGCTTAAAATACGTGAACTTATTTCTCCATTTTCTACGTAAGTGTATTTTATGAGTTCATTTTCTAATAGCGTTATAATATACTTGTTTGCTGCTCGGTCACAAGATTTTAAAGAAGGGTAAAATTCTCTGAAAATATATAAGTCCCAGATATAAATATATAGGGTGTTTCAAAAATGACCGATATATTTGAAAAATCAATAAACACGGTCAATGATTGCAACGTATTGCAATATGATCGGGACAATAGTAAATTTTTGAGGCAGATAAATTTTCAAAATTAGTTACAATATTCCACAATAGGTGGCGCTGCAGTTTGGAAAAATATAAACCACGATATTATTCTGTGGGGACTTTTAATAGAGCAGGTGTACAGCCATTATCCAGAAGCAATTGAATAACTGGAGCGGTACACCTGTTCAGCATGTGAAGACATCCGGCCTGAGGCGTTCACACGGGTTTCTGATAATTTTGTTCTGAGAATACGCCATATGATTGCTGCGCATGATGGATATATGGAAAATATCGCAAGTTTGATTTTTCAAGATTGCAGCGCCATCTGTTGTGGAACATTGTAACTTATATTTAAAGTTTGTTTGCTTAAAAATTTAATATTGTCCCAATCATATTGAAATAAACTAACTGTGCATTTCTATCACTGTCCGTTTAGTTTTTATAGATTTTTCCATTATACCGGTCATTTTTGAAACACCCTGTATATGTAATACATAAAATTCTTAGTGTGAAAACGATGCATGCAAAAACGATGCAAAATTGTATGATCTAGAGACATGAAATTTATTAAAGAAGTTCTTCATGACACTTTAATGAACTCATTTAATTTTTTTTCACAGTTTGAATTAGACTGCTACCATATTGCGGTTGATATGTGTCACAAACGACTTCAGCGTCAAAATGATGCCAGAAGTCGCCAAAGAGATGACTTCATGTTACTAAATTCCTATCTCTGGCGATTTCTAATGGCATTATATCGAGGATGTCGCCTTGACATGTTTCGACAACAGTATGGTGCCACCTTTTGTCTTTAATTTATTTCATGCTAAACTGATTATATTCATTCAATGAAGTTTTATATCAAGTACGTACGTTGTTGTTGTTTCTGATGCTCCTTGGTTTAACCCTTACGTTCCCACAATAGCCTTCGATAACCGAGACCACTGGTTAAATGCCGGAGCCATCTGTAAATTTGTCCCTAAAATATATATAAATAGTGTATATATAAATATAAATTTTATATATATACATTTTAAATACATTATAACTATATATATATATATACATTATATATATATCCCTTCATATCCCATTTATATATATATAAATATAAACACACATATAATATATATCCATAAGGTTATAATATAACCGGAACATAATATATATATATATATATATATATAATATAAATATAATTATATATACATATATATATTATATATAATTTAGTATATATATTTATATAAAAATATAATAATATATATATATATATATATATAATATATATATATATATATTATGTTTATTGTGTGTGTGTGTGTGTGTAGCTGTAGGTGTATCCTTAGCAATGATCAGCGAGGTGAATTTACTCCAAGCGAGGGAAAAGTTCCTTTTGCACATTGGTAACAAGAACTCTCGACAGTGGAACTCAGATATAGGCGGAAGTAGGACGTAGACGAGCCTGGTTATCAGAGCAAGACAGCGAAACATTTATAACTTGATGATTGGGAGGTCGCGAAAAGGTTACTAGGAACAGAATGAAAATAATTGCAAGGAACAGGAAATAGTGTAAGTTAAGTATGCGAAATTAAAAATGCAAAAATTTTATTATAATATGAGGATGTGGTAAAAATAATTTCATATTGTGAAGACTCCCCTTTGTCCGAGCACGCTCCAAAACATCTGATCGTAGTACACCTGTTTACCTGGATAATAGCCTGGAATAGCAGAGTCTGGGATCTTGAAAATCGGACTGAATAGACGAATACGCCTCTGATGAATCTCGTTAATGAATGCTCGGAAATTCCGTGAAGAGACATCCAGCGAAGGAGAATTCAGCTAAAAAAATATAACTGTAACTTTAGCTGGAGTTCGCAAATAACTGGGATCTTAACTGACCCAAAAAACAATTGGCAGAACCGTAACTGACCCCTTAGGTATAAAAAACCTACAATTTTGTGACTCAGGGATTTTCATCATTTTTTACGTAGGTGTGTTGACCTGGTGGAGGCTTTTGTCTTTTTTTACCAGAGAGCTTTCTAGTTCGGGAGATTCGTAAAGTCCGCTCATATAGAAGGCAGCAGAGTCTCGGATACCGAACGGGGGATAAATTGGGTTTGATCGCACCCTGAAAAGCCTCCCCACTAGTAAGAGATTATTAAATCTCTTGTTTTTCTTTCGACTGTGATCGTCGTGAGGACGTTTTACCGGCAACCAACCTTTGCATTTCTACATGATTTGGTAATTAACATTCCTTTGTAAATAGCCGTATTTAATCCAGAATAAAAGTAAATTTCCAATTTTATCTTTGACTGTGATCCACTATTCACGTTACCTCTCATTTGAGAATATTGAAGGAGTCAAAATATCTTATTTTACTAGTGTATTCGAACATTATTTTTAGCATACTTAATGAAAAAGTTTCTTCATTGAGTTAAAGCCTCGAGTGAATATTTCATGAAGAAAATGAAGTGTATCTGAAAAATAAATAACTCCAGTTATTCATTGCTAAACTCTCGGGAGAATTCCAGTCGTCTCTATGGAAAGCGTCATAAATTACTTACGACATATGTTTGCAAGAAATGTTCATAAGTAAAAAGCTTACCTTCAAAGTTACTAATGTTTGTAAGTGCGATGAATGTGTATTTTCTATAAATTCGGTTTTATATACATTTGTGGGTTTAAGTATGGAAAAAGAATTCGACAGTATTTCAATAAACTATTTTTGCTAGAAAGTACTTAGTTTATTAAGTACAAGACAAGGAGTAGTTCTTTTAATGGAAACTAGTTTCTTTGAACATTTCTTGTATTTTATTTCAAAAAAAAAATATCAATCTGTCTACCTGCCTATCTATCTATCTATCTGTCTCTCCCTTTCTCTCTTTGTATATATATATATATATATATATATTTATATATATATTATATATATATATATATATATACATATATATATACATATATATATATATATATTATACATATATATATATTATATTTATATATTTATATATATATACTTTTATATATATATATGAATATATATTATATATATGTTACAATATTATATATATAAATATTATAATATATATTTATATACATATGTATATACATTATATATATATATATACTATATATATAATCATATATATATACATATATCTATATATATATACAATATACATACATATAAACACACATATATACACATATATATTTATATATATATATATATTATATATATATATATATATATATATTATATCTATATATATATATGTATATATATATACATAATATATATTTATGGTATTTATATATATATTATATATATATATATATATATATATATATGTATATATATATATATATAGATATATATATATATAACATTATACATATATATATATATATATATATGTATATGTATCATATATACATATATATATACACATAGTTAGATATATTTATACACCACACACACACACACACACACACATATATATATATATATATATATATATATATATATATATATATATATATATATATATATATATATATATATACATATATATGTGTGTGTGTGTGAGTATAAAAAAGTACACTTTTTAAGTGACATATATATTTATATATGATCTATTAATTTTTATTAAATATATATTTATATAAATATAATATATATATTTTTATATTGTTTTGAACTCAAATATTTCATACATTGCAATCTATGAAACCTTCATATACTTTTTTACAACAAAGATATTACGTAATAACAGGTAGTCTTTTACTGAGCAATGACATATTTATTGAAAAGGAATATTATGAATAGAATGATGAGTAATAATGAGAATATTTTTTGTAATTTGTAATAAATATGTAATATGTACAAACTCAAACATACACATACGCAACTCTGTTGTAAAAATACCGAATATATCTGCTTTATTTTTATATCTTACTTTTATCCTAACTGCTACCCATGGTAAATTTGCTATCAATCTACATCATACCTGTTTACCTGCGCTGTAATGTTCAAAAACTTATACTCTCTGCAATGCTTTTATATTCTTGCAAAGTACTAAATTTAGATATAAAAACTCTTTCTTTCATTTACCCTTTAAAATAACGATGTTTTCTCCCCATTTTGAGGCTATCTTTTTCATTTAAAAAAAAAGAAACACTGGGAAAGAGTAAGTAAAAACCAAATCCGAAACACATTAGGTTATCCAAAATTTGTTTTTGGGAGAGATTTTTCGTCTCATTATAAGAATCCCTGATACCTCAGTGTTTCAAGTATCCAGCCCAAATCCATTCTAAATTCTTGAAAGAAAGTTTTAGGATCATTCAGCGAAATATCATCATAAAACCTGGGGTTATTTGCAGTGCCTCATTTAAGGCGCTGATGTTTTACGATATTCCATGCTCTGCGAAGTCTGATAAATGCAATAAATATGCTGTTGGATATTTGTGCTGTGTTATTGGGGTTACAGAGTTATTCTAGGGTGTAAAATATTTAACGTCGCTGGTTTTCCGGCATATTGAGTACATTGAGCTCTGCATTTTGAAAAAAAAATAACTAGCTAAACTGATTGGAGTTAAACATTTTTATGCTTAAAAATATTAAGGTTTAGAGTTTAGTTTTACCTAGAGTTATAAAATTTTAATTATTGCAGCCATCTTCGAATTACTATACAGCAAAAAGTTCTCCGAAAGAATATTAAATTTTTTTTATTATTATAATACTTAGATTTATCTTTATATATAAATCTTTTCTGTCACTGCATTTGTAACAGAACTCCTTTACGGGTATCTCTGCCACAAACAATGAAAGTGGCACAGGTTTTGCTTTTAGAAGAAACGATGATTTAATAAAATTATTATTGTCAAGAAGATTGTTTTCCATTCCCCTTAACTCTGGATCACAAAATAACACACACACACACACACACACACACACACACACACACACATATATATATATATATATATATATATATATATATATATATACATATATATATATATAACATAATATATATACATATATATATATATATATATATATACATAAATATATATATATATATATATACATATATATATATATATACATATATATATATACACATATATATATACATATACATATATATATATATACTATAATATATATATATATATATATAATATATATATATATATATATATATATATATATATATATATATATATATATATATATATATATATATATATACAAATATATGCATTGTATAAAGTGAACATGTGTCTATGTATGTATTCATTTATACGCTTATTATTTGTTGGTAAAAAATCCCAAATCTTATATTATTTTGCACCCGGAAATTTCACACCTTTAAATTTTTTAAGCATTCATATATTTTATGTACCACATAGATATCGCCTCTGGAAACAAAGATAGTTGCATTACATATTTTTTGTAACTTGTAATAAATATGTAATATGTACAAACTCAAACATACATATACACAACTGTGTTTTAGAAATACCGAATATATATGCTTTATTTTAAAATCTTACTTTTACCATAGCTGCTACCCATGGTAAATTTGCTATCAATCTACATCATACCTGTTTACCTGCTCTGTAATGTTCAAAAACTTATACTCTCTGCAATGCGTTTTTATTCTTTCAAAGTACTAAATTTAGACATAAAAACTCTTTCTTTCCCATATCCTTTAAAATAACGATGTTTTCTCCCCATTTTGAGGCTATCTTTTTCATTAAAAAAAAAGAAACACTGGGAAAGAGTAAGTAAAAACCAAATCCGAAACACATTAGGTTATCCAAAATTTGTTTTTGGGAGAGATTTTTCGTCTCATTATAAGAATCCCTGATACCTCAGTGTTTCAAGTATCCAGCCCAAATCCATTCTAAATTCTTGAAAGAAAGTTTTAGGATCATTCAGCGAAATATCATCATAAAACCTGGGGTTATTTGCAGTGCCTCATTTAAGGCGCTGATGTTTTACGATATTCCATGCTCTGCGAAGTCTGATAAATGCAATAAATATGCTGTTGGATATTTGTGCTGTGTTATTGGGGTTACAGAGTTATTCTAGGGTGTAAAATGTTTAACGTCGCTGGTTTTCCGGCATATTGAGTACATTGAGCTCTGTTTAAAAAAAATACCTAGCTCAACTGATTAAACTTAAAAAAATTTATGCGTAATTCCTTTTTTTACGAACTAAAATAGCTTAAAATATTTAGGTTTTAAAGTGAATAATGTCTTTAGAGTTATAAAACTTTAACAATTGCAACCATCTTTGAATTACTATACAGCAAAAATTTCTCCTCTATTCAGAAAGAATTTTTAAAAAGTTTTTTTTTACTATCATAAGACATGCATATATATATATATATATATATATATATATGAGTGTGTATATATACATATATATATATATACATATATATATATATATTATATATATATATATATATATGTATATATATATATATGTATATATATATATATGTATATATATATATATATATATATATTTATATATATATATATGTATATATATATATATATATATATATATATATGTATATATATATATATATATATGTATATATATATATATATATATATATGTATATATATATATATATATATATATATATATATATATATATATAATATATTTATATAATATATATATTATGTAAATATATATACATATTTTATACATATAACAATTTACACTTTATTTGTTGTTTGTATTTGTTTTTGTGTATCTGTACAAAGGCCGCAACTGGTCTTTTTAAACAGTATTTGTATCTATGTATCTGTACTCATGTATTAGTTATCAAATCTCTCCTAACATTTCTTAGCCATGATTAATTAGCTTGTAATTTAATTATAAATGCTCCAAACCTGTATCTGTACATCTTTTGTGTATCTGTACAACTAAGCCGCAACTTGACTTTTTAAACAGTATTTGTATCTGTGTATCTGTACTCATGTATTAGTAATCAAATCTCTCCTAACATTTCTTAACCATGATTAATTAGCTTGTACTTTAATTATAAATGCTCCAAACCTGTATCTGTACATCTTTTGTGTATCTGTACAACTAAGCCACAACTTGACTTTTTAAACAATATTTGTATCTGTGTATCTGTACTCATGTATTAGTAACCAAATCTCTCCTAA
>CM063509.1:88184858-88187358 GCA_032207245.1 Pardosa pseudoannulata | reverse complement strand
ATATATATATATAAAGCAAACTTTGGTTATTAATGGATTTGTAGTAACAACAGCAATGTACTACACCACGTCAGAGGGATTACTTTTGTGTTTCTTTACCCATAGTATATTGATACTTATGTAAGAGGCGTAAATAGCAATATTTTGTATGTCATGCTAACATTTAAGTACTTCAGTTAGCCAATAAGATATTTTGCTAGCTAAAGGCCACAACTTTCCTTTCCTGTTTCAATGTAATCCTAACCAAAAGACCAACTAACAACTTGTACCCAATACACATCCATCTCACACAAGTCTCCGTTCTATCTAAGTATAACATGTAATTTTTGTTAAAATTTTGAGCAAAGCATTTTAGAATTATATTCATCTGTAATCCTTAGCTTCATAGTTTAAATTATTTTAAGTAATAGAAATGCTTACAACATACCTAACTCTATAATGATTGTAGAAAGAAAATATTTTTTTGAATGAATCAACAATAAATTTTGTTACAACTTTCAATTTATTCGATGAAAACGAAATGACAGATTTGTTTTTGTCTCCAAGGGAATTTTACTCGCTATTGAGGTTTCAAGAGTCTTCTACATACAAAATGATTTGTTCCTTGTGTGTTAACACTTTGAATTAAATGTTGGGAAATGTTTTATTTCTACTTTGCCGACAAAAGCCAGGAAATGAAATGAAAACAATAGAACACGACAAATGTCGTGAAACAGGACAAAATAAGATTTTTCAAAAGCAATAGTATAACTCTTGATATAAATAACCGTCGAACATAATTTTTAGATTTTTTCTACAAGAAAATTCGTAAAAATTACTAGTACTATCGTTCTTTATTGAAAGTGCCAATTTAAAAACAGGGTGCCAATTAAAAAGGTTATTCACTTAATGGGACTGTTCGATAAATAAGGAGTAGATTGTAATTTTTACTTGTAAAGCATCTTCAAAAGAAAACTAAAACAACTTCATAACACTTCACACAATATTTCTTTTTTTTATTTCTGGGATTGAATACCCGCTTGCCGAAAGGCGACTACTCAGAACAAAACCTTAACAATACTAACTAACTTTGGCGTCGAAAACCCACTCGTCGCCAGAAACTCGCTAAGGAAAGTGCTTGGCGCATAGCATTTAGCGTAACAAGAACGATGTACTGTTAGAAAAATTCTTACTTTTCTACTTTATGCATTGAAACAACCACATATTGTTTAAAGTAGTTTTATTTACACTCGCCACCACTTTCACATCTCACTTACATACCGAGCTCAGGACACTATCTGTCTTACAACATATGGCTCCACCTGTTGAGCAAGTACTGTACAGTTTTGTGATGTCAATCTAGAGCATGTTGAAATAACAAATTTTGACGAAAAATATGAAATAATACTTTGCTCTCAGGAGAAAAAGTTAGGTACACTTTTCTTTATCAAAATACATTTTGCGAATAACAAGATTTTTTACTGCACTGAAACCAGTTTTTTGTCGTACAACATTATTTTAAACTTATTTAATATTGGAAATAAATAATGGAAAATATTGTCTTATATTATGCCTAATATTTTTCAGTTTGTTATTATTTGTACTGAATTAGTAATATCAAAAGATTCCATATGCATTATGTTTATATATTTCTTATTCAAAGGTCCCGTTGTTTAACAATATCCTTTAAAAATGTTCCTAGTGCACAGCATATTGATTGCTCTTATTTTTCATGTTATCCCTATACGCTATAATATTATATAGATGTATTATCATTATAAAAATATAGTTAAAATTTGAAAATTAAAAAAAATGGAATTCAACGTCCATTGGATCTTTAATTAAGAATTTTTATTAAAATACGAAACTACTTGATAAAAATTTTGTAGTTTAACAATATTCCTTAAATATGATCCTAGTGCACAGTGCATTAATTTCTTTTATTTTTCATGTTATCTTTATACGTTATAATTTTAAATATATATAATAATATTATAAAAATATAGTTAAAAGTTGAGAATTTATAAAAATTGGAATTCAACGTCCATTTCCCCTTTATTTAATAATATTTGATTAAAATAAGAAACTGTTAGATAAAAAATTTGTAGTTTAACAATATTCCTTAAAAAGTATCCTAGTGTACAGCATATTAATTGCTTTTATTTTTCATGTTATCTTTATACGTTATAATAATGTATAGATATATTATCATTATAAATATATAGTTAAAAATTGAGAATTTTCGAAAATAAAATTCAACATACATTGTTAATTTATTTAAGATTTTTTGTATAAAATACGAGATCATTTGATAAAAATCGTATTGTTTAATAATACTCCTTAAAAATGTTTATAGTGCACATCACATTAATTGCTTTTATTTTTCATGTTATCCTTATACGTTGTAATATTATATAGATATATTATCATTATTAAAATATAGTTAAAAATTGAGAATTTTCGAAAATGAAATTCAACGTCCATTGTTCCTTTATTTAAGAATTTTTGTATAAAATACGAG
>CM063509.1:88169858-88174858 GCA_032207245.1 Pardosa pseudoannulata | reverse complement strand
TTTAATGGGAAATTATAACGTATGATAGATTATAAGTATTAAATAGGTGTATTTATACATAGAATTCACAAATTAGCCTAACTTACTAACAAAATATTTGTAAGATAAGTAAATCCTACCTTTTAAGCATATATTTTCTCTTGGAATAAGAAAAGTATAAAAATGTTAGCACAATTTGGCATAGAATTATTTAATTAAGTTTTCTTAACAACTTTCAAAAATCAACGAATTGGTATAATGTTTTTCAACGTTAAATTTTTCTTTCTAGTTTTGTTAGTTTTTTTGAAAAATGGCCAAATTTAAATGGACCATTCATGCTGTTTAAATTGATATTTCAAAGTAACACGGATTAACAAATTCAATGTTTTGTAAAACTTTGGATTTTTGATTCAAATGTGTGTCTTTGATTTTAACATATTTTTTATTATGTTTGTGCTTATTTTCAGATATAATATCAGTAAGGAATTCCTCAATTAAGATTTTGTAACAGCCTTTAAATATCCACAAATTGGTATATTGTTTTCCAATGTTTAAGTTTTCTTTCAAGTTGCGTTAGTTTTTTGGAAAAAAATGGCCAAATTTAAATGAATATTTCCTACTGTTTACACTGATACTACAAAGTAACACGGATTAACAAATTCAATCTGTTGTAACATTTTGGATTTTTGATTCAAACATGTGCCTTCATTTTAATATATTTTTTATTATATTTATGCTCATTTTCGGATATAATATCAGTATATAATTACCTAATTAATTTTTTGTTACAGTCTTTAAAAATCCACGAATTGGTATTTGTTTAAAAACGTTTCAGTTTCTTACACTTGGATTTCTGGTTCAAAAATGTGCCTTTGATTTTATCATTTTTTTATTGTGTTTATGCTTATTTTCAGATATAATATCAGTACGGAATTCCTTAATTAAATTTTTTTAACAACCTTAAAATATCCATGATTTGGTATATTGTTTTTCAATGTTTAAGTTTTTTTCCATTTGCATTAATTTTTTGGAAAAATTGACCAAATTTAAATGAACGTTTCATATTGTTTAAACTGATACTTCAAAGTAACACGGATTAACAAATTCAATCTGTTGTAACATTTTGGAATTTGGATTCAAACATGTGCCTTCATTTTAATACATTTTTTACTATATTAGTTCTTATTTTCAGATATAATATCATTATGGAATTACTTAATTTTTTGAGACAGCCTTTAAAAATCCAAGAACTGGTATTTGTTTTTCAATATTTAAGTTTTTTTACAGTTGCGTTAATTTTCTGGAAAAAATTGGAGAAATTTAAATAAACAAATTATGTTGTTTAAATTGATACTTCAAACTAACGTGGATTAACAAATTCAATCTTTTGTAAAACTTTGGATTTTTGATTTAAATGTGTGGCTTTGATTTTAACATTTTTTATTTATGCTTATTTTCAGATGTAATATGAGTACGCAATTCCTCAATTAAATTTTTGTAACAGCTTTTAAATATCCACAAATTGGTATATTGTTTTACAAGGTTTAAGTTTTCTTTCCAGTTGCGTTAGTTTTTTAGAGAAAATGGCCAAATTTAAATGAACATTTCATACCGTTTAAACTGATACTACACGGTAACACGGATTAACAAATTCAATCTGTTGTAACATTTTGAAGTTTTGATTGAAACGTGTGCCGTGATATTAACGTATTTTTTATTATATTTGTGCTTATTTTCAGATATAATATCAGTATGGAATTACTTAAATTTTGGGGCACCCTTTAAAAATCCAAGAACTGGTATTTGTTTTCCAATGTTTAATTTTTTTACAGTTGCGTTAGTTTACTGGAAAAAACTGGTCAAATTTAAATAAACAATTCATGTTGTTTAAATTGATACTTCAAACTAACACGGATTAACAAATTCAATCTTTTGTAAAACTTTGGATTTTTGATTCAAAGTTGTGCCTTTGATTTTAACATATTTTTTATTATGTTTGTGCTTATTTTCAGATATAATATCAGTATGGAATTCCTCCATTAAATTTTTGTAACAACCTTTAAATATCCACAAATTGGTATATTGTTTTTCAAGGTTTAAGTTTTATTTCCAGTTGCGTTAATTTTTCAGAGAAAATGGCCAAATTTAAATGAACATTTCTTACTGTTTAAACTGATACTACAAAGTAACACGGATTAACAAATTCAATCTGTTGTAGCATTTTGAAGTTTGGGTTCAAACGTGGGCCTTGATATTAGCGTATTTTTTAATATATTTATGCTTATTTTCAGATATAATATCAGTATGGAATTACTTAATTTTTGTGACAGCCTTTAAAAATCCAAGAATTGGTATTTGTTTTCTAACCTTTAATTTTTTTTTACACTTTCGTTTGTTTTCTGGAAAAAAAGGTGAAATTTAAATAAACATTTCATGTTGTTTAAACTGATATTCAAACTAACAAGGATTAACAAATTCAATCTTTTGTAATACTTTGGATTTGTGATTTAAATGTGTGGCTTTGATTTTAACATTTTTTATTTATGCTTATTTTCAGATGTAATATCAGTACGTAATTCCTCAATTAAATTTTTGTAACAGCTTTTAAGTATCCACAAATTGGTATATTGTTTTCCAAGGTTTAAGTTTTCTTTCCAGTTGTGTTTTTTTTTAGAGAAAATGGCCAAATTTAAATGAACATTTCATACTGTTTAAACTGATACTACAAAAGTAACACGGATTAACAAATTCAATCTGTTGTAACATTTTGGATTTAGGATTCAAACGTGTGCTTGATTTTAAAGTATTTTTTTATTATATTTGTGCTTATTTTCAGATATAATATCAGTATGGAATTACTTAATTTTTTGTGACAGCCTTTAAAAATCCAAGAATTTTTATTTGTTTTCCAGCGTTTAAGTTTTTTTACACTTGCACTAGTTTTCTGGAAAAAACTGGTGAAATTTAAATAAACAATTCATGTAGTTTAAATTGATACTTCAAAGTAACCCGGATTAACAAATTCAATCTTTGTAACACTTTAGACTTCTGATTTAAAAGTATGCTTTTTGTTTTAATATATTTTTATCATATCTGTGATCATTATCAGATATAATATCAGTATGGAATTACTTATTTAATTTTTGTAACAGACTTTAAAAATCCACGAAATGGTATATTGTTTTCCAATGTTTCAGCTCATATCCCACAGGGGCATGGATGTTCGTAGCCGTTCGGAATCGGCTTAAGGAAGTAGTTCCGGTCTCATTAGCCCTTGTGTTGCAAAAAGTAGACCGTAGTGCTCCATATCAAATCAAACCAAACCAATGTTTAAGTTTTCTTTCCAGTTGCGTTAGTTTTTTTTAAATGGCCAAATTTAAATGAACATTTCATACTGTTTAAACTGATAGTACAAAGTAACACGGATTAACAAATTCAATCTTTTGTAACATTTTGGATTTTTGATTCAAACGTGTGCCTTGATTTTAACGTATTTTTTATTATATTTCTACTTATTTTTAGATATAATATCAGTACGGAATTCCTCAATTAAATTTTTGTAATACCTTTAAATATCCACAAATTGGTATATTGTTTTCCAACGTTTAAGTTTTTTTCCAGTTGAGTTAGTTTTCTATAAAAAATGGTGAAATTTAAATAAACATTTCATGCTGTTTAAATTAATACTTCAAAGTAACACGGGTTAACAAATTCAATCTTTTTTAATACTTAAACTTGTGATTTAAATGTGCGCCTTTGATTTTAACATATTTTTATTATATATGTGATCATTTTCAGGTATAATATCAGTATGACATTACTTATTTAAAAATCCACGAATGTGCGTTGTTTCCCAACGTTTAAGTTTTCTTTCCAGTTGCCTTAATTTTCTGGAAAAATGACCAAATTTAAATAAACATTTCATGTTGTTAAATTTGGTGCTTAAAATAAGCATGGATTAACAAATTCAATCATTTGTAACCTTTTGGACTGCTGATTTTAACATTTTTTTTATATTTGTGCTTATTTTCAGATATAACGTGACTTAAAACTAAAGCAGTTTACTGCTCTTTGAAATTAAGTGAGGTTAGCATGCCTGTCGGAGATCATAAAAAATCACCAAGTATCACTAAATATTTCACTAATTTCCTTAGTTTATATATTTTAATTCATGATAAAATTAAATTTACATTATTCTATTATTTGTATTTGTGCTTATTTTCAGATATAATATGACTTAAAACTAAAGCAGTTTATTGGTCTTTGAAATTAAATCAGGTTAGTGTGCCTGCTGGAGATCATACAAATTCACCAAGTATCCTAAATATTTCACTAATTTATTTAGTTTATATATTTTTAGTTCATGATAAAATTAAAGTTACGTCATTCTATTATTTATATTGAGAAAATAAGTTGTTTTGTTAAAGAAACAGTTTATATCGTTACCTCACGAAATCTAAACACTAATTTAAATTTTGAAATAAACACGATATTTAGTTACCAATTTTAAATCCGGTGACAGAAGGTTGGGCTTGAAGCGACTAGTTAAAAATAAAGTATATTTAAAAAAATGATAAAATAACTTAAATTAGATTTAATTATTAATGAATTAATTAATAAATATTAAACAGTATGCATTTTTATTTTTCAAACTATCTTTTAAAATATACAACCAGTTAGTATGTAAAGAAAATTTTATTTTACTAAGTACTTAAAAGTAGTAATATATGAAATAACTGACATGTAAATGGAATTATGATATTTTCTGCAGCAGTAAAAAAAGATGTTTTAATAAAAATATAGTTTTTATTTACTTGTATGTCAATAATTCTACCAATATTTCCATTCTAAATTTAATCATAAAATACAAAGTAATTGAATGAGAAAATTATATTTAAGGTTTTAAAGAAATGAGTTATAGAAATGATCGATTTATTTATAAATTTTACAAATTATCATCTTTTGATAGATAAATATATTGTTAAAATCAGAACATCTAATTTTTTGTGTAGATATTTTTT
>CM063509.1:88157358-88159858 GCA_032207245.1 Pardosa pseudoannulata | reverse complement strand
AAATTTCCTAAATTGTCTGTTAGGGCCATGTAGGATTATAATTGGTCAGACCCCTTCTCCGAGGTCGTAAACTGTAACCCCAGTGGTCAATTTAGGTTAGGGGTTAAAAAGGGGAAATCAAAATGAAGCGGGGAATTCTTAGCCCTTTATTTAAGTTTTGAAAACCCCTGAGAATTTTCCTTATATATATATATATATATATATATATATATATATATATATATATATATATATATATATATATATATATATATATATATATATATATATATATATATATATATATATATATAAAGTGAAATGTCCAGATATGTTATTACTGTAATAGAACTTTTATACGAATATATACATTTATTATTTAAATTATTATCTAAAATTTCTTTAGCTACATCCCTGGAGTACTGTGTTATTTTCCATAGTTCAGATAATACAACATAGTTCATGCGTCAAAATCCACTAGAGAATTCCAACTACGGCAGTAGAAAAGTAGTCAATAAATTCTCTTAAATCATAAATTTAGATTAAGAAACAAACATTATTTCGTTAAGACCTGATGTCTACACTATGTATCTGCTCGAAATAACAGCATTTTTTTATTAGGATATATAAATATTGATATGGTAATTTTAATTAGAAAATCTGAGTGTATGGTAATAAAGTAAGTTCGGTCGAGGTGTAATTGGATATTGTATGAAAAATGCAAAATTATAAATACTATATGATGTTAGCTTTAGAAGAAAAAGGACTGTACTATTCTTAATATGTAAAACTCTATTCTATTATTTATTATATATAGTATTTGAACTATAAGACAAAGAAAAGTCCTGACTTTGTTGAAAAATGATTAAAGATTTATAAGCAAAGAATAATAGAAAATTTTATGTTCTTAGTTACCCAGTTCTTAGTTGTTTGTGCATATGTATATATATATATATATATATATATATATATATATATATATATATATATATATATATATATATATATAAATTATATATATATATTCATTATTAACATTCAATATTTCATCAAATATTCAATATTATATAAGAAATATTAATATATAGTACGACAATTGAATCTGCCACTTTTTTATGACATTTCTATGAGATGATGCCGTAAACTTAAGTTCAAAATGCTTACAGAAATTAGAGATCGAAATTTAGGATTAGAGTGGAAATTTGCATATATTTAAGTACAAAATTACTCAGATTCGAAATTATATTCTTAAGACTTATTGTTTTTTGAAGAAATATTCCTGTATAGTACTACACTTGAATCTGTCACTCTTTTGTGATATGTGCAATGGACAGTGTCGTAAACTTAAGTTTAAAATACTTACCGAAATTAGAGATTGAAATTTAGGGTTAGAGTGAAAATATGCATATTTTGAAGTACAAAATTATTCAGACTTGGGTTTATATTCAAGTCTTATTATATTATGTTTTGGAGAAATATTCATTTATAGTACGACACTTGAATCTGTCATTCTTTTATGACTTTTGTATTGGACAAAGTCGTAAAATTAAGTTCAAAATACTTACGAAAATTAAAGATTAAAATTTAGGGTGAAACTAGAAATATGCATATTTCAAATACAAAATTATCCTGGTTTGAGTTTATATTTTCAAGAGCTATTATATTATTTTGAAAACATATTCATGTATAGTACGACACTTGAATCTGTCAATTTTTGTGATATTTGTATTAGACAATGTCGTAATCTTAATTTCAAAATACTTACTGAAACTAGAAATTGAAATTTAGGGTTAGAGTAAAAATATGAATATTTTCAAGTACAAAATTATTCAGATTTGAGTTTATATTCAGGACTTACTGTATTATGTTTTGAAGAAATATTCATATATAGTTCGACACTTGAATCTGTCCCTTTTTTTATGACTTTTGTATTGGACGACTTCGTAAAATTAAGTTCAAAATACTTATAAATTAAAAATTAAAATTTAGAATTAGAGTAGAAATATGTATATTTTCAAGTACAAAATTATTCAGGTTTGTGTTTATATTTTTAAGAGATATTATATTGTTTTGAAGACACATTCATGTATAATACGACACTGAATCTGTCACTTTTTGTGATATTTGTATTAGACAATGTCGTAAACTTAAGTTCAAAATACTTAACGAAATTAGAGATTGAAATTTAGTGTTAGAATAAAAATATGCATATTTTCAAGTACAAAATTATTCAGATTTGTGTTTATATTCAAGACTTTATATATTATATTGTGAAGAAATATTCATCTATAGTACGACACTTGAATCTGTCACATTTTTATGATATTGTAATAGACAATGTTGTAAATTTAAGTTCAAAATACTTACGAAAAATAGAATGTTAAAATTTAGGGTTACAGTAAAAATATGCATATTTTCAAGTACAAATTAATTCAGCTTTGAATTTATATTCTCAAGATTTATTATATTATATTTTGAAGAAATATTCATATATAGTACGACACTTGAATATGTCACTTTT
>CM063509.1:88149858-88152358 GCA_032207245.1 Pardosa pseudoannulata | reverse complement strand
TGTGTTTCTAAATACATATCATTAGTCTGTACGTAGGCCTCCGCTATCCTTTTTCGGGCTCACTTTGAGGCCCAGTACACTACAATATATATAGTGAAATATCCAGCTATTTTATTACTGTAATAGAAATTTTATTGGTGGAAGTTTCCTAACAAAAGTAAACATATTGTTTCAGTACTTTATACTAATATATACATTCATTATTTAAATTATTATCTAAAATTTATTTAGCTACATCCCTGGAGTACGGTGTTATCTTCCATTATTCAAATAGTACAACATAGTTGATGAGTCAAAATCCACTACAGAATTCCAACTATGGCAGTAGAAAAAAATTCAATAAATTCTCTTAAATCATAAAGTTAGATTAAGAAACAAACATTATTTCGTTAATACCTGATGGCAACACTATGTATCTTGCTCGAACGCCCTTTAGCAAAAAATAACAGCATTTTTTATTAGGATATATAAATATTTATATGGTATTTTTAATTAGAAAATCTGAGTATATGGTAGTAAAATATGTGCGCTCGAGGTTAAATTGGATATTGTATGAAAAATTCAAAATTATAAATACTATATGATGTTAGCTTTAGAAGAAAAAGGACTATACTATTCTTAATAAGTAAAACTCTATTCTATTATTTATTATATATAGTATTTGAACTTTAGGACAAAGAAAAGTCCTGACTTTGTTGAAAAATGATTAAAGATTTATAAGGAAAGAGTAATGGAAAATTTTATGTTCTTAGTTACCCAATTCTTAGTTGTGTGTGCATATGTATGTATATATATATATATATATATATATATATATATATATATATATATATATATATATATATATATTCATTATTAACATTCAATATTATATTATGAAGAAATATTAGTATATAGTACGACACTTGAATCTGCCAATTTTTTATGACATTTCTGTTAGATGATGTCGTAGACTTAAGTTCAAAATACTTACAGATATTAGAGATAGAAATTTTGGATTAGAGTGGAAATTTGCACATTTTTAAGTACAAAATTATTCAGGTTCGAGATTATATTCTTAAGACTTATTATTTTTTGAAGAAATATTCCTATATAGTACTACACTTGAATCTGTCACTTTTTTGTGATATGTGTAATAGACAGTGTCGTAAACTTAAGTTTAAAATACTTACCGAAATTAGAGATTGAAATTTAGGGTGAGAGCAAAAATATGCATATTTTCAAGTACAAAATTATTCAGACTCGGGTTTATATTCAAGTCTTATTATATTATGTTTTGAAGAAATATTCATTTATAGTACGACATTTAAATCTGTCAATTTTTTATAACTTTTGTATTGGACAATGTGTAAAATTGAGTTCAAAATACTTACGACAATTAAAGATTAAAATTTATGGTGAAACTAGAAATATGCATGTTTCAAATACAAAATTATTCCGGTTTGAGTTTATATTCTTAAGACCTATTACATTGTTTTGAAGACATATTCATGTACAGTATGACACTTGAATCTTTTTTTTTTTGTGATATTTGTATTAGACAATGTTCTAAACTTAAATTCAAAATACTTACCGAAATTAGAGATTGAAATTTAGGGTTAGAGTAAAAATATGAATATTTACAAGTACAAAATTATTCAGGCTTCAGATTATATTCAAGTCTTATTATATTATGTTTTGAAGAAATATTCATTTATAGTACGACATTTGAATCTGTAAATTTTTTATGATTTTTGTATTGGACAATGTGTAAAATTGAGTTCAAAATACTTACGACAATTAAAGATTAAAATTTATGGTGAAACTAGAAATATGCATGTTTCAAATACAAAATTATTCCGGTTTGAGTTTATATTCTTAAGACCTATTACATTGTTTTGAAGACATATTCATGTACAGTATGACACTTGAATCTTTTTTTTTGTGATATTTGTATTAGACAATGTTCTAAACTTAAATTCAAAATACTTACCGAAATTAGAGATTGAAATTTAGGGTTAGAGTAAAAATATGAATATTTACAAGTACAAAATTATTCAGGCTTCAGATTATATTCAAGTCTTATTATATTATGTTTTGAAGAAATATTCATTTATAGTACGACATTTGAATCTGTAAATTTTTTATGATTTTTGTATTGGACAATGTGTAAAATTGAGTTCAAAATACGTATAATAAATTAAAGATTAAAATTTAGAGTTAGAGTAGAAATATGCATATTTTCAAGTGCAAAATTATTCAGGTTTGAGTTATGAAGTTTTGAAGAAATATTCATTGAAAGCCTGATATATCATTCAAAAGACTTTTTAGTAGCTCTTTTAGGAGCTTACGTATTATCACAGATTATTTTTGTTTATTTATTAGATCATAAATTTATGAGATGATGTTCAATAACATTATATTGATACGAAACAATGCGGGGATTAATTACCGCCATACATGATGCGCTTTCAGTTAGTTACCATTTTTTATGTTTGTTGCTATATAAAGCTGCTATCAT
>CM063509.1:88142358-88144858 GCA_032207245.1 Pardosa pseudoannulata | reverse complement strand
TATTTTTGTAAAATAGACGGCATTAATTTTGTTTCGTAATAACTTCAAACGCTTTCACTTTAAAAAAAATTATCAGAAATATACAGAATAACAAAGATTTCTACTGAATTATATGTTAAATTTCATTTTTTGTAGATTGTTTGCATACATTTTAAAATGAAATAGAGGAATTTTACTGCAGTATAACAAATAACGTTAAAGATAAAAAATAACCATCTCAAAATTACATATATTTTGTGTCTAATTTATTACCTTAAATTTTTTTTACAAATACAAAGCAATTCAGTATCTACAGAAAATTAGTATTTTGTCTGAAATGAAATTATATGTTGTTTACAACTTCAAAAATATAAGTTTTATAAATCATATTTATAAATATGAATTTTTCAATACTTTGACCATTACCTTAAATCAATCAAGTTAGGAAAAATTCTATAAACCCTAAATGAATTCTATATTTAGACTGTTATACATTTCAGTCCTTCTTTCTTCTGTTCTTCATTCACTTCTTCAGTTCTTCAATTCTTCCTGTAAAGATTTTCATTTTCTTTAACCCCAGAATTTACTAACCATAAATAAATTCGATTTTTTACATTCTAGAAAAAAATATATGTTACATAAAATATATTTACAGATATTAAATATTACAATACTTTGATATTTACCTTAGATAAAAAAAATTCATATCATATCATAAATAGCATATCATAAAATTCAGAAAAATTCTGTAAATTTCTTAGAAACTCTCCAAATATCATATCAAAAATCATATACCTTTTCACTGTTAAATTATATTTCAGTTTTTATATAAATGTAAAGATTTTAACAGCAGAATTTACCAACCAGAAATAAATCCCATTTTTTACATTCTAGAAAAAAATATTTCTACATAAAATGTATTTACAAATATTAAATTTTACAGTACTTTAATATTTACCTCAAATCAATAAAATTCAGAAAAATTCTGTAAATTTCATTGAAACTCTCCAAATATCATATCAAAAATCATATATATTTTCACTGTTGCATTATATTTCAGTTTTTACATAAATGTAAAGATTTTAACAGCAGAATTTACCAACCAAAAATAAAACCTATTTTTTGATATTCTAGAAAAAAATATACCTTACATAAAATATATTTACAAATATTAAATATTACAATACTTTGATATTTACCTTAGATCAATAAAATTCAGAAAAATTCTGTAAATTTCATAGAAACTCTCCAAATATCATATCAAAAATCATATATATTTTGACTGTTGCATTTTATTTCAGTTTTATATAAATGTAAAGGTTTTAACAGTAGAATTTACCAACCAGAAATAAACCCGATTTTTAACATTCTAGAAAAAAATATATGTTACATAAAATATATTTACAAATATTAAATTTTACGATACTTTCATATTTACCTTAGATCAATAAAATTCAGAAAAATTCTGTAAATTTCATACAAACTCTCCAAATATCATATCAAAAATCATATATATTTTCCAAAAATCATATATATTTTTACTGTTGCATTATATTTCAGTTTTTATATAAATGTAAAGATTTTAACAGCAGAATTTACCAACCAGAAAGTAATCAGATTTTTTACATTCTAGAAATAAATATATGTTACATAAAATATATTTACAAATATTAAATTTTACAATACTTTGATATTTACCTTAGATCAATAAAATTCAGAAAAATTCTGTAAATTTCATAGAAACTCTCCAAATATCATATCAAAAATCATTTATATTTTCCAAAAATCATATATATTTTGACTGTTGCATTTTATTTCAGTTTTATATAAATGTAAAGGTTTTAACAGCAGAATTTACCAACCATTAATAAATCCTATTTTTTACATTCTAGAAAAAAATATATGTTACATAAAATATATTTACAAATATTAAGTTTTACAATACTTTGATATTTACCTTAAATCAATAAAATTCAGAAATTATTTTTAAACTTCTTAGAAACTCTCCAAATATCATATCAAAAATCATATATATTTTCACTGTTGCATTATATTTCAGTTTTTATATAAATGTAAAGATTTTAATTTTTTACAACAATAAGATTTACCAGCAATAAATAAATCCGATTTTCAAATTTCTATAAATAATCTACATACGTTTTTAACAATAAAAATAAAAGATTTATAAGTCATTTATATTTACAGATAGAATATTTTATAATATTTTTAGCCTTCCTCTATCGCTGTATTTTAGTTTCAAATATTCGAAATCAATAACGAAAAGTAATAATAGAATCTTGTTATAAAACTATTTGCGTCGAAGTTTTTAACGCTATCTTAAATAACTCCAAGACTACAAAAGTCCCGAACAAGTCAAATGTATATTAGAGTTTTGATAAACAATTATCGGAAATCAATGAAGTATGGGCAAGAAATTCCTTAAAGATTTTTCGGGATACTACCATCGACATAGTGAAATATACCTTTTAACATTTCCATCAGGATAGACGATGAAAGCAAA
>CM063509.1:88124858-88137358 GCA_032207245.1 Pardosa pseudoannulata | reverse complement strand
TTACATGCTGTAAAAAGTACTTATATAATAAAGATGATTAACTCCTTCCCGGTTTTTCCCGAGCTGAACTCGGGCAGGCGAAATGTACCATCCTGGCTCATCCCGAGTGTAGCTCGGGCACTGTGAAATTTTACACTGTGCAATCAGTCTTTCTCGAATTATCTCATGTGATTTTTATGGTTTCGAATTCTATTGTTTACTTTTCTGGCTACTAGACTATTTGCTGCTCAAATAGAGACAGTAGAGGTAAGAAGGTAAGGAGAGAAACAAGGTTCTACTGTCCAGATTGCGATGTTGGACTCTGTGCAGTACCGTATTTTCTATTGTATCATACACGACCAAATTTCAATTAATAATTTCATAATCTTTTATGTAAATCCAAAGGATATAAATAAAATGTAATTCAAGATAAAAGCTAGGTATTCTAAGCTTTATATTTATAGTTAATGTGAATTGACTCCAAAGTCTAACGATTTCTGCAGTACAGAAAGCCAACTATACATGTAAATTACTGATTTATTTAAATTGATTTTTTTACATTAATTTTTAGGAAATTTTGTATGTGAATGATGCTATTATGTTTAAAAAGCTATGTATGTATAAAAATAAGCATAAAAAATTGTTATTTTTTGACCCATAATCCCAAAATAAAATGAACCTGCAAGGAGTTAAATACATAGGCACTGAAAATGGCTTTTAAACTCTCGTGTGTTAATTGTTATTGTTAAAACAAAATCTCTAATTTCAAAACAGAGACAAGTATGATTTGTAGGTCGTTACATAATTGAGTAAATTTTAATTTACAGATTTCCAATTGTGACAGTAGATTCATAGTTGTTTAGATGAGTGATTTATGCCATGATATAGTTACCAAATATTAATTTGAAGTTACAAAATTTTATTTACCTCTAAATCATCACTGATTTAACTACTGAATTTATTGTGTTTGTTTGAAAGCAGTCAAAACATAAACACTCATATGAAAGTTTATATGTCTACCAATGGAAGATCTACAATTGGATTTTTTTGTATGGGCAGTAAAACCATTACCTGAAATAGTAAGAAATTTCGTTTTTCCTAGACAAAAATAATTATATTGTTATTGTTTCGTCATAGGCAATCAAATGGACGTAGCAAGGTAGAAAGCAGGAGATTATTCAATTCAAAGCCATAGATAGTTTCTTTCGTACTGAACTACTTTAAGAAACAGAGAAAGACTTAAAAATCAAAGTAAGTACTTGTAACTTCGAAGCAGGAACCAAACCGAAGGCAACCTCCCTCCTTTCCTCAAAGTTTGTTTTGTTTGGGAGCGCTACTGCCTACTTTTTTGCTACAAGAGAGATAATGAGATCAGGATCTACCACTTAAAACCGATTCCGAACGTCTACGAGCATCCATGCTAGCAGCGAAATTCAATCACGCTGTCTCCATTACCGAAGAGACATGGTCCCCCCCCCCTACCTAACTTTTGAAGAAGACTACCACCTCCTAAGTATCATTTGAACTTGAAAGACATTGCGACCATGAAATTATTCTAACAGTTTCAGCTGTAATTATTGAACACAATTGCCATTATGGCTGTTCACACCAACAAAACTCCGATGCCATGTTGGTTGATTCATCTTGACGGATGCATCTCGGTGTGATGAAGCAACACAAAGAAAATTGGCAGTAGAAGAACTTAGGTTTCGAGACTTAAAAGAACCGGTTGGAACCCTTATGAGACCACCCTCGTACATATTTAATTGATTTGGATATTTTTGGGGGAGACTTTTAAAATTAATAAAAAGTCATAAAAATATCAGTTGCTTATGAAAGTGTAGTATTTTAATTGGATTTACTGTTTCAATACTTCCAATTTATACAAGTACTCAATTTCTTAAATCGATATTAACGACTTGTAATAATTTATTGGATTAATGTTTTAATGTTTCAAGATTCAATTTAGAGTGTATTAAGATATTTTAATAAGTATGTTGTAGGAATTGAAGCGATGAAAAAAGTTTGGGACACTTTTAAAATTAATAAAAAGTTATAAAAATATCACTTGATTATGAAAGTGTAGTGTTTTAATAAGATTTAATGTTTCAATACTTCCATTTATATGAGAACAAAATTTCTTAAATTGATATTAATAAATTGGATTAATTATTATTGGTATTAATGTTTCAAGATTCAATTTAGAGTGTATTAAGATATTTTAATAAGTATGTTGTAGTAATCGAATTGATGAAAAAAATTTTGGGGACAGTTTTAAAATAATAAAAAGTTATAAAATATATCAGTTGATTATGAAACTGCAGTGTTTTAAGGGAATTTATGTTTCAATACTTCAATTTATATAAGTACAAAATTTCATAAATAAATATTAATAACTTGTAATTAATTATTACAAGTATTTTACATGGTATTAATGTTTCAAGTTAGTTAGTTTCAACTTAGATTGCATTAAGATACATTAATAAGTATACCGTAGGAATCGACTCCATGAAAATCTTTTGGGACACTTTTAAAATTAATAAAAAGTTATAAAAAATATCAATTGATTATGAAAGTATAGTTTTTAAGGGAATTTAATGTTTCAATACTTCCATTTATAAGTACAAAATTCCTTAAACCGTTATTAATAACTTGTAATAATTAATGGGATTAATGTTTCAAGACTTAATTAAGAGTTATTAAGATACTTTAAGAGGTATACTGTAGGAATGTCGATGAAAAAATTTTTGAGACACTTTAAAATTAATAAAAAGTTATAATAAAAATATCAGTTGATTATGAAAATGTAGTGTTTTAATAGGATTTAATGTTTCAATACTTCCATTTATAAGTATAAAATTTCATAAATCGATGTTAATAACTTGTAATAATTAATGGGATTAATGTTTACAGATTTAATTTAGATTGTTTTAAGATACTTTAATAAGAAGATACTTTAATAAGTATACAGTAGGAATCGAATAGATGAAAAACGTTGGGACGCTTTTAAAATTAATAAAACGTTATAAAAAATACCAGTTGATTATGAAAGTGTAGTGTTTTATTGGTATTTAATGTTTCAATACTTCCATTTATAAGTACAAAGTTTCTTAATTCGATATTAATATCTTATAATAATTAATGGGATTAATGTTTCAAGATTTAATTAAGAGTATATTAAGATGCATTAATAAGTATACTGTAGGAATCGAATAGATGAAAAAATTTTGGGACACTGTTAAATTTAATAAAAAGTCATAAAATATATCAGTTGATTATGAAAGTGTAGTGTTTTAATGGTATTTAATGTTTCAATACTACCATTTATATAAGTACTTAATTTCTTAAATGGATAAATATAACTGGTAATAATTAATGGGTTTAATGTTTCAAGTCAGTTAGTTTCAGCTTAGAGTATATTAAGATACTTTAATAAGTATACTGTAGGAATCGACTCGATGAAAACACTTTTGGGAGACATTTAAAATTAATAAAAAGTCATAAAAAATATCAGTTGATTATGAAAGTGTAGTGTTTTAATGGGATTTAATGTTTCAATACTACCATTTATATAAGTACTTAATTTCTTAAATGGATAAATATAACTGGTAATAATTAATGGGTTTAATGTTTCAAGTCAGTTAATTTCAGCTTAAAGTGTATTAAGATACTTTAATAAATATACTGTAGGAATCGACTCGATGAAAACACTTTTGGGAGACATTTAAAATTAATAAAAAGATATAAAAAATATTAGTTGATTATGAAAGTGTAGTTTTTAATGGGTTTTAATGTATCAATACTTCTATTTATAATTACAATATTTCTTAAATTGATTTTAATAACTTGTAATGGTGAATGGGATTAATGTTTCAAGATTTAATTAAGAGTATTAAGATACTTTAACAAGTATACTGTAAAAATAAAATCGATGAAAAAAATTTTGGGACACTTTTAATATTAATAAAAAGTTATAATATCAGTTGATCATGGAGGTGTACTGTTTTAATGTGATTTAATATTTTAATATTTCCATTTGTATAAGTACAAAATTTCTTAAATCGATAATTATAACTAGTAATAATTGATGAGATTAATGTTTCAGTACTTCCATTTATATAAGTACAAAATTTCATAAGTCAATGTTAATAATTTGTAAAATTCTTTTGTTACATCTACCATTTATTTAATATCATAATATTGCAAAATTCCTATTTAACAGTTTGTAAGATTTTATTATTAGGATTTCTGTGCAGATTTAAAAAATAATAATAATATTCAATCCCTATTTGCAACGAGATCATTCTAACAGGTTTATGATTATATTCTATAAAAGAAAACTTTCCTAAAAGTTCCATTAAGGTTGCACATATCAGTCATATGAAACACTATAAAAGCATCCCCTGCTTTTTATATTTTTGCCACTATTTACACATACTCTACTCCAAGTACACTGGATATTGCCTACTGCACTGACATACCATAAAATATTCAAAGCGAGCACATTTGCAATAGTAATATTTTATAAATATCTGCGGCACAAACGTCACAGAAATAACCAGAAATATTTCCGAATTCACATATCTTAATACAAGTAACGTTGGGTTCATCTTTGAAAGATATAAAATTCTTACTGTGCAGACTATTAGAATGGAAAGTATGTTTCGGAACATATGACACGAAGCTCGTGATATCTTTTATTTTGAATGACAGTATCGGGTATACATGTATATGAAATGAGTGCATCACAATTGAATTTCACAGTAAGAAATATTTTATAGGATACATTCGCATTTTGGCGATACGCTGATATTAATTTAGTTAAAATTTTTGCCCATTTTGTTTGAGTGTTTTGTACTATACAATTGTTTCTTGTCAAATTTTATTATGACAGAATATGCCTATTTTGAAAAATAATTTGAGTTTCAAACGAGATGTTTTAAAATTAAGCACGTGTAAATAAAAGTAATAAAAAAGGGTGTTTTGAGTAGGATTATTTTGGTTTTATGATTAATCTTTATATATAAAATTCTTCTATCGGAGTGTTTGTAATTCAGAGGCTGTTGACACATTTGTAGACGATGTATATTTTAGTCACAAAACTAAATTACATAACATTTTGTGTTTGAAATGTTCTGTTTGATAGCTTTTATTATGTACTATCTTGCGACACCGTAATTTCCATGATAATAATGCCTTTTGAAGTGTCAGAAGAGGTATAATACCTGAACAGCTTTCCGTGTCCTGTAAACGACGTTTGGATCAGATTAGTCCGGAATTTCAAATTTTCAAATTTCATCGAGAGATTTAATAAGGATATCAGTGAAGGGTATGGCTTTGATACCGGTTTTCTGTTCCATTTTTTTAAGAAATTTACATATTTGATGTGTGACTGCTATCTTTGTCTTGAATTCCCAGATTGATGTAAGTAAAGCGATATTTCATTCAGAAAAATTGACAATAAAATATGTTCCTGATAGTATTTGGAGTTATTCTTAACATTTTTTCAACTCTCTTTATTTTTAACTTTCCTTTATATGAAAAACCAGCATGAATCCCTTAGAAAAATTTTGTTGGAATCATTTAAATACACCCATGATTGATCTATCGTGACAATATTTTTCCATTTTTTCTAAGTTAAAAGTTTCTCATACAGAATACCTGCTTTCAGTGGTATGCTTTAGAGAAAGACGATGCACATTGCGTTTTTTCGCATCCTTAAGATTTAAATTAACGTTTATCATATTGTTTACAATGGATACCGAGTATTTTAATGAATTTGCTACTGTCCTTTGACTAGAGGGATTTTCTTTTAACATTAAACAACGTACCTTCCCAATAGTATATTTATTACAATTTATCTTACATGACGATAACGCGAGGCCACATAGAACTCATCTGGTCGACGAATTTTTCGGGAGAGAGGATATTCAGAGGATGAATTGACCAGCCAGGTCTCCAGACCTCTACCCTATAGAGTATGACTGGGACGCACTAGGGAGGGCAATTTCAACTCGCAACTCCCGTCCGAGAACCATCAAGGAACTAAAAGCAGCGTTACTAAATGAGTGGCACCAATTACCACAGGCACTGAAAAACTGCCTTATTTCCAGCATGACATCACGCTGCGAGGCCTGTATAGCTGTTAGATTGGACCATACCTTCTATTAAATCATTTCTTTTGTGTATTAATTTTCATCCTGTCCCATGAGTGTTACTACGAACATGTTGTCTATTATAACTCTTGAATGTTTAATTGTCTGCATTATATTAATCTATGAGACGCCAAATTTTATTAAATCTGTCTAGTTCTGGAGTTACTAGATCAAACATAAAATTCTCACAAAGACAAGTAGTATTATAAATAATGGTGAACTGTAGGGGATATGGGTATATCAGATATCTCAACTCAGTGGACAAGTACATACAACTGATGTCTTCGATTGCCAAGTACAATTTTTGGTCCAAAAACGTTCCAAAATGGATGTAATGTACATCATCGATTTTTCACTTTTATGATAAGATATCGATGTTTAAGAACTGCACCCCTCTTTCACTGACATTTATTGAGATTCACCATTCCCTGAGGTACAAAAACTCTGATAGTTTTCATGGTTTGTAAATCTCTACGTACGATTTCGTTTGCGGTAACAAATGTATCTCAAATGCAACTTAAATATCGGATGATTTAGTAATATAAATCATTTCTTGATATTTTATTTGTAATTTTAGTATTATTTCTTATGATGATCCGAGACTTGACGATTTATGTGTATTAAAAATTAACTTTATAATGTCTATTTATATTCTATTTATAATGGAAGTAAAGCAATAACGAGGGTGGGTTTCCCGTATTCCAATCTAGTCCAAAGGGTAATGTAAAAAATCATAGAACACTTTGGTCACTGCATATTTATATTTTTGACATCCTCGGTGTGTTATGATTAAGGATGCGTAATAGCTTATTAATCTATTTTTTAATATTTGCATTTTTTTCAAAAGCAATTACGTTAATTTATTCACAACATATTGTTTACTTGAAAGCTATTTTGTTTTTTTATAACCTATTTGATTTTTTTATTGATTGTATGCTTTTAAAAGTATGAAAAATATTCATTCATATTAATTCACTTTTTTAGCGTATTTTTTGACACTTTTTTTACTCGGTGTGTTCCACTCGGAGGGTTAATATCTTACTCCAATGTATTTGAATATTTTGAAAGAATAATTTAAGCATTTAATATACTTTTATTTTTACACGTTTTTAATCAGTTAATATTTACTAATGAATTAATATTTTATACTAATTCATTAGTAATGAATTAATATTTAATACCTACTAATTTATAATTGCTAATGATTAATATTTAATAAATTTAAACTGAAAGTAACTGTTGTGTTAATTAATAAGTGTCTTCTTTAATAATGAAAACTTAATTGTACTACTGAAACTCATTTTACTTAGAAAAAGCGAAAATATTGTATTTCTAAAATTTGTAATTTGTAATTTGCAAACTATTGTTTGTGTATATCCTTTATGTAATATTATTTTGTAAAATATTTTAATGTTTTTGTTGATTTTGATTATAAATAACTCCTCCCACCGTCTGTTTGGCGGTTATAAAAATTTATGGTTAGCCGTGGGAGTGAGTGTTATATCTTAACTGTTGTTAATGTATAAAATTAAAGTTTATTAAATTAGATAAATATAATTATGATCTATTTTGGCTGCTGAAATATGCGATCTCTCTAAAAATACTTATTAATAATCACGTCATAATTCAAATTTCTCAGTACACTATGACATGTCGCCAGAATTACAGTGAATCGAAATGAATTTCGACCTTAAAATATGGCATATTTCACTTAGAAAGTGGAAAGATAATTAAAGTGAACAACTACTTTTGAAAATCACATGGGCATGTAGCAACTGTGTCGCCATCAATATTGTTGTAAAAGTCCGCAGGTGTGTTTGCAGTTTGTTAACATGTGCTACAAATCACCATTAATGACTATTAGTTGTTGGAAATTGTGCCCCTTGTATGGAAGCATTTTAAACACGTAATGCTGTGTTTGCGGCTTGATAGGCAGTATTTATTAACTTTTACAATAATTTAAATCTGGCAGACAACTATTTGTTTAATTTGCGATTCTTAATAAAGAACTTTGTGTTAAGGACATGTTCGAAAATGGGTTTGTAATTTATGTGTATCTATGAAGAAATTTAGTTAGAAGAGATATGTTATGATCCACTTTTTCATTTATGTTGATTTCATTTATGTTACAAAGCTAATTATATATTTATTTTTTATTTTCCTGTATGTGTACACTAGGCTGTATCACGAAACATTTTATTGAAAAAACTTTTCAGAGTGATAAAGTGTTGTCACTAGAAATTTAATAAAAGAATATACAGGATGTTTAAAAAATGACCGGTATTTTTGAAAAATCAATAAAAACTAGACAAACAGTGATAGAAATACACATTTCATTCCAATATGCTTGGGACAATATTAAAATTTTAGGCAGAGAATCTGTCAAAATTAGTTACAATGTTCCACAACAGATGACGCTGCAGTCTGGAAAAATCTAAATTACGATATTCTCAGAACGAAATTACCAAAAACCCGTGTAAGCGTCTCAGGCGGGATGGCTTCATGGTATTGTTCCAGTTATTTAATTGTTTCTGCATAGTGGTGGTACATCTGTTCTTTTAAGAGTCCCCAGAGACAAATATCGTAGTTTAGATATTTCCAGACTGCAGCGCCATCTATTGTGAAATATTGTAACTGATTTTAAAGTTTGTCTGCCTGAACATTTACTATTGTCCCAAAATTATTGCAATAAACTGTGAATTTCTATCACTTTCCGTTTAGTGTTTATTAATTTTTCAAATATACCTGTTACTTTTTAAACATCCTGTATTTCTAACATTCAAAATATTTTGTTGTTGTTGTTAATAATGAAAATTGGTTGAATCAAATACGTGAGCCAGAGCTACTCGAGTTAAGGAGAAGAAAAAAGCCTTTCGTTTTGAAGAGCATTGCTAAAGTTGAAAAAACAACTTTGATCAATTGGGTCGTCGTAATTTAGAATCAGGGACCAAAGAGAACACCCCTGTAAGATTGTCCTCTCACCTACAGAGGTATTGTTTCACTTACAGGCTATTGTATCCTCGAATGTGTTGTTGTTAATAATGAAACTTCGTTGAATCATGTTTGAACCAGAGCCACTCGAGTTAAGAAGGAGAAAAAACCTTTCGTTTTAAAGAGCACTGCTAGGGTTGGAGAAAAAAACTTTGATCAATTATGTCGTCGTAATTTAGAAGCAGGGACCAAGCATACACCCCTCTAAGATTGTCCTGTCACTTCCAGAGGTATTGTTTCACTTAGAGGATATTGTGACCATGAATGTGTTGTTGTTAATAATGAAATTTCGTTGAATCAAGTTTGAACCAGAGATACTCGAGTTAAGGAGAAGAAAAGGCTTTTTGTTTTGAAGAGCACTTTCAATTTTGAAAAAACAATTTTGATCAATTGGGTCGTCGTAATTTAGAAGTAGAGACCAAGCAGAACACCCCTCTAAGATTGTCCTGTCACCTCCAGAGGTATTGTTTCATTTAGAGGATATTGTGACCACGAATGTGGTGTTGTTAATAATGAATCTTGGTTGAATCAAGTTTAAACCAGAGCCACTCGAGTTAAGGAGGAGAAAAAAGCATTCCGTTTTAAAGAGCGCTGCTAGGGTTGGAGGAAACAACTTTGATCAATTGGGACATCGGAATTTAGAAGCAGTGACCAAGCAGGACACCCTTGTAAGATTGTCCTGTCACCTCCAGAGGTATTGTTTCAAATTACTATCAGGTTACTTAGAGGATATTGTGACCACAAATGTGTTGTTGTTAATAATGAATCTGGGTTGAATCAAGTACGCGAGCCAGAGCTACTCGAGTTAAGAAGAAGAAAAAGTCTTTCTTTTTGAAGAGCACTGCTAAGGAAAACAAAACAACTCTGATCAATTGAGTAGTGGTAATTTAGAAGCAGGGATCAAGCAGGACACCTCTCTAAGTTTTCCTGCCACCTCCAGAGGTATTGTTTCATTTAGAGGATATTATGACCACGAGTGTGTTGTTGTTCACAAAGAATCTTAGTTGAATCACGTACGTAATCCAGAGGTACTCGAGTTAAGGAGAAGAAAAAAAGCCTTTCGTTTTGAAAAGCACTGCTTGGGTTTAAAAAACAACTTTGATGAATTGAGTCATCGCAATTTAGGACCAGGGACTAAGCAAAACAACCCTCTAAGATTGTCCTGTCATCTGCAGAAGTATCGTTTCACTTAGAGGATATTGTGACAGAGAATTCATTCCTAGAATGTGTTGTTGTTAATAATGAAACTTGGTTGATTCAAGTACGTGAGCCAGAGCTACTCGAGTTAAGGAGAAGTAAAAAGCCTTTAGTTTTGTAGAACTGCTAGAGTTGAAAAAAAGATTGATCAATTGGGTCGTCGTAATTTAGACGTAGAGACCAAGCAGAATACCCCTGTAAGATTGTCCTGTCACCTCCAGAGGTATTGTTTGACTTAGAGATATTGTGACCACGAATTCATTTTAAGTGCTCCAGCTACAGTTAGTGAGCACGTCTATCCGTGTCCAGCTCGAGACTGAAACTCCTAATCTTCAGACTAGGAGTTGATATCTTTGGTAACTGAGCTACCGCAACACTAGTATAATTATAAAATTCCTTAAGTCTAAATATTATTTGGCAATCACATTATACATATAGTGTGGGACTGCGTTATAACAATTATTTTAAAATTATTATGTGGATCGTTTATAATTTGAATAGCTAGTGAATTCTATCGAATCAACTACCCTCTGAATAAATAGAAAAATTTTTGATAATCTTCAATGTAGATTTAAAAAAATCGTAGTTGACTTAAATCAAGAAAGTACAACAGATATACCCTAAGAAAACTGTCAGTGTTACAGTGAAACAGTAATGTGTTACAATTTTCTTTTTTTTAAGTAAATGGTATTCCTTAATCAAAATATTGAGGTAATTATCTGAGGCAAAAGTAATAATCATGAACATTTTAAATCGGTTTACCTCCAGACATTCTAAGGGAAGCAGGGTGTCCGGACATTGCTCTAGGCAGGGTGAAACTAAGTGCGGGCTTAAAGGTCATCAGTTCTTTCTTTCCAGTTGTGAGCTGAGGGATTAGGCAATATCTCTAAAATGCTGTCCCGGGCTCTCTAGCTTGCTCATGGGCTCTCGATGTACCCAGCAACTCTTGACTCCCAACCTCGAATCATCTTCCAACTTTATTTTCAACAACTTTATACCTAGGTTCAACGCCCCTTTTTATCTCTCTTCCAATCACTTGCTAGTGAAATTGTTCCACATCTACATCCCCTTTGGGTGTGCAAGTAGGCTCATTAAAATGCTCCCTTTGGTGAAAATTCTCATTATTGCCTAGCCCCTGCCCCATATCTCACGGCTGCCTCCCTGCCTGGGCTTGACCGCTACAATTCTGTAACTCCATCAGCTGCAACTCTTCCGCATGGGTCCCCTATTAGCACTCGAAGTCCACAGCTGCGTTTATATTCGTTTTAGAAATTTAGTCCACAGCTGTGTATGCACGTACTGTCCATCATGGGAAAGTACATCAGTACACTATTATTCTATACTCTTAACAGTAAGAACAAGTAGGTAGTTTTACAAGTAATAAACTAATTATTTTTAAATGAAAATTTTTTCAGTACCAGTATCTTTTTCTTTTATAAGTAGTTCTGGTATAATTTGTTTATGTGTAATAAATAAGCAAAAACTGAAATATTTTTTACATAATAATATAAAGCATGATTTAATTTTATAACAATTGTAATTCGTGGACTTATAAAGCAATGCAAATGTTATAAATGATGTTTTAAGTCGATGGTTGTCGATGCATTTGTTCAGACTTATATAACATCAAATTAGTATATCACCTTCCATAATGTAAAAATTACAGTTTTGTAATTATTTTATTTTTATTCAATTATATTAAAATTTTAAACTTTTGGCACCCCAGGGAAATTACCTGTCGTACCGCGTAATTGCCATTAAGGCTCTTAAAGGTTATATTTATCAATACATTTCAAATTTATATAATGGTCCGAAATGTACCTGGAGTGTTTCAAATGATTTTCAAATTTATCTAAAATTTTAAAATGTATTGAAATTTTGGGTCAGTAATATAAAAATTCTATATCTGCTTTAGTTTATAGAAACAATGAGACATCTGATGAATAGAACCGGTAACATCAAAATTAATTAGGTTTATAGATCGTGTAATATTATCACACATTATCTGAATTAGCGAAAAAAAAACGAACCTCTCAAAAATATGGCATGCGAAAAATTATACTTTAGATGGCAATTATTAAGCTTAAATGCCCTAAGGTTGTCTATAAATATTTCACTTGAAAAAAAAATTTTTACTTTAATTTATGTGTAACCTATCCCCTATATAATAATAGCCTA
>CM063509.1:88117358-88119858 GCA_032207245.1 Pardosa pseudoannulata | reverse complement strand
AATTTAATTCTTGGTTAATTTTTAAGTTGCAATGAAATGTTTATCAATAATATTTTAACAACAAAAAGTACAAATTTCAGTGACTCTCATGGGCAAATAAATTCCTATCATTTTATATAGTTATCTTTATATTCACATATTTGACAATATGAATGTGTGCTTTTGTTTCATACTAAACTATGTGGTTTGTCATAAATTTCCTTAATTTTGGAAACATTTATTACTACGAACAAAATTAGCACTTTTGCTTTCAAAACCTCTGCTCCCTATTCTATCACGTAATTTGGCAAGGTATATTAACGTTGCTAATCAACGTACAGTAGTAATACAGTTTAGGGTTAAACTTATATTTTACTATACAGTTTTGAGCAAATTTAATATAAGACACACATTTGATGCAGATTTAACCGTTAGCGTGTAAACATATATTTTGTTATTTTTATTTATAGATATTAAGAACAGTTTTCATTTTTATGCTTTTTTAACAAATCTACCCGATAAGTCATAGAGTATCTTCTTTGGACAGAAATCCTTGATACCGCCAAAAGAACATATTCCACATTAATACATCTTGAATTCCCAGATTAAAATCTGACTGTGAGATCCAGGGATGTTATTTCGCCCATTCGTGTTCCGATATACCAATTAGTTCGAAAGATATTAACGAAAAACCAAACAAAATGGCAGTTTAATTTTGCGACACGAGCTTTCCGTTATTGAGTTGGCGTCTAAATATGACAGTGTTATTCATTGTTGGCATTATTATCTCCAGATATTTGGTATTCGGGAAATATAAAAACGTATCTACGCGATTTTAAATTCCAGTGTAAGTATAGAAATATATGATGGCATTTATGTATATAAGACTATTCTTATCTGATATACGATAAACTCATTTTTGTTTAGGAAATCACTTCTTTTTTCTATTTTATTAGCTTGGCGAGATTTTTATTTTCAATAATTAAAAACTTGCCATGTTCTATCAAATTTGTTTTCATTTCGCAGTTGCCATTTATTAAATAAAAACTATCATATGGTTATAGGTTTTGTTATCTAAAACTCAACTACACTAGAGATAAAAGAAATTGGCAAGTGATATACAGGGAACAAATAAATTTGAAACTATGAAATGTTGAGATATTGTAGCCACTTTTGGATAAAGTTTAAAATGTGATTTCAAATAATATAATTGTTTTCGGTGTTTTAGTCTTATATACTTATTTTGTTTTATCAATATTAATTTGGTATATTTCTTTCATTTTAAATTCAATTGCGCCATTTTTATTAATCCAATTTTAAGACGTCACTCTGTACTTCACCTATTCTTAAATAAGCTTGGCGACTTTATGGTATATGTTTCGTGTTATAAAAATTGAAATCCTTTTTGTAACTTCATTTTTATGATAACGCTTTAAGTTCTTGGCTTTTGACCTTCTGTGCTTAGTTTATTTTATCATCAAAATATCGTAATTAGAATCAGCTAAAAATATATTAATTAAAATATGTAATGAGTGGTGCCATTTATTGCCTGTAGTTACAACTATTTTTCATACGCAATAACTTTTTCTCTTTGAAATATCCCAGTATCAAAATCATTTTATTTTTAATAGCTAAATTTTGTATTTCCTCAAAATATGTAAATCTTTATTTTACTTTCTCAAATTTTTTAAGAAGTTGATATTTTTTCTGTTATATGTTGTCGTGATTTTTATATTCAGTACTTACAAATTCGCCATGTTCTATCATATTTGTTTTTATTTCACAATTGCCATTTTTTAAAGAAAAAATTTTCATTTTAGGCTTTGTCGTTTAAAATTTAATTTTTATGTATGTAAAACAGTTCTAAAAGACGGTTGGGAATGATTTATCCCATTCAGAACAGTACAAATATATGTTACTCTCCACAGTATTTTGAAATTTGATTCCTACATTAAAAAAAAGTCCTGGAATTGGGAATTATTATGCAGCGGCTCACGGGCAATACAGTGCACTTACTGGACATTTGGCTATTAATAAACTGTTATAATCGTCAACAATCTAAAACATACGAAATTTATTCAGCATTTCTATCAATACGTCTTATTATCTTTAATAGTGGTTCTAAATCTTTCATCGAAATATTTGAAAACCCAGACCGAAGGCTGGGTGCGAAGCAGCTAGTATATATATATATATGTATATATATATGTATACATGTATATATATGTATGTATATATATATATAAATATATATATATATATATATATATATATATATATATATACATATATGTACATATATATATATAAATATATATATACATATATATATAAACATATATATACATGTATACATATATATATACATATACATATATATATATATATATATATATATATATATATATATATATATATATATATATATGTATGTATGTATGTATGTATGTATATATGTATATGTATGCATGCATATATATATATATATATATATATATATATATATATATATATATATATA
>CM063509.1:88097358-88114858 GCA_032207245.1 Pardosa pseudoannulata | reverse complement strand
TCAACCATCAGAGAGGGCGGCGCATGACTAATGCCCACACTCTAACGAAGAAGCTACAATCAGCGAGGGTTCATGATGAAACATTTCTGAAGATGCTCCCTCTCAATCTTTAAGCGTGAAACGCTTTTGTAATGATTACTAAGGATTCATGCTCCTACATTAAAAGATTACGCTACATTTTTTTGATTTAAACCTCAAAATTACATATAAATTTTACGTTTTCAGACCTGACATTTGTATATATGCATGTATGCATATATATTATATATGTGTGTATATATGTATGCATATATGCATATTTTTGAATGTGAAAAACTGTATATAAGTATTATTATATATGGATATGGATATCTATTTTTTTTTTAAATTTATTTCAGTCTTTACTATTACGTGATAATTCATATTTTAAATTGGAATTATTTTAAAGGATTTATGTTCTGATGGATCTCAGTCATTAACTAATGTTCTTCAATCGTACTTAAAGCGTTAAATTTTAGGCAACCTTATAATTTTCATTCAGCATCAAAATTCAAAGTTAGATAATTTATATACTAATAGATATGTAAGTGCTTAGATACATACTTATATGTATATGAAGCTATACCATGTGGGAACTCAGGGGAAAGCTATAATACTGATTATGAATTCTAAGTCAACGATGAAATTCGTCTTTAAATATAGCACGATTTATGTGATAAGTGAAAAGTTAATTACGGTAATCCACTACTTTAGAAAACCAGCTTTAAGCATGTCAAATATGTCATCATTAATATTGAAGTAGAAGCCAGATAGTTGTACCGTAATTCATTATAACTTGCTACAAACTTCTATAAAGGCCTATTAATTGTTGAAAGTGTTCAGAATTGTGTGAATGAATTTTTAGTAAAGTAATACGATGATACTTGCTTCACTGATAAAAAAAATTAAAGCTTTCAAATACTGTTTTTATTTTAATACTTTCTAATGCTCTTTTACCTTCGATTTAACGGAGTTTTTCCATGGGTAAGTATATATATATATATATATATATATATATATTTCCCGGATACACTGCAGTCAATATTGAATGCGAACTGTGTAGTCGTTAAGAATTCGAATCTATATCATACACGATTGACTTTATAAAATTAAATTTTGAACAATAAGTTACATTCGGTTCAGCTCTTTTTACCTCTTCCCGTGTGTCATCGTCGGGGACATGCAGGGACAGGACCGGTTTGAAATGCAGAGAAACTTCGGACTTCTCCCAGCAAATAGAGGTGTCCATTCGTTTGGGGGATTTTGACCCCCCCCCGGAGTGGACCTCTGTTTTTTTCTCCGCTAAGAGTCGGATTTTTTGAGCGGACAAGTTGTTATCAAAAGAGAAGGTGAACGGCAGGCATCTGCGGCTTATTGATATCCCTTTGGAAAAAAAATCTTAGCCATATCTTTTAGTACCGAAACCGACTCGAGAGCAGTCTTCGATATCTACAAATGATAAGTTGATTCCAGTTCTATTCATTAGGAATTTATTTAGTTGTATAAAATCATTTAATCAAGATCTAGTTTCCATGTGTTTCTTAATGAGTTTTAATTTCTTCTTTCTCAAACACTAGGCCAACGTAACATTATTTTTACAACTGTAACTAATTTCGTGTAAATTTCAATTACTTAACATTAAGTTGGAGATTTCATAAATTATATATAAGGTTGATCTCACTAAAGTCGTTTAACGGCTAACCGTGATTAATCTCTGTTTAAATTCAGAAACATTGGTTGGAGCCATGGGTTAATCGTGGTTAGCCGTTTTGTGCAGGAGCTTCATCTTACATAAAAATTGTGCTTGAAAGACACTCAAGCCCTTACTCTGGGAGTTGCGGTTCGTACCGAACGTTCGTTGTGACGTCACCTTGACGTCAGATTGTGGATATTTTGAGAGCAACCGATATTTCGGTACTCTGGGGGTTACATGCGGAAATTTACAGCAACCTAAACTATCGGTAACTTTCCACATGTAACCCCCAGAGTACCGAAATATCATTTGCTGTCAAAATTTCCACAATCTGACGTCAAGGTGACGTCACAACGAACGTTCGGTACGAACCGCAACTCCCAGAGTAAGGCCCTCAGTCTTGATAAACCAAGAACTAGAATTTTCCCGGACACACTGTATTCAATATTGAGTGCGAACTGTATCGTCGTTAATAATTCGAATCTATGTCATACACGATTGACTTTTTAAAATTAACTGTAATTAATTTCTTGTAAGTTTTGAGTATTTAACATTGAGTTAGGGATTATAGGGCGGCCGGTCTCACAGAAGTCGTTTAATGGCTAACATGGATTAATCTCTGTTTAACCGGAGAATTGCGTTCCTCCATTGGTTGGCGGCATGGGTTAATCACGGTTGACACTCCTGAAACTACTTTGCAGAGGCTTTATCTTACATACAAATTGTGCATGAAAGACTTTCAGTCTTGATAAACCAAGAACTAGAATTTTGCCGGACACACAGTGGTCAATAGTGCTTGTCAACTGTGTCGTCGTTAATAATTCGGATCTCTGACATACACGATTGACTTTTTAAAATTAACTGTAATTAATTTCGTGTAAATTTCGATTACTTAACATTGAGTTGGCGATTATAGGTCGGTCTCACCGAAGTCATTTAATGGCTAACCGTGATTAATCTCTGTTTAAATGGAGAATTGCTTTCCACTGTGATGTTCTGATGTTAACCGCATCGAAGAAGCTCCCGTCAAATGCAGATTGACATGGATGCAAATTTCCCTCGATGCTGCGCGAGCGAGCATGTTGCAGTATATAAAGTGAGCGGCATAGCTCAATCGAGAGGAGAAATCGCTTCACTCTCGGCTTTGGAATCAGCGTGCTTGAGTAAAAGAACTTTTCGCCAGCCTGTTACTCACTTTGCAAGTCGCAAGTGTTATCAACGCCTTGATGTCTTTATACTTTACCTTTTTCTCTTTATTTACTTATTACTCTTTTAATAAAAACGTTTGGGTCACAAGCTCATGTGTACGATTAGTTTTGTACAGATTCAATATCCCTCTACACCACCATTCGTTGGCGGCATGTGTTAATCACGGTTAACCCTCAAACGACTTGTGAAGGAGCTTCATCTTATATAGAAATTGGGCTTGAAATGCAATCAGTCTTTCATAAACCAAGAACTAGAATTTGTCCAGTCATAATGTGGTAAATAATGTGTGCCTAATGTGTCATCGCTAATAATTGGAATCTATATCACAAACGATTGACTTTTCAAAATTAACTGTAATTAATTTCGTGTAAATTTGGATTACCTAACATTGAGTTGGTGATTTGATAAATTAGATATAGGGCCAGTCTCACCAAAGTCGTTTAATCTCTTTTTAAGTTCAGAACAATTGGTTGGCGCCATGGGTTATTCGTGGTTAGCCATCAAACGTTTTGTGCAGGATCTTCATCTTACATAAAAATTGTGCATGAAAGACACTCAGTCTTTATAAACCAAGAACTAGAATTTCACCGGAACACTGGGGGCAATAGTTCATGCCAACTGTGTTGTCATTAATAATATGGATCCATTTTATATACGATTGATTTTTCAAAATTACCTGTAAATAATTTTGTGTAAATTTTGATTACTTAACATTGAGTTGGTGATTTGATAAATTAGATATAAGGCCGATCTCACCAAAGTTGTTTAACAAAGACATTTTACATAAATTTTGTGCATGAAAGGCACTCAGGGTTTTGCCCTGGGCGTTGTGAGTCGGTTCGCACGTTCGTTGTGATGTCACTTTGACGTTAGCTTCTGGACATAATACAAGCAAACAATCAATTTGACGTCAAACGAACCGACTCTCAACTTCCAAAGTAAGCCCTTATGTCTTGATAAACCAAGAACTAGAATCTTTTGGTGAGATCGGCCCTCATAATTAATTAAAACAACTAAAAGATACTAAAAGTTTCTGTTTACAACTTTTATAATGATATTTATAAATGTATAAACTTATCGATTTATAAAGAAAAACATTATTTATGAATCTATAACATCAACTGTAATTAATATCGTATAAATTTTCTTTACATAATATAATTTTTGTGACTATATGAATTGGATTTGTAAATATTTAAAAACAATTTAAATATTTTAAAAATTTACTGATTTCAGATTTTGTTTTGTTCATTTCATCTCATATCTAGGAGATACACGATTGGCTTTTCCCAATTACTCACAATTTATTTTGGCTTAATAAACTTTTAGAACTCAAAATAAGGTATTTACTTGTTGAAATAATGGAAAATGGACATGGAATTACGTATTGAAATAACGTGAAATAGAATATTTATTTGATTAAAATTTAGAAACATATGTGTGGGTCTAACGCATAGATACGAAGTCGTACATTTGAGACATCTGATGAGAATATTTTAATGTTAAATATTTGTTAATATTCTATAAACCTTTCCACAGATGTGACAGTGTTGAATTACCATGAGGTTTATACATTGGGTTTCTCTTTAACATTATACATAATATGTAACTGCATTATAAGTATTTTACATACAAAACCAAACGAAGTTAAATACATGTAATAGAGATGTCGAATGTTTACAAAAGTGTATGCTGTAGCATTCAATATATGTAAACAGATTAAATTAATGTAGAGGAAATGCGGGAGAGAAAACAATATTTTACAGTAATCTTCATTTCTATCTTAAAATCTAATTGAGGTCATGGATTATTAATAGTCATATACAAATTCATGTGCTATTTATTTCATTTGCGTGTGCTTTTTGTTTAAATATTTATCAGATTATGAACTTTTGTATAACTTTTTTTATTTCTAATTTATTTTGTGGAATACAGTTTTCAAATCACATTAAGTTAAGTTGTAGGCTAAAATATATATTGGGTTGTTCGGAAAGTTTCGTTTTTTCCCGACAGAGGATTTAATTGTATTTTTGCACCCAATATCACGTTTAAGCCGTATAATTTTTATATGCTTTGAGAGCTCATATAGCAAGGCTTGTGTGGGAAAAATTTCAATTAATTATACGCAGTAGTTTGGTTTGTGCCCTTTTCAATATGGAAAGCGATAAACAGCATTTTCGACATATCTTACTGTTTTACTACAGAAAGGGTAAAAATGCTATTCAAGACAGAAAGAAATTTACCGATGTGTATGGAGAAGGTGTGTTGACAGTACGCCAGTGTTAGAACTGGTTCGCTAAATTTCGATCCGGCAATTTTGTTGTCAATGTTGCACCAAGTTCGGGAAGGCCGGTTGAAGCTGATAGAGACGCGATAAAGGCATTAGTTGATGTGAACTGGCGAATTACAACACGTGAGATCGGACTGAGGTCAAATTCAACAGTTTATGACCACTTGAAAGGCCTGGTTACCCATGTTCTCACACAGAGAAATCTGTGCCGCCGCATTAACGTCTGCGATTCGCTTCTCAAACGTCACGAAAATAATCCGTTTTTGAAGCGCATTATCAGTGGGGCGAAAAATGGGTGGGTCTAAATTACTTATAGATCTACTCAGATAATTCTATTTATTACATGATTAATCGTCTAATAATGCATATAATTTATTTCACTGGTTAAACGGTGAAAAAGTGGGATGCCCTTCTCAAAAAAGGAAGAAAAGAAAATGCCCGTGGAAATCGCGGGTTAAGCAGCCAGAGGATTAACTCCATACTTTACTGTAAATCTTTGCAATTGAATAATGCAACTGAAATGCACTAGCAAGCACAAAATGATAATGGTAAAGTTTTGTACCATTTTATCGCAATAGAGTAAATTAAAATCGTCAGTCACAGACTAACTGCTGCAAGATCAATTAATTATTAAGTCTAATTAATTGTTATTATAAATACATTTAAATAGGATACATTGGGAATTTCAATTGCTACTGGATATTTCGTCAATATCACATATACTAGCATATAGCCAGTCATATGACAGAATCAGTAAAATTTTTAATTTTTCAGAATAACTTAGCCAATCAATTACAAACCGTGTGGTTATGTATAAAAAACATGCACACAAACGAATAAACTTCTCAATTTTCAAAGATATACAAATTAAAGGCTAAATATTTATTAGTCCGTGAAATAGACTCCTAGATTTTTATGAAAAGAATTTGTTGTTAATACCGATGATAAAATTTTCACTGCAACAAGACATAATCGATGATTAAACTTAAAATTATCATATATGTATCTAATCTATAAAGCGATTACACGCAGTAAGGCAAATTCTCAACTTCTGACAATTCTGGCTTTAGTTTCAAACGGAAGGGCAGTTTATTGTTTGTCTATTGGCTGTTGTAAACTTGAAAATGAATGAGAAAGGCATTATAGTAGTTCGAGACGTTGCGACAAATTGCCTTATTATTTAAGCCAAATATAAAAGTAAATTATTTACGTAATACCTTCAGTTAATGTCACGTGATAAAACGTATATCGTATCACGAGGTAAATCTTTCAGTGATAAAACGTATGAAAATAATGCAGAATATATTTAAATAATTTAAAATAAAAAATGATTAAATGAGAGGAATGACGTCATAATACTAGAAAAAATGTTATATTTACCTATTTATTACTAGCATATAGCCCGTCATATGACGGGATCAGTAAAGTTTTTAATTTTCCAAAATTGTAAAGTACGCTATGAGGCAGGTAAAAAAATGGTTTATTTTTTGGCTGAGAACTATCTTGCAACAAAAAATAATCGATGATTCAATTTAAAATTATCACATATGTAACTAATCTATTATTTAAGCCAAATATAAAAGAAAATTATTTACGTAATATCTAAGTTCAATGATAAAACGTATGAAAATAAGGCATAATTTAAATAATTTAAAATAAGAAATGATTCAATGAGGTGGTTAAAAGAATGACGTCATAATGTTAGAAAAATGTTATTTTTACCTATTTATTATGAAATAAATTCATAAATTTAATCGCCTGCTCTTAACCGGGGAAAATAGGAGTTAAAGCAATGGCATTAAATGCTCGAAAAGAGAGGAAGGGGAGGATTTCGAACGTTTTAAAGAAGGCAGTATTTTTTGCTATGATCGTAAGCATATTTATACCAAATTATTTTAGAATCGGATCTATAGTTTAGGAGAAGATAAACATTACTCTCTTTGAATTTTGCTAACTATGGATGCCTCTATCCATTCCAGGTCCAACCGCTTCATAAAATCGAGGACAGACGTACAAATAACTTAGGCTATTATTATATAGGGGATGTGATAAATTAATAAATTTAATCGCCTGCTCTTAACTGGGAAAAATAGAGCTTGAAATAATAGCATTAAAAGGGGGGGGGAGGATTTCGAAAATTTTAAAGACGACATAATTTTTGCTGGGATATGAAGCATATTTATACCAATTTATTTTAGAATCGGATAGATAATTTAGGAGAAGATAAACTTTACTCTCTTTAAATTTTGCTAACCCTAACTCATCAAATATCCAATACGGGTTCCTTCATCTATTCCAGGTCCAACCGCTTCATACTGAGCGATGGCCGATTGGTTAGAGTGCTGGCTTTCGGTACCGGAGTTCGTGGGTTCGAATCCCACAGTGGCATGGATGTTCGTAGCCGTTCAGAATCGGCTTTAAGCTGTAGGTCCCGGTCTCATTAACCCTCGTTTTGCAAAAAGTAGACTATAGCACTCCAAACCAAACCAAACCAACCGCTTCATAAATTTGAGGACAGACGGACAGATAACTTAGGCTATTATTACATAGGGGATAATATATTTAATTATGATAGAACTGCTAACATTCGTTTACATAAATATTCTCTAATAAAATATATATAATTAACTTTTTCTGTAATGAAAACTTAAACACTGAATTTAACTTTTTCGCTCTTTTCACTCGTCAAATCACTTAATTCCGCCAATCACTTAAAAATTGTAACACTACTGACGATTATACCGAGTGGTTATATTTAAACTTCATCAATTAAAGATCTGCGTTAATATAAAATGTATGTTTATTACCTTAAATAACAGTGATAAATTATTATTTTTATTTTATGACTAATTATAATTAATCAAAAAGTGTATCTTATAAGCAATAGTTCAATACTTAGTATTGCACAAGTACGGTATAAAGTATTCTATTAATTTTAACACCATAAAGTACATTTTAGTAATAATAAAAACGTGTTTAATGTTAAGTAAAATTATCTTCATTCTATTTTGTTGAAATTAAATTTTTTAAAAATGAACTGAATTAAAAAATCAAATTCTAATATAACGGAACATTTTCTACCAATTTCATAAATAAAAAATTGCATTATTTATTCATTAAAGACATAAATTTTACATATTGAACTGATGTTATGGATATAGTTATATAAAATTTCAATGTCATTAAGCAGTATGGATTTTTTATAAGTGTAGTTGTTGAAATTAAAATTTTAAAAAATAAACTGAATTAAAAATCAAATTCTAAAATAACGGCACATTTTTTTTACCAAATTCATAAATAAAAAATTGCATTATTTATTTATTAAAGAAATAAATTTTACATATTGAACTGATGTTATGGATATAATTATATAAAATTTCATGTCATTAAGAAGTATGGATTTTTTATAAGTGCAGTTGTTGAAATTAAAATTTTAAAAAATAAACTGAATTAAAAATCAAATTCTAAAGTAACGGCACATTTTTTTTTACCAATTTCATAAATAAAAAATTGCATTATTTATTTATTAAAGAAATAAATTTTACATATTGAATTGATGTTATTTATATAATTACATAAAATTTCATGTCATTAAGAAATATGGATTTTTTATAAGTGCAGTTGTTGAAATTAAAATTTAAAAAATAAACTGAATTAAAAATCAAATTCTAAAATAACGGCACATTTTTTTTACCAATTTCATAAATAAAAAATTGCATTATTTATTTATTAAAGAAATAAATTTTACATATTGAACTGATGTTATGGATATAATTATATAAAATTTCATGTCATTAAGAAGTATGGATTTTTTATAAATGCAGTTCTTGAAATTAAAATTTTAAAAAATAATCTGAATTAAAAATCAAATTGTAAAATAATGGCACTTTTTTTTAACCAATTTCATAAATAAAATATTGCATTACTTATTTATTAAAGAAATAAATTTTACATATTGAACTAATGTTATGGATATAATTATATAAAATTTCATGTCATTAAAGATTTTTATAAGTGCACCTAATTACTAAAAAAACCATTTAAGTAAAAACCCATTTGACCAAAAGAGTCAAATATACTCTTTTTTACATTAGGATTGCCAGATTGTATTGTCCTTATAAACCTAGGCTTAATTCTTAATTCCTATAAAACATTACATATTTGGAATCTGTAGAACACCTGCTATATTTTTAAATAAAACTTTAAAAAGGGAAATTTTAAAAGATAAGTAATATAGTAATAATTACAATTTATAATTCATTTCTATAAATTTTCATGCGCAGGTCATGGTCTCTAATTGCCAAAAACAATGGAAAATCATTTACATGAAAATCAGTTACTTAAAATATTTAGTTACATAGTCATAAAATATTTAGACTATAATTTAAGACCATAATTAGACCATAATAAGGCGTATGTAAAAAAATAGTTTTTGTCATACGAAATAATATTCACTTATGCGAAAGAATATTCGATTCCCTACGTAAATATTGGTACGTAAATTTTATCAAGTATGAAGATAATAAAATGTTTCTGTCATCAGACTCGAAATCGGCTTTACGCAGTAGGTCCCGAACTCATAAGCCCCCATAATCTAAACAGTAGAACAAAGAGCTCTAAACCAAAAATAAGGACTTAGATTCTTTCATCCTTTAGAATTCTTTATTGTATTACTCTTGAGAAAGTAGAGAGAACTTTTATTTTTGATTTCTGTTTCTATTAGCATTTAAAGTTATTTTAGTTTAAGAATGTTTTATAAAATTGTCTATAGTGAATGTTTATGAATAAGTTTAATGAATACTGAAAATTTCTAATTTCTGAATTTAATGTACAGTCATGTCCATAAATTAAGGATAATGAAGTTCAGGCAATGAAAGAGACAAAAGTAAAACAAATTTGACTTATTTGTAAAGTATTTATTAAACAAAAGGTAAAGAGCAAAAAAGATGCTATATGTTTGACATAATTAATAAAAATTGCGATTTTTACTCCTTGGAGCAAATTTCAAAAAAGAACCTATTTACAGAAAACAGTATAACATGGTTAGTATGATGGTTAATACGGAGTATGTCTCCCGGACGATGCAATACAAGCGTTACAACGCCTACGCATGCTGAGTATCAGATTATCAATCTAATCTTGGGGAAAATTACCCCACTCATCATGCAATGCCCTCCGAAGTTCCGATAGACAGTTGGGAGGGGGTTGACGGGCTGCAATTCGTCGGCCAAGCATGTCCCACACATGCTCTCTTGGATTCAAGTCCGGTGAGTATGCTGGCCAATCCATACGGGTGATATCCTCCGATTGAAGGCATTCATCTACAATGTTTGCACGGTGAGGTCGGCGTTGTCATCCATATACAGAAATTCAGGACCCATGGCGCCCCGAAACAAACGTACATGTTGTTCCAGAATGACATCCCGATAGATGTGGCCTGTCATCGTTACACTCTGAACATGCAGGTCAGTTCTGGAACCAAGAATATTTCCTCCCCAAACGAGCCATCCTTCACCACCGTAACGGTGTCGCTCAATGCTGTTCTCTTGGTGGTAACGGGTACCTGGAGCTCTCCATATGAAAGTCCGGCTAGAATCAGAATGTAAACTGAACCTGGACTCGTCGTAAAACATCACACAAGACCACTGTTGCGGTGTCCACAATGCATGCTCTCTAGCCCAGCATAATCGCAGGCGACAGTGAGTTGCGGTAAGGGGAACACATCTGACAGGCCTACGAGCATATAGACCAATGTTCCCTAAGTGTCTGTACACGGTCTGCCTTGAAACTGTCGTACCGGTAGCTGAAGAGAGCTGACGAGACAGGTCTGATGCTGTGCTCCGTCTGTTTCTTTTGGCAGTAACTGCCAAATACTGGTCATCATTCGGCGTAGTAACTCGGGGGCGACCTGTGCTGTAACATCTACTCACATTACCATCATGTTTGAATCGTTGCCAAAGCCTGGAGATGACACTCTGGGCGATTCCAAGTTCCTCGGATACTTCCAGCTGGGTACGTCCACATTCCAGTCGTTTGATAATTCTACCACGTAAAAAATCATCCAAATGCTTCCTTTGTGCCATAACTATGCGGTTATTGCACTGAAAGGATTTTAAAGCGCTTGTGAACAATTTTACTTCTTTGCTACCATTCCTTATATACCCCTTTCATACACTCTCGTCATTGTGACGTACTATCCGCGCCATCTGGTGGTTTCCTGCAATTTGCATATTCTTCTTCAAGAGGTGTGTGATAATTCTACAGGTGAAATTTTTATTTTAGAGCTCAATTTCTGTGTGATTCTGAATTATCCTTAATTTATGGACATGAGTGTAAATGACAAAAGCTTATTTAGCTGTTATAGTTTTAAAATATTAATATTAATTTATATCTTCAAACTGCATTTATTTAATAAAAACTCTTAGAATAAAAAGCACAGCTGTACTTTCCTATTTTCATAGGCAGAAATTACTACTATACACCCGTATGAAATATTCACCTGCACCAAGATTTACCCCATCCCCTTAACCTTTGTTTAAGTGACGAGTCCTGTATTTATGAATAACAATAATGAATACAGAAAATTTCCAATTTCTGAATTTCATGTAAACGAGAAAAGCTTATTTAGCTATTACAATTTAAAAGTATTAACATTAATTTATATCTTCCAACTGCATTTATTTAATAAAAAAATCTAGAATAAAAAACACAGCTATACTTTCATATTTTCATAGGCAGAAATTACTATTATACATACGTAGGAAATATTCACCTGAACGAAGATTTACCCCAACCAATCTTGCTTTAAGTGATGAGTCGTGTATTTATGCATAAGTATAATGAATATAGAAAATTTTTCTAGTTTTTGAATTTAATGTAAACGACAAAAGTTTACTTAGCTGTTAAGGTTTAAATATAATAACATTAATTTTTATCTTCAAACTGTATTTATTTAATAAAAACACTAGAATAAAAAGCACAGCTATACTTTTCTATTTCCATAAGCAGAAATTACTACTATACACACGTATGAAATATTCCCCTCCAAAAATATTTATCCCATCCTATTCTTTGTTTAAGTTAGTGAGTGGTATATCACTTTGAAACTCTTTATACGTAAATATCTTTTTTCTCGCTTTATTTACCACGTTAGACGCTACCGAATTAAGAATGGCACATTAATCTCTTTATATACAGTAGTATTCAACGCGTAAGCGGGTTATTATTTCTTAAAATCAAAGTGTTTGACACCCGAAAATAATGTATGCTTCCCTCTAGATTATTGAAATATGGGAACGTCCCAGAAATACAACATGTTATCCGCAAAAGTTAAAAATATACCTCTGTGGTACCTCAGAGAAAAGTTATTGACGCCGTCTTAGAGTTACAGAGGGATGAGAGGAATTTCATCGTTAAAGTATGGCACATTTTACGTGTCAGGTGAAAACTTAATTAAGGTGATCGACTACTTTTGAAACGCACCTGGGCACGTACCAAATATGTTGTCATTAATACTGGCGTGGAAGATGGGCGGTATGTTCGTAACACGTTAAAATGTGCCACAAATCAACATTAAGAAATATTAATTCCGGAAAGTTACGCATTTTGTATGGGTGAGTTTTAATGGTGAAACACCATGTCTGCGGCTAGATAAATTAAATTTATTAACGCTTTAAACTACTCAAATCAGTCAACATAATGGTTTGCACATTTCGTGTATGAAATTACAATGTAAATACTCGAGTCTTATATGCTAATTGTTTACTGAAAATTAAACATAAAATATGAGACTATTATATGCATTTTAATTATCTGTTTAGTTTATTAAAAAGCGAAGATATTCCAACAACGAAATATAAATTATCTGTATAAATTCAGTCAAAATAAATTATTTACATTATATCTACGGGAAATTTTGAGTTAAGATTTATCATGTACATAAAGAAAGTATTGTACAGATTCTGTTCGCACATTTTTTAGACGATTTTGGTTAGCGATATTAAAAAATCATTCGTTGGAAAATAAATAACTGCAACTGTACTATGTTTTTAAAAATCAAAGGTATCCTCTGCGGCTTGATAGGTTTGTTTTTATTCAAAATGGCGTTTTTATCTAATCAGTTGTTCGAAGGCTATATTTAAGCTCTTTCCGAAGAAAAATATTCATATTCCGTTATCCAAAAACGATGTGAGAGTCATGGTTTTATGATATCTAAAGCATCTATAGGTAATATCATCAAAAAGAAAGGAAAAATGGCAAATTGGAGCCTCAAGTGGGACAAAAATTCTATACAAGTATCCAAGGAAAAAACAAACATTTTCGACTATTGCAAAGGTAAGTTGTTTAATGTTAAATGAAAATACCCGTAGTCAAAGGGCAGCTGCAAAATCATTAAAAGGCTCAGTGTCTACTGTAAACAAAATGATAAACTTTGATTTAAATCTTAAAGCGAAAAATGCAATGTGCATCGTCTTTCTCTAAAGCATATCGCTGAATGCAGGACACGCTGCAGAATTCTGTATAAAAAACATTTATCCACAGAACAGGTTAACAAATTGTCACAATACATAAATCAGGGGTGTATTTAAATTATTATAACAAAAACAAAGAGTCATTTATTATCATAAAAGGAGAGAAAATTTTGAGTACATGGTTCAAGTATCGGAAGAAAGTTTTTCTAAGAGATTCATAATTGTTGCTGGTTTTTCATATAATGGCAAGTTAAAAATAAAGAGAGTTGAAACAATATCAAGATTAACTTTAAATACTATCAGGAACATATTTTATCACCAATTTTTCTGAATGAAATACAATCCTTTATCCGCCAATGTCGTCAATCTGTGGAACTCCATTAAGACAAAACTAGCACTCACACATCAGAATACACTGTAAATTTCGTAAACGAAATGGAACAAAAAGCCAGTATCAAGGCGATACCCTTCACTGATATACCTACTAAATCTCCCGATGAATCAACTATTGATTTTTGTGCTTTCAAAATTTTAAAATCTGTATTATCCAAATGTCATCCTACATCCCTTACAGGATTCTGGAAAGATGTTCAATAGTAATGAAATAGAATAGATCGTCTGACACTTCAAAAGGCATTATTATCCTGGATATCATTGTGTCGCAAGATAGCTCGGAATAAGGGAAATCAATCAGAACATTTCAAACACAAGAGTTTTATGTAGTTTAGCCTTGTGACTACAATATACATCGTCTAAAAATATGTGAACAGACTCTGTATTAGTTCAAGCTGTGTTTTTTACAGCGTCTAATCTTGTTCCGACCCTGATATCCGTCTTTGCCTTGATGTCTGACTAATCAAATGTAGGGAAAAACTACTCCGACGACCTCATTTTATCAATCAGGGGGAGGGTGGTAAACGCCATTTGTCCAGCTATGGTAAGAACAAGACAGTACGCTGTTAATACGTAGCTTTTTCTAAGATAACCCGCTGATAGAAGCGAGGGTTTCAATGATGTAACGCATTGTTACACAAATTTAAATTGATGTATTAATCAATTTTTTACTAGCTGTATTTTTGATATCTTTTTGCTCTGTAACTTGGCATTGGAATAAAAAAAGTCCCCAAATCAGCAAATTTGGCAACAAAATTTAATCGCCAATTTTAGCAACTTTCGATTAAAAAAAATTAACATTAAAGGAGAGGAATAAAATATATATATATACGTGTTCTTGTATTAAGGTAATTATATTTTAAATAATCAAAGTCAATTAAAAGGTTCTCTTCTAAACAGAGTATAAAAAAAATCTGTAAAGAGATTTGGCCCCAACGAAAGCAGCCTTTAGCATATTATACGAAAATATATATAAAAATCATTTTTAATACAATATTGGCAATAAATTTAAAAATATCAAGATTAGCATGATATAGTTGCTTATACTCATGCACTAAAAATAATGATTAAAAGTAAATATTAGGCTTTACTTTTTGTAGTATTCAAAGTAAACAATACGGAGTTTAACATTTGACATTTATTTTGATTTATTTTAACATTAATTATTAAAAGTATTTCTACTAAAGATAAACAAATATATATTTGATAAGTTGTCCGATTTTATTCAAGGGTTTATTATGCAGGATTTAAAAGTAAACTATGGATGAAATTTGGCATGTGCATTAAGATGTAAATAGAAAAAAATTCTAAAGCTTAGTTTATAAACTTCAATTTTGTAGAAATAAAAAACCCGTGTTTACATTTGTTTGATTAAAATAACTGTTCATTATGCGAGTTGTTTGAATATTATAAATATTTATTCTTTAAAATTTATTTATGCATTGACACAAGCTTGAATATAAGTTAGAAATGAAGGAATAATATATAAGATTTTGAAAACAAAATGTTAATGTTTATCTTTTCAAGAATTAGCAAATTTGCATACTTCAATACTAATGTAGTCATCCGTATTATGAATATATTCTCAAACGTGTAAATATTATTCACATATTTAAAAAAAAAAACATCCGCTATATAAGTATGTTTACATAATTATATAATATACAAATATATATGCATATATATACCGGGTGATGTATATGAGTATACATTTGAAAGAAAATTAATAATTTATGTAATATTGTATTAGAAGGTACAAATTGACAAAAAGCCTGGAATAACGTGGGGTTTTATTTAACAAAAAAAATGGCCAGCAGATGGAACTTTATGTGATAATAATATCAATAATTACTATAACAAAGCAAAGTTCTTCAGAATAAATGTTCACCATCATTCTTCAACAATAGATGTAGTTTAGGGACAATGTACTGGCCAATACGTGTACAGCATATCTGTATTTATGGTGAGACACTGTCAAAGCTCAATCTAGAATAGGGTCCCTATGAGAGTCGTTACAGAGCATGCGCTTATGCTTGGCACATTTTTTCACTTGGCAATAATTTCTACGAAAGTAGAGTAACCTACATATTGTTGCTTTTTGATTCTGAGTAGCTACGATCCCTTTGATTTCAATCACGTTTTTAATGTATTTGGATCGTTAAGGATTTGTTGCTTGCCATTCATTATGATAAATGCATTCTTCAGTCATCAGTGAAAATGGAAAATTATTTTTAAAGAAATAAACAGTAGCTTAGCACAGAAACTGTTTTCTCTTACATTTATTTATTTATCCCCTATATAATAATAGCCTAAGTTGTCTGTCCGTTAATTTATGAAGCGGTTGTACCTGGAATCGATACAGGCATCCATATTGGATTTTTTATGGGTTAGGGTTAACAAAATTCAAAGCGAGTTCGAAATCCCCCCATCCCCCCTTTTCGAGCGTTTAATGCTATTATTTCAAGTCTTATTTTCCCTCTTATTCTATACTAAATTCATTCTTGATATGAATTTAGTATAGAATAAGAGTGATCAGCGAGGGCGGAGAGTAATATTTAAACTGGACTGTGTTTACTCGACCATCATATACTCTAATTAGTTCAATTATAGAGTGTAGGCTTAGCACGTTCGGTAGAGGGTCTACCCACTTGATCAGCGTACTTCTCGGGTTGACGGTTCTGTCCCCGACTCAGCCAAATTTTTCTAATTCATTTAATATTTTCTGATTTTTCTTTTAAATTCTTATTCCTAAAGTTGTTTTATTATTTTCAAAATTGTTTGTTATTTTTAAAATAAATGTTTATTATTTTTTCAACTTTTTATGCCTTAAACTTTCTTCTTGTAATGTAATAATAGCCTAAGTTATCTGTCCGTCTGTCCTCGAATTTATGAAGCGGCTGGACGTGGTATGGATAGAGCATCGATATTGGATATTTTATGACTTAGGGTTAGCAAAATTCAAAGCCAGTAAAGTTTATTTTTAACTAAAGTATAGATAAGATTCTAAAATAAATTGGTATGAATAAGCATCGTATCACAGCGAAAAATGCTGTCTTCTTTAAAACGTTCAAAATTCACCTCGTCCCCCTTTTCGAGCATTTAATACCATTATATCAAGAAATATTTTAGGAGTAGGCGATTAAATTTCTCAATTTGTCACATAACAAATAGGTAAAAATAACAATTTTTTCTAGCATTATGACGTCATTCCTTTAACTATCTCATTTAATCAATTATTTTAGATTATTTAAATATCGTCTGCATGATTTCCATCCGTTTTATCACTGGACTTAGACATGACGTCAATAATTTTCTTTTATATTTGGCTTAAATAATAGATTAGGTACACATGTGATCATTTTAATCGATTATTTTTGTAAAACGATAATTTTCAGCCAAAAAACAAATATTTTTTTATCTGCCTCA
>CM063509.1:88079858-88087358 GCA_032207245.1 Pardosa pseudoannulata | reverse complement strand
TACTCCTCTAATGTATCCCGGTACTGTGAATGCAGTTTAGAATCACGCTCAATTCATTTAGTCAAACCGTGTGGATCTGTATAAAAAACAAACACACAAACGAACAAACTTCTCATAGGGTCTCATTGTGTTTAGACACACAGATGGACAAATGACTTTCAAATATTGTGTCCCTATACTGATAAACGAATGTTGTTTTTAAAAAGAAAAAAAGAAAAGTTACTTTTAGGCTCCTTCGAATAAACATTGAATTCATATAAAACGGTTACCTTTTAATCATACATAAATAGACATATAACAACACAGAATTAAACTTTTTGTTCCTCTTACGAAACTTGGTATTTTCATTAAAATAATGAAATTATAGATGACCAAGTCGTGAAAGTTTTAAAAATTTTGAGATTTTAAGCGCTTCGATAACGTATTTATTTATATAGATATATTCCATACACAAATTGAAAATCACAGGTATAAAACTATTTTTTACATACCGTAAATAAAATAAAGAACAGAAAGTTAAAAGAGATGAACTAGTTTATTTTATAAATCCTAAATCCAATATCGCAGATTTGCAGATGGAAGAAAAGATTAAAAAGCGATGTAAATTAAATTAAAAATAGTATTTTTCAAAGAGAATATTGAAGGTTTAGTATAGAAAACTTTTTAAATATGGATGAAAAGTAAATATAAAAGTTTTGATTTTCTCGCTTACATAAAGACTACAGTTTCCACTAGTTTAACTATTTTTCTTTTTAAATGTCAAACAAATTTTGACAGATTTCATTGAAAATATTATATATTAAAAATATTAATTAAGTTCTACTCTTTGAAATAAATATATTCTATTAAAAAAAATGTGTTAAAAAAACAAACTTCTATATTTACACGTTTGCTGCTACTGACTCTAACATTGCTTTGGGATGTCAATTGACTATTGTAAATTAAATATTTTAGATTAACTATGTCTTTGAAAGGGGAACGAATAAGTTATTAAAGCATTTTACTTCAGGGATGTTTTACACTTTGTGTTAGAAATTGTTTATGTTGTTTATACATATTTTTTATAATAAAAACTTATTTGTATCTTCTATGATTAGAAAAAGCATTTTCAGTGGTGTCAAATGTGTTCAGTATTCGATTTAAATGATAAGACTACAGTATTTTAAGAAAATAATTTCAAATAAAAAAGTACATATTTGTGCTTTTATGGACTAATTTTGCCTTTTATGTATATACTAGCATTTAGCCCGTCATAAGATGGGATCAGTAAATTTTTTACTTTTCCAGAATTGTAATGTATCCTATGACGCAGGAAAAAATGGCTTGTTTTATAGCTGATAATTATTTGGTACATGCTCAATAATTTGTTTATCTTTATACTCCTCTGATGTCTCCCGGTACTGTGAATGTAGTTTAGAATCACGTTTAATTCTTTTACACAAACCGTGTGGATATATATAAAAAACAAACACACAAACGAGCAAACTTCTCATTGTGCCTGATTGTATTCAGACACACACATAGACAAATGACTTTCAGATATTGTGTTCCTATATAATAGACGAACGTTGCTTTTACAAAAGAAGAGAAAAGTCGCTTTTAGGCTCACTCGGATAAACATTGAATTCATATAAAACGGCCACCTTTTAATCATACATAAATAGACATATCAAAACACAGAATTAAATTTTTTTGTTCCTCTTTCTAAACTTCGTAATTTCATAAAAATAATGAAATTATAGATGACCAAGTCGGGAAAGTTTTCAAAATTTTGAGATTTTAAGTGCTTCGATAACGTATTTATTTAAATAGATATATTCCATACACAAACTGAAAATCACAGGTATAATAATATTTTTTACATACCGTAAATAAAATAGAGAGCGGAAAGTTAAAAAAGATGATATAGTTTATTTTATAAGTCCTAAATCCAATTTCACAGGATTGCAGACGGAAGAAAAGATTAAAACGCGATGTAAATTGAATTAAAAATAATATTTTTCAAAGAGCATATTGAAGGTTTCGTATAGAAAACTTTTTAAATATGGATGAAAAGTAAATATAAAAATTTTGATATTCTCGCTTACATAAAGACTGCTGTTTCCACTAGTTTAACTATTTTTTTTTTTTTTGTAAATGTCAAACAAATTTTGACAGATTTCATTGAAAATATTATATATTAAAAATATTGATTAAGTTTCTACTCTTTGAAAGAAATATATTCTATTTAAAAAAATGTGTTAAAAAAACAAACTTCTATATTTACACGTTTGCTGCTACTGACTCTAACATTGCTTTGGGATGTCAATTGACTATTGTAAATTAAATATTTTAGATTAACTATGTCTTTGAAAGGGGAACGAATACGTTATTAAAGCATTTTACTTCAGGGATGTTTTATACTTTGTGTTAGAAATTGTTTATGTTGTTTATACATATTTTTTATAATAAAAACTTATTTGTATGTTCTATGATTAGAAAAAGCATTTTCAGTGGTGTCAAATGTGTTCAGTATTCGATTTAAATGATAAGACTACCGTATTTTAAGAAAATAATTTCAAATAAAAAAGTACATATTTGTGCATTTATGGACTAATTTTGCCTTTTATGTATATACTAGCATTTAGCCCGTCATAAGATGGGATCAGTAAATTTTTTACTTTTCCAGAATTGTAGAAAAATTGGCTTGTTTTATAGCTGAGAATTATCCAGTACAAGCTCAATAATTTATTTATCTTCATACTCCTCTAATGTATCCCGGTACTGTGAATGCAGTTTAGATTCACGCTGAATTCATTTAGTCAAACCGTGTGGATCTGTATAAAAAAACAAACACACAAACGAACAAACTTCTCATAGTGTCTCATTGTGTTTAGACACACACATGGACAAACGACTTTCAGATATTGTGTTCTTATACTGATAAACAAACACTGCATTTACAAACAAAATGAGGAAAAATCGCTTTTAGGCTCACTCGGATAAACATTGAATTCATAAAAAACGAATACCGTTTAATCATACATAAATAGACGTATCAAAACACAAAATTAAATTTTTTTTGTTCCTCTTTCTAAACTTCGTATTTTCTTTAATGAAATTATAGATGACCAAGTCGTGAAAGTTTTCAAAATTTTGAGATTAAGTGCTTTGATAACGTTTATTTATATAGATATATTCCATACACGAATTGAAAATCACAGGTATGAAAATATTTTTTACATAACGTAAATAAAATAAAGAGCAGGAAGTTAAAAGTGATGAAATAGTTTTTTCATAAATCCTAAATTCAATTTCGCAGATCTACAGACGGGAGAAAAGATTAAAACGCGATGTAAATTAAATTAAAAATAGTATTTTCAAAGAGCGTATTGAAGGTTTCGTATAGAAAACTTTTTAAATATGGATGAAAAGTAAATATAAAAATTTTGATATCCTCGCTTACATAAAGACTAGAGTTTCCACTAGTTTAACTATTTTTTTTTTGTAAATGTCAAACAAATTTTGACAGATTTCATTGAAAGTATTATATATTAAAAATATTGATTAAGTTTCTACTCTTTGAAAGAAATATATTCTATTTAAAAGAAAAAATGTGTTTAAAAAACAAACTTCTATATTTACACGTTTGCTGCTACTGACTCTAACATTGCTTTGGGATGTCAATTGACTATTGTAAATTAAATATTTTAGATTAACTATGTCTTTGAAAGGGGAACGAATACGTTATTAAAGCATTTTACTTCAGGGATGTTTTATACTTTGTGTTAGAAATTGTTTATGTTGTTTATACATATTTTTTATAATAAAAACTTATTTGTATGTTCTATGATTAGAAAAAGCATTTTCAGTGGTGTCAAATGTGTTCAGTATTCGATTTAAATGATAAGACTACAGTATTTTAAGAAAATAATTTCAAATAAAAAAGTACATATTTGTGCTTTTATGGACTAATTTTGCCTTTTATGTATATACTAGCATTTAGCCCGTCATAAGATGGGATCAGTAAATTTTTTACTTTTCCAGAATTGTAATGTATCCTATGAGGCAGGAAAAAAATGGCTTGTTTTATAACTGAGAATTATCTGGTACACGCTCAATAATTTCTTTATCTTCATACTCCTCTAAAGTCTCCCGGTACAGTGAATGCAGTTTAGAATTACGTTGAATTCATTTAGTCAAACCGTGTGGATCTGTATAAAAAAAAACACATAAACGAACCAATTTCTCATTGTGTCTCATTGTGTTCCGACACACACATGGACAAAAGACTTTCAGATATTGTGTTCTTATACTGATAGACGAACGTTGTTTTTACATACAAAAAGAGAAAAGTAGCTTTTAATCTCACTCGGATAAACATTGAATTCATATAAAACAGATACCGTTTAATCATACATAAGTAGACATATCAAAACACATAATTAAACTTTCTGTTCCTCTTACGAAACTTCGTATTTTCATTAAAATAATAAAATTATAGATGACCAAGTCGTGAAAGTTTTAAAAATTTTGAGATTAAGTGCTTTGATAACGTATTTATTTATATAGATATATTTCATACACGAATTGAAAATCACAGGTATAAAAATATTTTTTACATAACGTAAATAAAACAAAGAGCAGGAAGTTAAAAGTGATGAAATAGTTTTTTCATAAATCCTAAATTCAATTTCGCAGATCTGCAGACGGAAGAAAAGATTAAAACGCGATGTAAATTAAATTAAAAATAGTATTTTTCAAAGAACATATTGAAGGTTTTGTATAGAAAACTTTTTAAATATGGATGAAAAGTAAATATAAAAGTTTTGATATTCTAGCTTACATAAAGACTGCCGTTTCCACTAGTTTAACTATTTTTCTTTGTAATTGTCAAACAAATTTTGACAGATTTCATTGAAAATATTATATATTAAAATATTAATTAAGTTTCTACTTTTTGAAATAAATATATTCTATTTTAAAAACAAAATTGTTTAAAAAACAAACTTTTATATTTACACGTTTGCTGCTACTGACTCTAACATTGCTTTGGGATGTCAGCTGACTACTGTAAATTAAATATTTTAGATTTACTATGTCTTTGAAAAAGGAACGAATAAGTTATTTGGGGTCTATAATAAAGCATTTTACTTCAGGGATGGTTTACACTTTCTGGTAGAAATTTTTTATGTTGTTTATACATATTTTTTATAATAAAAACTTATTTGTATCTTCTATGATTAGAAAAAGCATTTTCAGTGGTGTCAAATGTGTTCAGTATTCGATTAAAATGATAAGACTACAGAATTTTAAGAAAAAAAATTTCAAGTAAAAAAAAGTACACAGTTGTGCTTTTATGGACTAATTTAGGCTTTTACGTATTTACTAGCATTTAGCCCGTCATATGATGAAATCAGTAATTTTTTTACTTTTCCAGAATTATAATGTATCCTATGAGGCAGGAAAAAAATAGCTTGTTTTATAGCTGAGAATTATCCGGTACACGCTCAATAATTTGTTTATCTTCATACTCCTTTAATGTCTCCCGGACTGTGAATGCAGTTTTATATTCTATTTAAAAAAATATGTTAAAAAACAAACTTCTATATTTACATGTTTGCTGCTACTGTTTCTAACATTGCTTTGGGATGTCAGCTGACTACTGTAAATTAAATATTTTAGATTTACTATGTCTTTGAAAAAGGAACGAATAAGTTATTTGGGGGTCTATAATAAAGCATTTTACTTCAGGGATGTTTTACACTTTGTGTTAGAAATCCTTTATGTTTATGAAGGTTTTTATAATAGAAACTTATTTCTATCTTAAATTAGAAATAGGGTTTTCAGTGGGGGCAAATGTGTTCACTATTCGATTAGAGCCAAGCGATGTATATCTTCTGCACAGTTTTCATACGTTTTATCACTGAACTTAGATATTACGTAAATAATTTCCCTTTATATTTGGCTTAAATAAAAGATTAGGCACATATGTGATAATTTTAAGTTTAATCCTCGATTATTATTTGTTACATTGAAAATTTTATCACCGGTATTAACAACAAATTGTATCTACCTCCAGGATGTAGGGAAAATGATAGTTTTAGTCCTTTACTTCTATTAATTATTGTTGCTAAAAATTGGGAAGACCTTAACGATAATTTCGACGTAGCTAAGAAAACTTTGAATTATCTTTCTAAAGGATTTCAACGGGACTCTAAACTGCTTTCATAGTATCGGGAGACTTTAGAGGAGTATGAAGATAAACTAATTGTTAAGTGTGTCCAGATAACTCTCAGCCAAAAAACGAACCATTTTTTTCCTGCTTTATACGGTACTTTACAATTATGGGAAATTAAATATTTTACTGATCCCGTCATATGACGGGCTATATGCTAGTAAATTAATATTAATGAAGAGAGTTTGGTGTATTTTAAAATGTGTTTAACATTTATTCTTTCTCAATTCTAAATCACCGTTACATTTCGTAACAGATATTAAGTAAAAAATAATTTCTCAGGTCAGATTATCACCAAGCATTTTTAACTTCTCTCATTTAAGGTATCCGTCTACATTAAAAGCGTCATTTTTTGCCAAAAATCATAATTTTTTTTATTTCTTTATTGTAAAATTTCAATTCTTAGGTTTCTAAATCTGTTTTTGTTTTGTCTCTACGGCATTTTTAAGAAAAGTTACAGGTGTTTAAACATCAGTAACAGCTGTCGAAACAAAACGGAAGTAGCGACTTCGGAACCTGATGTTGTGAATTTAAAGTCTTTTAAAAAGCATTTTTGGACAAAACTTTTTTAAATTTCATGAAGAATAGTTTAAATATTTTTCTAGTGTTTTTAATAATTAGCAACTTGGCAATTAGAAAGTTTTGAAGCAAGACACTTTTAAGAATTTTAAACATGTATTTTAATTTTTTAATAGTTAAAGCTGCTTTCATAAACTTCAAATGCGTTTTTCTCAGAATGGTATTTTTAATAAAATGTTGAAACTTGTAATGTGATTTCTCAAAAAGTTCTTAAAATATTTTGTTGAAAATTATTATGAATGATTTTGATAGTATTTACTAGTGAATGACGTAAAAGCTTTAAATTTGGATAATTTTTAACGATGTTACTCTCATAGTTAGATATAAAGGTAAAGGAAATTCGTTAAAAACTCAATGTGTATGATTTTGAAGGACCAAAATATTTTACCAAATGTAAATTAAGCGAAGATTTTAGGTGATTCACTAATCCAGTGTATAAGAAATGTGTTGAATATTGAACTAATTTAATTTATTAAAAAATTAGACCTTTTTTAAAAACCCGATTTTTTTACTAAGTTTTCTTCATTTATTAGAAATTTTATAAAAACTTCTCCAGGAATAAATTTTCTAAGTGCAATTCTCTATGATAATATAAAAATAAATCTAAAAATGTAAAAACATGAACTAGTTTCAACGTTTAAAGAAAAAAGTTTTCCGAACGTAGACAGATACCTTAAATAAAAAATAAAAAGGAAAAAGAAAAT
>CM063509.1:88037358-88072358 GCA_032207245.1 Pardosa pseudoannulata | reverse complement strand
ATGATATAAACAAAACAAGAAAACCACTTGTTGGTAAACAGGTGCATGCCTGGTCTTGCCCCCTGTGCAGTATAGAATGTGTGGGGTGGGTTTAAGGTCATCTAAATGCGAGTTTACCAAGCTATGTTTAGCGATCTAAAAATAGATCACTGGGAGCTAATGGGTTAATGGAGTTTAATTGATATTTCTTAATTGAAGATATTTAAATTAAACTGTTGTCTGGTATAGGTGTCTTGCAATTAAATCCACTTCTAATTACTGTTATTTCGACCTATTTGTAGATCTAATAAATAAAGTTTCTGAGTAATTAATATATGTTATAGTCAAGGAAAGTAATATAACTGACGTTTCTGCCATCTATTTACTTTTATAAATGCCTATGGGTTATATGCATAAGTAATTTACTTAACTTTCTTTGTTTCGTTTTAAAAATTCTTTTAGAAGCATATTTCGCTCAGGGCTAAAAAACGTTTTATGATCCATTATGTTGAAACTCCTCTCTGCCTAACATTTTATTTTGTATTTAAATTAGAAAAAATTGTAATTTTAGATTATTTTCTAATTAATATTAATTAAGGAAACATTACTATTTTGTTTACTGTTAGAAAGTTGATAAACATCATTTCGTTTATGTATGGAAATTTCTCATTTTCTTATTAATGCTTATATGGGATATCAGTCTTTGTTTAACAATAAGTTGATTTTTTTTAAGTTTATAGTTAAAAAATATCTAATATTCTTTTTAATGTTGATTATTTGGCCCACAATATTAAATTTTTATGGACAGAAACTTGGGTCATTTTTTTATTTTGTTTTTGAAAATATGTGATCTCACGGAGGTATTTAAAATTTATATTTCGAAATTTTTAATAATATTATCATATATTTTTTCATGAGCTATTTTTTTTATGGAATGAGTGTTTGTGAATATCTTTTAAACTTATATTTGTAAATTTTCATTTTTCTCCTTAATATTAGTGTAGTTTTACAATTATTTGTTTAAAAATTGAAAATTGCCTAATATTTATAATTGAAATTTTTGAAATATTTATAATTGAAATATTTATAACATTTATACTTGAAAATTTGTAATAATAATCTCTTGATCATATTAATGCTTATATACTGAATGTTTGAGAGAATCTTTTAATTTTGCTTTTGGAAATTTGGTCCTCTATCTTAATACTAAATTTACAGTATTTATGACTGTGAATAGTATTAAGGATTTATCGTTAAGTATTAAGATTTCCCAAGAAAATATATGAAAATATTATTAAATTTTGAAAATATGAGTTTTTAAATACCCGCACGAGAAAAGTTTAAGGATTTAAAAATTGGTTAATATTTTTAACTGATAATATTGTGAAATCTCTGACAGCATTATCATTAAAATTAATTTTAGAGGCATAATTTCTTGTTAACGTAACAAATGTGGATGAAAATTTTAAAAATTATATTTTGATATGTCCTATGATATCCTCATTAATATAAATGTGTCTGTCGTATATTTTCATATAAAGTAAAAAATAATAATGAAATATATTTTAATGTATATTTAAAAATTTGTTATAATTCTGTCAGCATTGTTTTAGAGTCATAAATTTTTATAATTACTATTTGAAAGTTGATGAATATCATTTTCCTTTTCAGATTTGTAATTGGAGATTTAATATATTTGCTCTAAAATTATAAATTTTGTGCTTAAGGATTAAAAATTGTTTAATATATTTTAACTTGCATTTAAAGATTTATTTTAATATTTTCCTTAATTATGATGCCAAAACATTTTAATTTACCGATTTGTTCATTTACAAATATCTTTTATTTTCAGCTAAAAACTCATGCTAAATTCTTTCCTTACTGAAACATGTTGTTGAAAATTTGTATGTATAGTTTCGTCATATTTATTGTAAAACACAGGTATGCACTACGAATCTAGAAGTATGGTATTTGTAATTAATTATTGTTAAAACATGGTATGCACTATATACGAACGAGTATGATATTTGTAATTCATTACTGTAAAAACCAGGTAAGCGCTATACACGAATGAGTATGGTATTTGTAATTCATTATTGTAAAAAGCAGGTAAGTTCTTTACATGAATAAGATTGTAAAAAGCAGGTACGTTCTATACACGAATAAGTATTTTATTTGTAATTCATTATTGTAAAAACCAATTAAGCACTATACATGAATATGTATCGTATTTGTAATTCATTATTGTATAAAGTAGGTAAGCACTATCCACAAATAAGTATGGTATTTGTAATTGATTATTCTAAAAAGCAGGTAAACACTATACACGAATAAGATTGTAAAAAGCAGGTACACACTATATACGAATAAGTAAGATATTTGTAATTCATTATTGTAAAAAAAACAGGTAAAAACTATACATGAATATGTATCGTATTTGTAATTTATTATTGTAAAAGGAAGTTACGCGCTATAGACGAATAAGTATGGTATTTGTAATTCATTTTTGTATAAAGCAGCTAAGCACTATCTACAAATAGGTATGGTATTTGTAATTCCTTATTGTAAAAACCAGGTAAGAACTATACACGAATAAGTATCGTATTTGTAATTCATTATTGTAAAAAATAGTTAAGCACTAGACAAGAATAAGTACGGTATTTGTAATTCATTATTGTAAAAACCAGGTAAGCACTATGCAATAATAAGCATGGTATTTGTAATTCATTATTGTAAAAACCAGGTAAGCACTATACACGAATAAGTAAGGTATTTGTAATTCATTATTGTAAAAACCAGGTAAGCTCTATACACGAATTAGTATGGTATTTGTAATTCTTTACTATAAAAACCAGGTAAGCACTAAATATGAATAAGTATGGTATTTGTAATTCATTATTGTAAAAAGCAAGTAAGCACTATCCCCGAATAAGTATGCTATTTGTAATTTATTCTTGTAAAAATCAAGTACGTACTATACACGAATAAGTATGGTATTTGTAATTCATTATTGTAAAAAAACAGGTAAGCACTATACACAAAAGGGTATGGTATTTGTAATTCACAATTGTAAAAAACAGGTACGCACTATGCACGAATAAGTATGGTATTTGTAATTCATTATTGTAAAAAACAGGTATGCACTGAACAAGAATAAGTATGGTATTTGTAATTCATTATTTTAAAAAGCAGGTAAGCACTATACACGAATAAATATGGTATTTGTAATTCATTATAGTAAAAAAAACAGGTAAGCACTATACACGAACAAGTATGGTATTTGTAATTCAGGTAAGCACTATACACGAACAAGTATGGTATTTGTAATTCATATTATAAAAGTTGTATGTTTTAAACTGACTGTATGTGTTTCCTATTTTGACCTTATTTCAAATACAAAATAATGATCCAGCGTCTCGCCAGCGTCCTTAAATTCTGTCATTCTTAACTCCATTGAAACTTACGGAATAAAAAAAAAATCTCCGATTAAAAGCATCCCTGTTGTAACACAGTCTTGAAATATGCTTCCGTAACGCTAGACTGTTATACAAAGTTTAAGGCGACACGCGAGAAATCTCCATTCTCTTTGGGAAATAACCGATAAAGCTCAGGCACAGCCTTTTCTTCATCATTCATAATTTACATTGAAAACACCCTTTGAAGTTGGTAGATTGTAATTTATGACTCAATCTTTCAGTAACATCAGGCCGCGCTGTGCATAATGCTGAGAAATATGCCAAAGTATCTGAAATAATGTTGGTAGGGGTTGACTAAAGATCTCGGTGCGTTAGAAGTGCTCCATAATGCACGTTTTGGCCCATCCATTATATTTAACCTGCTAACCGTGTAAGGAGAATAAACTGAGTCAAAGAAAATGACGCTTTTTATTGTTAAAGCCTTTATTATATAAAAGTAAAACCTTGCTAAACTTCTGCTATTTAATTTTATTGGAAACCTTAATTTCAATAATTACCATTCTTTTAACCATTTGTGATGCCTAACTATACATAAATTCTAATCAGAAATTCACCCTTATGATTTTGAGGTTATTGAAGTATTGAACATGACGTCGGTAAGTATTTTGTAAAAACCGTTATTATATAGGAAGCTTAGCTGCCCTCTTGCTATTTAATTTTATCTTAAACCTTAATTTAATAATTACCATTCTTTTAAGCCTTTTTGAAGTCTAACTATACTTAAGTTTTCATCAGAAATTCACCTTTAGAATTTAGATGTCATTGAAGTATTGAACCTGTAATTTGTTAAAACCATTATTATATTTAAAAAACCTAGCTACCCTTTTGCTATTTAATTTTGTCGAAAACCTTAATTTAATAATTAAGATTCTTTTAAGCATTTTTGAAGTCTAATTATACAGAAATTCTATTCAAAAACTCACCTTTAGGATTTTGACGTTATTGAAGTATTGAATTTGATGTAGGTAAATAATTTGTTAAAATCGTTATTCTATAAAAAAAAAACTAGCTGCAGTTCGCTATTTAATTTTATCGGAAACCTTAATTTAATAATTATCATTCTTTTAAGCAGTTTTGAAGACTAAATATACAGAAATTCTAATCAGAAATTTATCTTTAGGATTTTGACATTATTGAAGCATTGAACCTGACGTCAGTAAGTAATTTGTTAATCCAGTTATTATATTAAAAAAAACCTAGCTACCGTTTTGCTATTTAATTTTATAGAAAACCTTAATTTAATAATTACTATTCTTTTAAGCATTTTGAAGACTAAATATACATAAATTCTATTTACAAATTCATCTTTAGAATCTTGGCGTTATTAAAGTACTAAACTTGACGTCGGTAAGTATTTTGTGAAAACCGTTATTATATAAAAAAAAACTTGGCTACCTTTTTGCAATTTATTTTATCCGAAGCCGTAATTTAATAGTTACCATTCTTTTAAGCATTTTGAAGTTTAACTATACAGAAATTCTAATCAAAAATTCATCTTTAGGATTTTGACGTTATTAAAGTATTGAACCCGATGTCGGTAAGTAATTTGTTAAAACCGTTATTATATAAAAAAAAACCTAGTTACCGTTTTGCTATTTAATTTTATCGAAAACCTTAATATAATAATTACCATTCTTTTAAGCCTTTTTGAAGACTAAATATACATAAATTCTAATCAGAAATTCATCTTTAGGATCTTGATGATATTGAAGTATTGAACTTGACGTCGTTAAGTAATTTGTTAAAACCGTTATTATATTAAAAAAAACTAGATACCGTTTTGCTATTTAATTTTATCTGAAAACTTAATTTAATAATTACCATTCTTTTAAGCATTTTGAAGACTAAATATACATAAATTCTAATCAGAAATTCATCTTTAGAATCTTGGAGTTATTAAAGTATTGAACTTGAGTCGGTAAGTATTTTGTGAAGCCGTTATTATATAGAAAACTTAGCTACCCTTTTGTTATTTAATTTTATCGTAAACCGTAATTTTAATAATTACCATTTTTAAAGCAATTTTGAAGACTAAATATACATAAATTCTAATCAGAAATTCATCTTTAGGATCTTGATGTTATTGAAGTATTATTTGCAACAAAATGAATGAATCACGACTATAACAAGTATGTGTTTAAGAGTAAACTTACTAAATTCACGCTATTAATATATACCAACTCAAAGGACAGACTCAAAGAAATAAAAATTGAAAGTATTTTATTAGACATAAATGGGTTGGTCAAATCAATATATTCAGAACATACATACTCACATATCATCAGGGTACATAACATCCTGCTCAAGGATGAGTCATTTTGAGTTCCGTCATACTAACTAACTCAGCACCAAAGCGTGCGCCCTTAAATAGGTGCCCTCATTTCTCGCAACCAGGATTGCCAAGGCAAACCCGTGTAGAGATACAGTCCCAATTGTGGACTCGACAGCAGTGTCCTGTAGCAGCAGAGACATTCCTTAGAGTACCTACAATACCTCTTGACCACAGAAAACGGGAAGGTTAAAAGGTGACAAAAGAAGACTGCACTAAAGCAGTACCTTCTCACATTCAAACTTGTCTGAGGGGTCGTACACCATAAAATGTTGCGAACAACCTTTTACTTCGCAACAGGTCCTCAATTGGTTAAAGGATAAGAAGCAGAATTAATTGTAAGAAAACAATATAGAAACTGAAAATTATAATTATAATTATTGTTAAAGCAAATGTAACTTAAGAATAAACTTTATTTTTAAATATTATTTTTAATATCATGAATCCCCTGTTTATATGTTATGCCATAAACTTACGCTGTTATTTTGCCAATTTAGTCAAGATTAACTTCAGACACCTTAAGACTAACTGTGTATTTTCAAGATCTAAACAACTTCTTTTAGGATTTAATATAAAATATTATATATGTATATTTTCATATAATATACTTTATATTCTTAGCTGGTGTCACATAAAATTTTCTAATAGTTTTTGAACGAATTCATTAGATCTTTATAAGCTGCAATTGTGCATAAAAGGTAATTTTTATTATTAGGGAAGACCGGGGCACCTTGGGACACTTTTCAGTTAAACATTTTTATGAATTTTTTTAAAGCTAATTAAAAACAAATAAGTATGCCTCCATATATTGTCATCATATCTGCTTCTTATAAACATTAAATCTACTTAATATCTCATTTAGTTAAAGAGTAATAAAAGAAATAAAATACCTTTCCAATGTCCCAACCTGCCCCACTGTATGGGGTAGGGTGGGACACTAAATAACAAATACAAAATACTGTTCAAATTATTTTTATTAACTGTTATAAAAGAGAAATGGCCAAAACTTGTTCAAGTTAATACATTTTTTTAACGAATCTTATATTTGAGGCCAGCAAATTCTTCTTTAAATTCTAACAAAATGCACCTTTGGCCTATTGTTTCTTTAGTAATTTTAATAAATTAATATTTTGACATGTTAAATCATCAATTAAAAATTAGGCACCAAACTATTAAATATTTGTTTACACTTTTTAAAGTGTCCCAAGGTACCCCATCTATGTGTGTCCCAACCTGCCCCATTTTACATAGTATCTTTTGGTAACTATTATATAGTTAGGTTTAAACCTAACTATACAGTTTAACAATACAGTTTATTTATTAGTATAGAAATAATAATAAATGAATTTTCTTTCATAACAATGCACTTTTTTTTAATATTTAAATTTTTTTCAAAAAAAATTATTTTTTAAAATGCACATTGATGTAATTTTGGGTTATTCAAAACAAAAAAAAAAATGAAATTGTTCTTTACCAATAAGCACCATCTTCATCAAAATTCTTTGAGAAGTGAAGAGTAATCTCATCTATCAATACACATGAGCACTAATTCCTGGTTGCAAATTAAGCCTGAAAATAAAGGTGTCCAAAAGTGGGCTATGTCCCAAGGTGCCCCACTCTCCCCTACTGATAAATGAGTCGCAGAAATATCAAAATATTAGATTTATTACAAAAGGGAAAGACGGATGTTTGACAATGAGAATAATTTTAAAATATTTCATAGGATATAAAAAGGAAGTCTATTAGATAAAAGCAAAGTACGCAAAGTACTTAATTTCTTCTTTCACATATGAAATTCAAACATTTTTTTTCCCTTCAAAAGCTCATTCATTATTGATAGAACGGATATTCCGCCTGCAGAATTACGCAAACCTTCGAAACTTTCGCTGTCCATTCACTAACTTTACATGCTTATTTACGAACATGACATTGATAAATGGGTACGGTGATCTCCAACAAAGCAGACTCAAATATCTCACAAAACCACAAACGTAAAATATAATCCGAAAGCATTAAACGATACAGCTGAAATACGGTATGTAGAAAATCGGTAGAAAAAAATAGATACTGCATTGTGAGACTTTGAAAAAAAAGTTGAATTTCTTATAAGAGGTTTAAAACCAGAAATAAAAGTTTATAACGTTAATGACGCTTGACTGTATCTTGATTCATATAAATTTGGCATAGCGGATAAAAATTGAGAGCGACCTTAATACAGTAGTAGTATTTCACTATTGAATTAATTTGTTTTTCAGGAATTTTTATGCATTTATACATTAACTGAATACTTTCAGAGTATTATTAGTTTGATAAAGTACTATTTTAATCTTATCTTTTTTTTTATTTCTGCCAAAAAATGGAGGCAAATAAGGTTTAAGATAGTATATGTATAGTGCGGTATATGTGCAGGGTGTGCACTGCACACCATATAAAAATTATAGAGAGAATAAAATTTCTGCATCTATGTCTACCTATCTTTATATGGTATATAATAAATATTTTATAATATATTCAAATAATGTTGATTTGCTTGCTTATTCTCGCTTCTTGCGTTATAGATGCTGAAAATATTTTCAAAAGCAAACAAACATAAGAAATTTTTATGTGAACACTCACTAATAGAAAATCATTTATATGTATGTGCTACTGGAAAAGCACAGCATACTATAGCACTGAGGCAAGTGCATATTTTTTTTCCTACATGGCATAGAATTATCCAATACGGTTTATTAAGCGTTGTATTAGAGCGGGGACTTATGCTGAAATTTTTTTTTTTAATGATTAATATAAAAAACATTTTGCAGTACGGTAATATTTAAATTTATATATGTAAGATTTTGTTTTCATTTAATATAAAAGAAGTATTTCATCAATATAAAATAAATATTTTAGTGTGGTAAAGTAATTTCTATGTATTATATTTATAGAAATAATTGCTGAAAACAATTTTGTTTTGTTAACAAAAAAGAAAAAAATTCGAAAAACAGTCCAAATTTTAACATTCATATGTGTTTTTAAGACAGTATATTCTAACACCATATCGATGATTTTGTTTTTAAAAATTGTGAAGATGTTTTTAGAAAATATGATTTCCAAATGTTAAAAATATTTAATAAATATAATTTAGTCCACTGAACGAGAAACAGTGTTTATTGCAACGTGCAGTGAAATCTCTGCACGTGGAATAGACTTTCGGTTTGTCGGCACCAATAAGCATCCTGATGAGGCACCTCAGTGTAGTGCTACGTTTGCTGAAAACATAATTTTTTTGTGGAAATATAAGCTTTTTCGTTATTTTATTAGTAATGGTAGAATGGATTTTGTTACAAATGAATAATAAATTAAGGAAGGCTAATGTACATTTTTATGGTTTTATTATTTGTTGTTGTTGCTTCTGCACATCCTGCATGAACACCTACTCACGATATGTATAGATAGTATGATGGTATAGGTTTAAGATACATTTTTAGTATATGAATTTTCATACTGTAGATTTTTGATACATTTAAATTTTGAATATAAATATTTATGACTATAAATGTTTTTGCAAAATTGCTAGATTTATGTTATTGATATATATATTGTGTTATCTTAAGAAAATTAGCTTACAAAATTAAATAATTTAAACAATTTTTTAAAAACTTAATATGATAAGAGCAATATGTTTTCACTCAATGTACAGTAGGTCATACACAGGCCATTGTGTTATCTTAAGAAAATTAGCTTACAAAATTAAATAATTTAGTTTAAACTATTTTTCGAAAACTTAATATGTTAAGAGCAATATGTTTTTACTCAATGTACAGTAGGTCATACACAGGCCAGTGGTGGCGATATTATGCTTTTGGGGGAAATTCTTTTGGGAGTCTCTGGGACCCGTGGTTGTGGTAGAGCAGACCATGAATGCTACAGGGTATCTGAATATCAATCCGGACCAGTTGCACCCTTACATGGCCTCTGTTTTTCCAGCTGAAAATGGAATGTTCCAACAGGACAACGCCCCGTGTCACAAGGCTAAAATTGTGTTGGAGTGGTTCCAGGAACATGATGCTGAATTCCAGCTAATGTCCTGGCCGCCTAACTCACCGGATCTCAATCCGATAGAACACATTTGGGATGTCATGGGACGGAGTTCAAAGACCACCAATTCGCAGTATCTCGTATTTGCATAACCGTTGCTTAAACATCTGATATCTCCGGCCATCTACCAAGGACTTGTGGCATCCATGCCAAGGCGGGTTGAAACTGTGTTGCGCGCCAAAGGTGGGCCAACTCGTTATTGACAAGGGGTCATAATGTTTTGGCGCTTGAGTGAATTTGTAAATATATCAAATATAGCGTGTTAAAAGTAGAGTATTAAAAGTTAAACATACGCGATTTATTCCTGCGTGGAATGTCATAAAATCATTTGAAGATATAGTAAAAAAATTTTTCATTATTTCTGTTCCGTCCAGCATCATGAATGCTGGATCAGCGACAGTAATTGCTTAATAGTTTTGTAAACTGTGTTTATTTTGCTACCGTTCAGCGTAGCGCCATCTAAAGAAAATACATATAATACAAGAGTGTTCGCTGAGAACGTGGAGCGGGAGTATTAAATCGGTTATATATTCTGTTTTTTCTTGGTGTTTTTTGAAAGTAGATGGTTTGGACGACGATTGGAGTGAAAATATTAAAAGTCATTGTAGTAAGTAAATCCTTAATTCCTTTAATCATAAATCTTATTGGGTTTTCATTTTCCAAACGCTGATCCAATCCATATACATTTAATTCTATTTGACCGTGTTTATGTATTATGTATCCCCCTCGTTCATATTATTCTTATCTATTCTACTGTGTTAAAATCTTAAATATTAGTAGTCAATAATTCTCTATTGTTAGTAATATATTTGCTTCGTAATGACAAATCCTAACCTACAATAAACTGTTAGCAAATCCCTTTCCTTTGATCATTTCTCAATCACAAAGACTTTATTTTAGTTTATATATTTAATTATACATTCCACTAATTCTTAACATGTCACAATTTCTTTACTTACTTTTATACTATATAATAAAACTTCCAACATCAATAACCTTAATATATGATATAAAAAGGAAGTCAATTAGATAAAAGCAAAGTACTTAATTTATTCTTTTACGTACGCAATATAAACATTTTTTTTTCTTCAAAGGCTCATTCATTATTAATAGAACGGATATTCCGCCTGCAGAATTACGCAAACCTTCGAAACTTTCGCTGTCCATTCACTAACTTTACATGCTTATTTACGAACATGACATTGATAAATGGGTACGGTGATCTCCAACAAAGCAGACTCAAATATCTCACAAAACCAGAAACGTAAAATATAATCCGAAACCATTAAACGATACAGCTGAAATACGGTATGTAGAAAATCGGTAGAAAAACATAGATACTGCATTGTGAGATTTAAAACAAATAATTTTCTTATAAGAGGTCTAAAATCAAAAATGAAAGTTTATAACTTTAATGACGCTTGACTGTGTCTTGATTCATATAAATTTGGCATAAAGGATAAAAATTGAGAGCGACCTTAATACGGTAGTAGTGTTTCACTATTGAATTAATTTGTTTTTCAGGAATTTTTTTATGCATTGAAAACATAAGCATTAACTGAATACTTTTTGAGTTTTATTAGTTTGCTAAAGTATTTTTTAATCTGGTTCTTTTTTTATTGCTGCCAAAGAATGGAGGCAAAATATGTTTTAAAATAGTATATATGTCACAGTTTTTGTATATGAATTTCCATACTGTAGGTTTTTGATACATTTAAATTCTAAATGGAAATATTTATGACTATAAATATTGCAGCATAAAGAAGCTTAGACAACTAGCTCAGTGGCCGAATGGTCAAAGCACGCGATCCAGACCCGGAGATTGTGGGTTCGATGCTTGACATGGCAGTTTATCCAAAGTACGGATTTTTATCTAAAAATGTTATTTATTGTTTCCTTATGTTCTTGAATATTCTAGATATTTCTTTAATATGTAAATTAGTTATTTTTCGAATATTCTGTTCGGGTATAAAAGCTGATACCCACTAGTTGTAGGCAACTTCTCGGTCTTGTAAAGTTGCGAGTTGCTACTTAGCTTCAATAAATTCTTCTGTTACGTTAAACGGTGTGTTCATTCGAATCTTCGTGACAATATTTTGATAAAATTGCTACATATATGTTATCGATATACAGGGTGTCCCAAAAGGACCGCATTATTTATGCACAGCTAGATTCCTCATTGGGAGTACATAAAAACTTCCCAAAGAAGCGTTCCTGTACGATCCATAGTTTACGAGAGAAATACGAAAAACAAATTATGACGTCACTGCCGGTGCAAGACAAACCTCTTTATTATAGACGCCTGGTATGTTTAATTCTGAAAGGAATATTCCTAACTTGACGTTTTTAGAAAAAAAAATCGCTTCTTGTTTTTGATCAAACTCTATCATTTTAGATGCTTTTAGTTCCTTAAAAAAATACAATTTTAATACTCCTTTACTTCTTAGAAAGTCTGAAAAAACAATAAAAACACTAAGCATGAAACTTTGCTGGCTTAAAAATTTGTAAACGCCCGAGATTATTTTTCTGGTATTGCAATCATTCCGAGGCAGATTCTTGAAAGATTGGAAATCGATGAATACAGATAATGTTAGAGTCTTCTTATAAAAGTATTTACCGGGAGAAATAAGTAAAAAATATTTTTAACATCGTCCTAAATAACTTCCGAGTTCCCAATCTCGAAAGGATAAAGTCAAATTTTCTTTTGTATGTTTGATAAAAATTATCGAAAATCGTTGAAGTCTGCGTGAAACATTCTTCAGAAACTATTTCTAGATACACGCTAGATATGTCTGCATATGTATCTCATTATAATTTAAGTATGGATAGATTCTACCATTCCGTTGATATGGGTTAAAGCGTCTCTAAATATGAATAAATCTGTACAAGTTTGCATATAAACTGTATAATATTTGTACTAGCATATAGCCCGTCATATAACAGAATTAGTAAAATTTTAATTTTCAAGATTTGTAAAGTACACTGTAAGGCAAGTAAAAAAAAATGGTTCGTTTTTTTTCTGAGAATTATCTGGTGCACGCTCAATAATTTGTTTATCTTCCTACTCCTCTAAAATTTCCCGATACTGCGAATGCAGTTTAGAATCACATTGAATTCATTTACTAAAACCGTGTGGTTATGTATAAAAAACAATCACACAAATGAACAAACTTCTTAATTTTCATATATATAACTTAACTCATTTATAACTTAAACACTAGATATTGCGATGTCCGTGAAATAGGCTATTAATTTGTAATTAATACCCGTGATAAAATTTTTATTGTAACAAAGAATAATCGATGATTAAATTCAAAATTATAACATATGTATTTAATCTATTATTTAAGCCTAGTATAAAAGAAAATCATGTACGTAATATCTAAGTTCAGTGATAAAAATTAAAAATTAAAGCAGACAGATCTGACATAATTAAAAAAAAGAAATGATTAAATGAGATGGTTAAAGGAATAAAATCATAAAGCTACAAAAAATGCTATTTTTACCTATTTATTATACAATAAATTGATAAATTCAATAACCTAACTTAAGATAAACTTTACTTTCTGTGAATTTTGCTACCCTTAACTCATCAAAAATGAAATATGGATGTGTCTACGTATTCCAGGTAAATTCTATTGCAGACGGACAGAAAATTTAGGCTGTTATTATATAGGGAGTTCCTAAAATTATTAGACAACAGGGCCCAGGGATTTCAACTGCCTAATGGCCTCCATTATGTTTAATCCGGAAAGGACTAACTTTACGTTTCCGGGAAAAAAAATCGTTTCTTATTTTTGATCAAAATCTAGCATTTTAGATGTTTTTAGATTCTTAAAAAATTCCGATTTTAATACTCCTTTACTTCTTACTAAACAGTAAAAAAAAGTATATAATTTAAACGTTCCGGTTTTGTCGTAAATTAGTAACTTAAAAGAAACACTGAGAAAGCAATAAAAACACTAAGCATGAAACTTTGCTGGCTTAAAAATTTGTAAACGCCCGAGATTATTTTTCTGGTATTGCAATCATTCCGAGGCAGATTCTTGAAAGATTGGAAATCGATGAAGACAGATAATGTTAGAGTCTTCTTATAAAAGTATTTACCGGGAGAAATAAGTAAAAAATATTTTTAACATCGTCCTAAATAACTTCCGAGTTCCCAATCTCGAAAGGATAAAGTCAAATTTTCTGTTGTATGTTTGATAAAAATTATCGAAAATCGTTGAAGTCAGCGTGAAGATACACGCAAGATATGCCTGCATATGTATCTCATTATAATTTAAGTATGGATAGATTCTACCAGTTTGCATCAATATGGATTTAAGAGTCTCGAAATATGAGTAAATCTGTACACGATTGCATATAAACTGTGTATAATTATATTTCTACTAGCATATAGCCCATTATATGACAGGATTAGTAAAATTTTAATTTTCCAGATTTGTAAAGTACCTTATGAAGCAAGTAAAAAAATGGTTCGTTTTTTTGCTGAGAATTATCTGGTGCACGCTCAATAATTTGTTTATCTTCATACTCCTCTAAAGTCTCCCGATACTGTGAATGTACTTTAGAATCACGTGGAATTCATTTAGTCAAACCGTGTTGTTATGTATAAAAAACAAACACACATATAAACAAACGTCTTAATTTTCATATATATTACATAATTCATTTATAACTTAAAAGCTAGATATTTATTAGTCCTTGAAATAGACTATTAATTTGTTACTAATACCGGTGATAAAATTTTTATTGTAACAAAAAATAATAGATGATTAAATTTAAAATTATTACATATGTATTTAATCTATTATTTAAGCCTAGTATAAAAGAAAATCATGTACTTAATATCTAAGTTCAGTGACAAAAATTAAAAAATAAAAGCACACGGATCTGAAATAATTTAAAAAAGAAATGATTAAATGAGATGGTTAAAGGACTGATGTCATAATGCTATAAAAAATGTTATTTTACTATTTCTTATGTGATAAATTGATAAATTCAATCGTCTGCTCTTAACCGGGAAAAATAGTCCTTGAAATAATGGCATTAAACGCTCGAAAATGTTAAGGGGTGGTTTTCGAACGTTTTAAGGACGACAATATTTTTCGCTGTAATATGAAACAAAATTATACCAATTTATTTTAGAGTCGGATAGATCGTTTGGGAGAAGATACATTTTGCTTGCTTTGAATGTTGCTAGTTCTAACTCATCAAGAATCTAATGGATATGCCTCTGTCCATTCCCTCCATAAATTCGAGGGCAGACGGACAGATAACTTAGGCTGTTATTGTATAGGGGATTCGTAAAATTATTAGACAACATAGTCATGTGATTTCACCTGCCTAACGTCCTCTATTATGTTTAATCCTGAAAGAAGTTTACCTAACTTGACGTTTTTAGAAAAACAATGAGAAAACAATAAAAACACTAAGTACGGAACTTTGATGGCTTAAAAATTTGTAAAGGCCCGAGATTATTTTTCTGGTATTGCGATTATTCCGAGGCAGATTCTTGGAAGATTGGAAATCGATGAAGACAGATAATGTTAGAGTCTTCTTATAAAAGTATTTACCGGGAGAAATAAGTAAAAATATTTTTAACATCGTCCTAAATAACTTCCGAGTTCCCAATCTCGAAAGGATAAAGTCAAATTTTCTGTTGTATGTTTGATAAAAATTATCGAAAATCGTTGAAGTCAGCGTGAAACATTCTTCAGAAAATATTTCTAGATACACGCAAGATATGTCTGCATATGTATCTCATTATAATTTAAGTATGGACAGATTCTACCAGTTTGCATCGATATGGATTTAACCGTCTCCAAATATGATTAAATCTGTACACGATTGCATATAAACTGTGTATAATTATATTTCTACTAGCATATAGCCCATTATATGACAGGATTAGTAAAATTTTAATTTCCCAGATTTGTAAAGTACCTTATGAAGCAAGTAAAAAATGACGTTTTGCTGAGAATTATCTGGTACACGCTCAATAATTTGTTTATCTTTATACTCCTCTAAAATTTCCTGATACTGTGAATGTACTTTGGATCACGTGGAATTCATTTAGTCAAACCGTGTTGTTATGTATAAAAAACAAACACACATAATAACAAACTTAATTTTCATATATATTACATAAATTTATAACTTAAAAGCTAGATATTTATTAGCCTTGAAATAGACTAAATTATTGTTTAATACCGGTGATAAAATTTTATTGTAACAAAAATATAATAATTAAATTAAAATTATTACATATGTATTTAATCTATTATTTAAGCCTAGTATAAAGAAAATCATTTACGTAATATCTAAGTTCAGTGATAAAAATTTAAAAAATAATGCAGACGGTATTGAAATAATTTAAAAAGAAATGATTAAATAGATAAAGGAATGACGTCATAATGCTATAAAAATGTTATTTTTACTATTTATAATGTGATAAATTAATATTTATCGCCTGCTCTTAACGGGAAAAATAGTTTGAAATAATGGCATTAAAAGCTCGAGAGGGGTGGAAAGGGTAGATTTCGAACGTTTTAAAGACAATTTTTTTTCTGTGATATGAAATATATTTATACCAATTTATTTTAGAATCGGATTCGTTTAAAATATAAACTTTATTGCTTTGAATTTTTCTAACTCATCAAGAATCCAATATGGATGTTCTATCCATTAAACCATAAATTCGAGGACAGACGGACAGATAACTTATGATATATTTGTATAGGGGATTCGTAAAATTATTAGACAACATAGTCCCGGGATTTCAACTGCCTAACGGTCTCCATTATGTTTAATCCTGAAATAAGTATACCTAACTTGACGTTTTTAGAAAAAAAATCGTTTCTTGGTTTTGATATCTATCATTTTAGATGTTTTAGTTCCTTAAAAAAATGATTTTAATACTCCTACTTCTTACAAACAGTAAAAAAAAGTATGTAATTAAACGTTCAGGTGTCGTAAATTATAACTTAAAAGATAGAAAGCAATAAAAACACTAAGCATGAAACTTTTGGCTTAATTTGTAAAACAGATTATTTTTCTGGTATTGCAATCATTCCAGGCAGATTCTTGAAGATTGGAAATCGATGAAGACAGATAATGTTAGATTTTTTCTTATAAAAGTATTTACCGGGAGAAATAAGTAAAAAATATTTTAACATCGTCCTAAATAACTTCCGAGTTCCCAATCTCGAAAGGATAAAGTCAAATTTTCTGTTGTATGTTTGATAAAAATTATCGAAAATCGTTGAAGTCAGCGTGATGCATTCTTCGGAAACTATTTCTAGATACACGTTAGATATGTCTGCATATGTATCTCATTATAATTTAAGTATGGATGTATTCTACTAGTTTGCATCGATATGGATTTAAGCTTCTCCAAATATGAATAAATCTGTACAAGATTGCATATAAACTGTGTATAATTTCCGGGTGGATAATTAAACTGACTGTGCTCACAGTGTTTGTAGCTCGATATATTTGCGAGAATGATCAACATTTTGTAGGAAGATTAAACAAGACGGGAAACGAAGGATTCCGCGAAAAAAACAAATTAGTTCCAAGTCACCGCTAGGGGAATATTTGGAGCTGTTTATAGAAAATAGTATATATATGTATTATATAATATTATATAGAAATATATATAATATAATTATTCATATATATATATTAAATATATATATCACACACATAATAAATATAATAATCATAAATATATATATATATATATATATATATATATATGTATGTTATAAAAATATTAATTATATAATATATATATATATATGTGTATATATATTATATGTATATTATATAAATATATATATATAAAATATATATAATATATATATATATTTATATATATATATGCCATATATATATATGTATAATATATGTATATATATGTATATATATAATATATATATATATATATATATATATATATTATATATTTTGTATATATAATATATATATATGTATATGTATATATATATATATATATATATTATATATATAATGTATGTATAAAATATGTATGAATATATATATATATACATATATATATATATAAATATATATATATATATATATGTATATGTATATATATATATATATGTATGTATATATATATATGATATATATATATTTTGTATGTATATATTATAATATATTTATATGTATATTATATATATGTATATATATATATATAATATATATATATATATATTATATTATAATAAATATATATATATATATATGTATCTATAATATATATATATGAATATATATATATATAAATATATATATATATATATATAAATATATATATATATATATAAATATATTATCGTATGTATATATATATATATTATATACATATTTAATATATATATATATATATTTTTGTATTATGTATATATATGTATATATGATATTTTTATAAAAATATTGTTTTTATTGAAATGATATGTATATATATATAATATATTTTATAAATATATAAAGATATAAATATATATTATACTAGTAAAAAATTAATATATATATATATATATATAATTAAAAAGTATATATAAAATATTTATGTATATGTAAATAATATTATATAAATATTTATAATATATTGTACATAAATATATATATATTATTAATTTGTCAAAAAATAAATTTATTTAGTATCACGACGTGATTCCGCGAATAACATGTACATGTAATTTACAATTCAAGTCAATCAAGGTAAAATGATTTTCATTATGACGATGAAGCGAAATTTAAGTTAAAAAAAGATTAATGAGGCTAGAAATGAAATTTTGTGTTTCTAAGTCACCAATTTTTATGACTAAAAAAGAACAAGAAATTTTTATAAATTATTAAAATGAAAAACCGAAATTTATTTTAAATACATTATTGTCAAGTATATAAACACACACAACACACGCATACACACATATATGAATATATAAATTATATAATTATATGTGTATATTTAAATTTTATATATATAATTATGTATACTTATATATATATTATGTTTTATGTATATAATTATAAAATATATTAGTATATAAAAAATATAGGTATGTATATAATATATATATAAATATATATATAAATATATATATATTTATTTTGAAAAAAAATGTAATATGTATTATATGTATATATTATATATTTTGTATTTATATTTTTATATACATATATAATATAAAATATATATATAAAAGATATATAAATATATATGTAATATGTATAAATATATATATATATATATATATAAATATATATATATATATAATATATATATATATAAAATATTTATATATAATATATATATATACATAGTTTATAATATGTGTGTGTCAAAAAGTGAGTTACTGTATGTTATATGTGATTAATGTTATATATATATATATATATAAAATATATATATCTATATAAATAAAATATATATAATATATATAAAGATGTTATTTTCAATGTTCATAATATCTATACAGAGACGAAAAAAAGTAGTTTGTCATCTTAAATTCATTTTACTCCAAATTTCTGTAAAGGAAAAAAAAAATTAAAGCGTTAAGAAATTACTTTCGGTGTGTTCAACTAATTCTAAAGTATACAGTAAAGAATTTTCAGTTAAGATTATAAAATTAAGCTTAATTACTCTGCTTTTCCAGCTATGTGCTTTTAAAACCCTTAATCATATTTTCTCATTTTCTTACTAATATCCTTACGGTCTAGAAAAATACTTCGCCAGTAAAAGAGAAAACTAATTTTTTTTCTTTTATCAAACTACATTTAAATAATTGAAGCTTAAGCTACTTATTTAATTATATAGCTTATTGCTGTGTTTGACTTTGTTTTAATTTAATAAAATATCCGAAAGAAATTTTTCTTGAAAGCGTAACGAAAAACCTTAAAGTTTTGGGAAGTAAAATAAAATGTGTCCCAACGTAATATTCAATTTAATTAATGAATATAAGGGTGACAATTACTAAGTAAATTAAAAAAATATATTTTTTTAATTAATGAAGTTTGTGATTCATTACTTATATATTAATTTCCAAAGAATACTGTGAGACACTAATTCAGAATGTCCGTATGTCAGACTCTATTTTTAGAACTAATATGTAAAATATAAATTATATAGTTAGAACTATAATAACATTCCGACTTAAGAACAAAAATGTAATAAGTTTAAAAGAAAACCTTACACATTTCATTTTGTATCATTATTATTTCTTAATTAAGTGTTCTGACTAGTATAAAATTTAATTCGATATTTAAATTTTGATATTTTGAAAAGTAAGCGAGAATATGAATGTAAAATATGTTTTCAATGCATATATAATAGATAAAAATTATTTTTAATTATCTTTCACCATTAATTAAATATTATTAATTTGGACATTTATATACATAATTATTTATTTGTAAAATAAATATTAGATAACAAAAAAAAATACACATTCATATACATATTTATAATTTTAATCTGCTATATAATTATTCAATATACAACAAGTAAAATGTTATCTAAATTATATAATTTTTGTAAAGAATACATAAATTTCTATTGTAATTTGTCTTTTGGTTATTTTATATAGATTAAATTGTTATTAATAAATAAGAATGTATTGTGAGTATTTATATAAAAAAATTAAAAATAATTTACATTTAACAAAAAATAAATTCTTACAAATTATTTTAAGACAAGAAAAACAATTAAATAATTAATATGATCTAATAAAGATTCATAATAAACATAATAAATTTACAAATAAGAATTCACAATTTTCTATAAAAAATAATATAAAAAATTAATAATTAATTCCTGAAATAGTACAATTCTTTATAAAATAAAATATTATTTAATTTTTATAATAATATAAAAATTTAAACATTTTAGAATAAAAGTAAACATTTAATAATTTTAAATTAATAATCTTATTATTTACTATTTTTTAATATATAAAAAAATTTGTGAACTAATATGAAATTTTTCAAAGCTTAACGAAAATATCAGTTTTGTATGTAAAATGTATATATATATAAAAATTATATTTAATTAATGTATATTTAATTTATGTTATTTATTTTATTTTTATATATTTAAATTGGAATTTATACAAAAATATTAAGAAAAATATATATACATTTATCATTAACAAATATAAAAATACACAACATATTATCTTTTGAAAAACTTGCGGGACGTAAAGATTACAATTTGTATTTTTTACGTCATTTTGTATCATTAGTATTTCTTTACAAAAGGTTTTGGCTAGTGTAAAATTGAACTTGATGTATAAATTTTGGGATTTTGACAAGTAAGCGAGAATATCAATATAAAGTATATTTTAAATGAATTTATAATAAATAAAAATTATTTTTTAATCATCTTTAATCGAATATAAGTTAAATAAATATGATCATCAAAATTTGGATATACTATACATGAATTATTTTACCTGTAAAATATATCCCATTAGATAACAAAAAAAAACATTCATCCATACATATTATCTTTTGTCAAAACTTACACGGACGTAAAAAATGCAATTTGTATTCTTTACGTCATTTTGTATCATTAGTATTTCCTTATTAAATGTTGTGGGCAGTATAAAATTGAACTTGATATGTAAATTTTGAGATTTTGACAAGTAAACTGGAATATCAATGTAAAATATGTTTAAAATGAATATATAATATATAAAAATTATATTAAATTATCTGAAATCCAATATAAGTTAATTAAATATGATCGTTAAAGTTTGGACATTATATACATAAATTATTGGAAATTTTATACATAAATTATTTAAGTTGTAAAATATATTTCATTAGAAAACGAAAAAAAAATACACATACCTTTTATTTTTTGTCTCAACTTACACGGACGTAAAGATTACAATGTGTGTTTTTACGTCATTTTGTATCATTAGTATTTCCTTATTAAATGTTTTGGACAGTATAAAATTAAACTTGATATGTGAATTTTGAAATTTTGACAAGTAAGCGAGAATATCAGTATAGAATATAATTTCAATGAATGTATAATAAATAAAAATTATTTTTTAATCATCTTTAATCGAATATAAGTTAAATAAATATGATCATCAAAATTAAGACATTCTATACATGAATTATTTTACCTGTAAAATATATCCCATTAGATAACAAGAAAATACACATTCATCCATACATATTATCTTTTGTCAAAACTTACACGGACGTAAAAAATGCAATTTGTATTCTTTACGTCATTTTGTATCATTAGTATTTCCTTATTAAATGTTTTGGGTAGTATAAAATTGAACTTGATATGTAAATTTTGAGATTTTGACAAGTAAACTGGAATATCAATGTAAAATATGTTTAAAACGAATATATAATATATTAAATTATCTGAAATCCAATATAAGTTAATTACATATGATCGTTAAAGTTTGGACATTATATACATAAATTATTGGAAATTTTATACATAAATTACTTAAGTTGTAAAATATATCTCATTAGAAAACAAAAAAAAAATACACATACATTTTATCTTTTGTCTCAACTTACACGGACGTAAAGATTACAATTTGTATTTTTTACGTCATTTTGTATCATTAGTACTTCCTTACAAAATGTTTTGGCTAGTGTAAAATTGAACTTGATGTATAAATTTTGGGATTTTGACAAGTAAGCGAGAATATCAATGTAAATTATGTTTTCAATGAACATATAACAGATAAAAAATTTTAAACCTTTATCGAAAAAAAGTTAATTAAATACATATATCGTCAAAGTTTGGTCATTTTATATCACAAAACGTTTTAGTTTTAAAATATGTTCTATTAGATAACCAAAAACACATATACATCCATACATATTTTCTGTTGTGGAAACTTACACTGACTTAAAGAAAACAATTTGTATTCTTTACGTCATTTTGTATCATAAGTATTTGCTTATTAAATGTTTTTGCTAGTATAAAATTGAACTTGATATTTAAATTTTGAGATTTTGAGAAGTAAGCGAAGGTATCACGAGAGTAGATTACTTTTTCAATTAATATATTAGATTGGGGAAAAAGAAATCCATTATTTTTTGCTTCAAATTAATGACTTTATTTATCATGTTTCGGATCGTCCGATTTGGGTCAAATATGCACCATTTTGTTGTATAATCTGTTGCCATTTTAAAGGTTGCCTCATAATGCCTCTCTCATAGAAGTCTTGGTCCTTACTGGCAAAAAAACTCTAGTAATCAATTTTCACAATCTTTTGTTGATCCTAATTTCTTATCACTCAGAAAGTTTGGTAATGCGAGAAAAAGGTGATAATCGCTTTCCAGTCCACTATATGGTGGATGCATTAAAACTTCCCAACCAAGCTCTCTGAGTTTCTGGCGAGTCACTACAGACGTGTATTTCCTGGCGTTATCCTGATGGAAAACAACACCTCTTTAGTTGGCCAATTCTGGCCGTTTCTGGTCAATCGCTACTTCAAACAGTCCAGTTGTTGACAGTAGAGATCTGAATTTTGTGTTTGGCCATATGGAAGCAACTCATAATAAATGATTAAATTCCAGTACCACCAAATACACTATAAAACCTTCCTGGCCGTTAGTCCTGGTATGGTCACCGTTTGAGCTGCCTCACCGCGCTTTGACCACGATCGTTTTTGCACGATATTGTCGTATCTGACCCAATTCTCATCACCAGTCACCATGCGTTTAAGAAATGGGTCGATTTCATTCTGTTTGGCCAAGGCTTCGCAGACGGAAATTCGATCCATCATGTTTTTTTGGTGTTGATAGGTGTTGGACCCAAACATCGAGCTTCTTCTGAATTCAACTTTGCGCAAATGGTTTAAAACTGCTTTATGGTCAATCTTTAGCTCTTGGACGAAGCTACGACTACTAACATGCAGGTCAACTTCAATTATTTCTCTGATTTTGTCGACATTTTTGACGACGGGCCTGCCTGTACGAGGTGCATCTTTAAAGTCAAAAATGCCAGAACGGAATTGACGAAACCAAAATGGCACGTAATTAGCTGTTACAGTATCGATACCATAAACACCGTTCACAAATTCAGCCGACTGGCTTGCATTTTCACCTTTATCAAAGACAAACTGTAAAATATACCGAATTTTCTCTTTGTTGACTTCCATTTTTAATACCCTGTAACTCACAACTGAATGAACAAAACAAAAAACAGTAAAAACATTTTTTAGTGTGAATTGTCATCTTGAGTACGAGCATAAATTTGAAAAATTTTTATCGATACTTTATGAGATTTCGATCACTACAGCCATCTACAGAAAAAATAATGGATTTCTGATTCTTTATTTCCCACCCAAGCTCCCTGAGTTTCTGGCAAGTCACTACAAACGTGTGTAGCCTGGCGTTGGTCTGATGTAACACAACACCTCTTCTACTGACCAATTATGGCCATTTCTGGTCAATCGCTATCTTCAAAAGGGCCAGATGTTGACAGTAGATATCTAAATTTAGCGTTTGGCCATACGGAAGCAACTCATAATAAATGATTCCCCTCCATTCCCACTAAATACTCAGTAGAACCTTCCTGTATGTTTGTCTTGGCTTGACCACCGTTTCAGATACTTCACCGCACTTTGACCACGATCGTTTTTGCCCAGTTTTGTCGCATTTGACCCATTTCTCATCCCCAGTCACCATCCTTTTAAGAAATGGGTCGATTTCCTTCCGTTTCGCAAAGGCTTCATAGACGGAAATTCGATCCATCATGTTTTTTGGTGTTCATTGGTGTGGCACCCTAACATCGAGCTTCTTTATGAATCCAACTTTGCGTAAATGGCTTAAAACTGTTTTATGGTCCCGGATGTTGCTACGACTACTAACATACCAATAAACTTGAATATGTCTGTGATATTATCGACATTTTCGACGACGGGCCTGCCTGGGCGAGTTAAATCTTAAACATCAAAAATACCGGAAAGGAATCGAAGAAACCAAAATTGTACGTAATTATCTGTTGCAGTATCAGCACCATAAATATCATTCACAATTTCAGCCGCCTGACTAGCATTTTCGCCTTTATCAAAGAAAAACTGTAAAATGTACCGAATTTTCTCTTTGTTGACTTCCATTTTTATCACCATGTAACTCACAACTGAATGGACCAAACAAAAAACAGTAAAGAATTTCTTTTAGTGAGAAATGTCACCTTGACAACAAGTATACATTTGAAATTACTTGATTGATACTTTACAAGATATCGATCACTACATTCATCTACCGAAAAAATAATGGATTTCTTTTTCCCCAACCTAATATGTAACAGTAGCGAAATCACTGGTGTGTTACGAGTTATGCGGTATTATATATACTGAAGAGTCGGGACTCCATGTAGAGGAAGGAAGCTGTATGTAGGATGATTGATGAAGAGTCGGAGGTTTTATTTTAAGAGTCACCTCAGGTAGAAAAAAAATCAGACGCTGACTTGATGGAAAGACATCCATTTATTTAGTATTTGATCAAATAATTTTTAATTTTATAATCTAAAACTAACATAGTCCACTTCTGCCTTGATCTAATAGTGGGTAACTGAGAATCATTCAGTTGCGTTGTTTAAAAGTATTATGGAGATTAAATTGTTGCTTTAAGTAAAAATAACGCCAGGAACGTCGCAGTAAAACAAAACGAGGATGAGTGCTTAGACTAGCTAAAGATCGGGGTGGCTCCAACGGAAACACTTTTCCGACCAAAAGAAACGCGTTGGTTAGGGTGTTAAAACTTTCACTGTCTCTCCGTCTCTCAAAAATTACACGAACTTCTAGGCTGCGCTCACGCCAAAAGCGCCGAAACACAGCCATCAAGAGGGTTGAAGGAGCAAAAAAAACCCCGCGGAAAGTAGGGTTCTCGCGGCTCTGACCAATTAAACGTCGAGACAAGGAGCGCGGAAGACAAAAACCCAATCTTAATAAGGCGCAACCCTGGTGGTGAAAATTCGCCAAAATGATGCGGAGGAGATTGGCAACACACCACAACGAGGCACCTTTAAAAGGAGCGGCTGCTATCTCAAATCGAAACTTATGGCTACAGAACTGTCAGAATATGAGCCGATGTGAGCAAATTATGGTCGAAACACCGCTCTCTCAGGGACAGCGAAGGGTTCTCGCGGGTCTGACCAATGAAACGTCAAGACAAGGCGCGCGGAGAACGAAATAACCCAATCGCAGTGAGGCGCAACTTCGGTGGTGAAAATTCGCCAAAAGCGATGCTGAGCCGAGCTTGGCAACACACCACAACGCGGCACCTTTCAAAGGCGCGGCTGACAACTCAAAACGAAACCTGTGACTTTAGAAACCGTCAGAATATGAGCTGATGTGCGCAAATTATGTGCGCAGGTTGAACGGAATTGAACGCTCGGTCCGAAACCTAATCCCAGATCGAGGGCGGCTCTGTTTGAAAAGATAGGCTGCTATCGTGAGAAAACAGCAAGAGCTGCACCTGCAAGGGACAATATGCGAAAAAAGGCGTAAAATGTAGGTTAAAATATATATACCCCACAAGGGAAATATGCAATGAAGGGACATGAAAAATCTTCATTACATTATACACATGCGGTTTCTTTGTGCAAGTATATGATAAAATCAACAAAAGATATTTGCCAAACTTTATTTTCTGTTCAAATTCCGTTTTAAAATCTGCGTTCAAATATGGGAAGTCTTAAATGTCCCTATACTAATACCTCAATGCAAACATTTATCATTCTCACAAATCCGAAGAAAAGTGTATAGAGAATTATTACCTTCGATCATGGAAATTATCCATGCCTATATTTTAATATTAATCTTATCAGTGTTGTCACAATAAAATCGGAGAAAAATATATTTCCTGCATAACGCTGAAAAGCAAATTACGCTTCACAGTTCCGTTATATTTAAAATATACGTTTTTTTTTCTATGCACACAACAAAATGTCGCGTCGGGCTTTTCCTAAGATTTTATTTTTAAAAAAGAGAGATTGAAATCTTTCTATATTTCCCCCTAAACGTGTATTAATATTACATGAAGTGGAAATAACGACCTTACGCTTCCGGCAACAAAACTAATTTCAGATAAGGTATTTACGAAGGGCATACATACACAAATAAAAAAAAAGTCAGCGAAGGGATAATTTTAATAAAACTTTTGATGAGATTTTTTGAAAAATAATATTACCTGCTTTGAAATTTGCATCTCATTTCCGCCAGGACTTTGAAGCCAAAATTTCTCCTTTTTTTTAATTTTTGGAAGGAAAAAAATGTTATTTGGATTATTTATTAAAATACACTTCTCTCACACTTTTTAATAAAAAAAATATCCAGTCAACACGTACATAATGAAAAGTAGTATATTTAATGAAATTAGAAGTTACGAAACAATTTCGACAAAGAAAGATAGAAAATAAATTTTTGTTTCGTTATCTTTGCTTTTTACATTTCACAGGTGGAACGGCTAATTACGAATTGAAAAATGAAAGCATGTTTAAAAATATTTTTTTTTGAAAAAAAAGGTTGATTATGAAATTAATGAAAATTTATTGCTTCCACTTTGATGAATCCGGGTTGAATTAATTTGAATTTTAATCAAGTACTTTTTAAAACAATCAATCAATTTATGCAAGACTTTTGTTACAGTGTTTGAATTTGAACAGATATCGTATAACGCAAAACAAATAAAACTAAGGGGACTAGTTTTTATCCTAAAATTAAGGGTACTATTTCAATCAAGTAAAAATCATTCTCTTTAAATCTTTATTTATTTTCTCAATTCAGCTAGTAATACGAACGGGTTTCTTTATCCTAAAACTAAGGGCACTATTTCAATCAAGTAAAAATCATTCTAAAAATCATTATATATATATATATATATATATATATATATATATATATATATATATATATATATATATATATATATATATATATATATACATATACATATGTAATGAGACTGACTTCTCGATGGGGGGTTGCAGTCATGGCCATAAAAATGATACCGTTTCAGCTATAGACCTTTATTAAGATAACTTTGAAGGACGGGTTCCCACTTCATCATAGGGACAAACTGAAGGGTCAACTAGCATGTAGTTCTATGTACAAGACACGTAACACCTGGGTCAACATCTGTGTGAAAATATTTCTAGAAAAATCTGTCTCCGCTAACGAGTATCTCCTTTTTGTTTGGAAATTTCCTAAATGGTCCGCTAGGGTCATGTAGGTTTGTAATTGGCCAGGCCCCTTTGCTGGAGGTGTAACCTGTAGCCGCAATGGTCAATTTAGGTTAGGGGTTAAAAAGGGGAATGGAAAATGACGCGGGAATTTTTACCCTTGATTTAAGTTTTGAAAACCCCTGAGAATTTTCCTTACATATATATATGTATGTATGTATATATATATATATATATATATATATATATATATATATATATATATATATATATATATATATAATATATATATATATATATATATATTATATATATATATATATATATATATATATATATTGTAATTTTAAGTACACTTAGAGCAATAGAATAACCGTTGGTAGTTATAATTATTTTAGTTTACGAATGCCGAACAATTAGTGCCTAAGCCTTTAGTTTACGGGCTCCCCAGAGGAGATTGTAAATGGAGAATTGAAAGAATATTAGAAGTTGTATAAGGGGACACAATATTATAAATACGCATTCTATTCATTTTTAAATAAAGTTATCTTGTTTAAAATATTTTTGCTGTAAGTAATCTTTCATTTAAGGATATCTTCAATTATATATCGCCAAAGGGGAACTTAATCAACCCCCGGTAAATTCATCGTCAACAGGCATCACAGAATGAACTTCTTTGTATTCTTTTTTTCCTTTCATATAATTCGTTTTGTAATGTTTTGTTACGTGAATATTATTAGTTAGCAACTGATGTATTCTTTTTTTTTGCCATCTATATACTAGTTAACTAGTCCCAGGATACAGCTACTGCAATCTTCTGCCAAGGTAGGAACATTTCTTTTAAGAGGATTCCGGGTTCGGATCCCGGGCCAGTCTAAGAACCGCCGTATTCGTTAAAGGAGACTGTGGTACCTAAAATATTTTCATGGACAATGTCCTCCAAGATTTCAATCGATACCTCTGGAGGTGGCAGCCCAACCGTATGAGCCTCCTGCTTAATCCTTGCTTCTAAACAAAGACCAGCTTGAGCGAACTTTCACCTTAGCGATAATCGTTAATACAAAAGGCACACCTCTTTGCCTTAATAAGAGTAGCTTATGGCTCAATTGTGCTTGATTTGACCAAGTGGCATCAGAAACAAAAACAGCATAAAGTTTTTGTTCAGCATAAAATATATTCGTCGTCATAATGTCCTCCAAGTTCTCAATCAATACCTCTTGGCGTCGCAGACCAAGCCTATGGGTCTTCTTCTTGGTCACGACTTCTAAATTACAAGGATCCACTTGAGCAAGAAGTCGTACTTCGTCTTTCAGGTGCTCGTTAAAAGCGAAAAATGCACCACTCTGCCTTAACCCCTTCCCGGTTTTTCCCGAGCTGAACTCGGACAGGCGAAATGTACCATCCAGGCTCATACCGAGTGTAGCTCGTTCACTGTGAAATTTTACACTGTTCAATCAGTCTTTCTCGTATTATCTCACATGTTCTTTTTATGGTTCCGAATGCTTTTGTTTACTTTTCTGGCTACTAGATTATTTAATGTTCAAAGGAAGACAGCAGGGAGAAACAAGGTTTAACTGTGCAGATTACGATGTTGGACTCTGCAGTACCGTATTTTCGATTGTATTATATACGATCAAATTTTGATTAATAAATTCATGATCATTTATGTAAATGCAAAGGATATAAATAAACTTTAATTCAAGATAAAATATAGGTATTAGAAGCTTTATATTTATACTCAGTGTGAATTTACTCCAAAGTCTAATGATTTCTGTCGTACAGAAAGCCAACTATACATGTAAATTACTCATTTGCTTAAATTGATTTGTTTACATTAATTTTTAGGAAATTTTGTATGCGAATGATGCTATTATGTTTAAAAAGTTATATATGTATAAAAATGAGCATAAAAATTGACATTTTTTGCCCCATAATCCCGAAATAAAATGAACCTGGAAGGGGTTAATACGAGAGCATATGGCTCAATATGCTTGGTTTGACCAAGTGTCATAAGGCAGCAACAGCAACATTTGTTTTCAGAAATTTTATTATACGATATTTTACTGTTAATTATTTTATTATTTTATATATCCTATTATAAATCCTATAATTATATATCCTATTATAAATTATAATGTTCCAAATGCATGTGAGATATACGTGTATAACCCGCATCCTGTTTTCAAAAGTAAAAAAAAAGGCAAAAATTATCTGCCGTGTATAATGTGCCAATGTACCGTGTATATTGTGTATAATGTGTATTTGTTATTTAGTTTGTGAGTCCGGTCAGCATTGAAGTTTCGAGTAGTGCAATATCCAGCGAAAAACCGGAATGGTGCTTCAAGATGAAAATTTGGATTTCAAGGACAATATAAATGAAGTTTATAGCCTTTCATGATGGTACAATGAGGATTCCAATATTACGTTTACATAATAAGGTACATATGATATTATTTTCTTTCATAATTACTTATCTTTATTATTCGTTTATCGTGCAGCTGTAGGCAGCAATATTATATTTCTTGTATAATGCACACATTCAGGCATCGCCCTAAATGCTTAAACAATATTAATCGGCATTAACCTTCCATCCCCTTTCTCGTATACTCGAAAAAAATTAACTATTTTCGTTAGCCATGTTTTTATTCTTACTTTTACCGTAAACAGTAACACGTAATACCTTTTTTAAGCTATACCAACACGTTGTTTTGTGAACTTCATTATCAGCAATTGAAACCGATGAGGAATCTGAAGTATCAAGCAACGTATTACTTTCGGTTAGCGAAAAAAATGGAGAAAAATTATCTTTCGTCTATGATGTGCAGACATTTGTGTTAACACAGTGTTAACACAAACTTTGTTAACACACATCTTTGTTAACACATATCGTTGTTAACAAAGTTGATAGAGAATGTTATAATGTCCTTACTCAAAACTGGGTTCCTCTAATGTAGCCTCCTCACTATGGCCAATTGTTCCCCACTTCCTGATGGTGATCTTCAACTATGATTCACGGGTGGCTCCACACGCTGGGCCACTAAATGAGCTGAGCGCATGGATTCGTCCATATGGTTTACTTCGCACTTTAGTTCCGCATCTGGCTGCCTTTGATCTCTGGAGAAAAACCGTCTCCGAAACCATGGTCCACCAAGGCTATTATATTGTCTGCCACCATCGACCACACGATAAGCCATACTCTCTCCAGACGGTGGTAATGACTTGCAGTGGACCATAGTGTAGAGGAGCCTTAACCCCTTAACAGTTTAATTTTTTTCATAAATTCGAACTCAAAAATGTCCCATTTTTTAATTGCATATTTTTGTTAATGTTACATTTGTAAACTGGAAAATGTTATTAAAAGTAATATTTCTAATTATTTTAAACATATATAACAACTGTTTTACAGGAAATAAAAAATGTTTTTCCTGGAAGCTGATTTTTCTGCCTCGTGTGCCCCCCAGAAAGGGAAGTTACGTTTACAGTTTTGTATATAGAAAATTAAAAATATTTTCGATTTCAATAACTACTTAATTATTTTCGAATGCAAATACTACAAGTACATTTATTTAACCTGCTTTTTTAAAGATCAGATTTAGTGCTATAAATCTTGAAAGACTGTGAGAGGCATAGTCCAATGTCACAGACCGGACAAAAATAACTAGTCTTTTTTAATTCTTTTGTAGCTGTCAGTTTTCTTCAGTGAACACATATAGCACTAGCTTCCAGGTCTTAGTTTTTATCTGAAGGCGGAATTGCTGCTAAAAATCTCTTTTGGTCAGTATCCCAAAACCTCAAGCCAAAAACCCTAAAAGCTAGCGGAGTAATGCAAAACCTATCAGAAATCCCACGCTTTTAAACCAAACTAAATACATTCCGAAAACTAACATCTTGGGGACATATATTGGACTAATTTGACATTAAAAATACAAAACTTACTGCTAAAACAGTGAGAATTACAAAGAAATCAGATTGCCCGTAAGGTGTACGGGCAAATCATTAAAGGCACGATAACAGAGCCCGTACTGTGTACGTGCAAACAAAGGCAAGGGGTTAAGTCAAAACTCGTGTATGCACAGACTGATGCTAGAAGTGTGACACACTACAGTATAATACTGTATGCATAATACATTTACTACTTGTACAGTGGTGCGTATAACAGTGTGTGCCTATTACCATACTGATTATTTAATTATTATATATAGTGTATATATCAGTATACTAGAAGCATAATTCCCAAAATGTGTTTTTGGTCTCCAGGAAATCCAAGACGTGAAGATTACTCAAAATTTCAAGTTTCTAGACCGTTAAAATACAGGTTGTTTCATATTGAATGGGACAAAAAGAAACCATCATTGTGAACGTTGTAATTTATATATTTAGAAAATTCAAATTTACCTCAAAACTTCATTTATTCAAGTTTCTACAGCTCTTCAGTACGTGCCCTTCGGTGACACGACAAATGTCTATATGGTAACCAAGCTCCTGACACACTCCTGATAGCATATCCCCTGTGATGGAGTTCAACCTTTCAACCACTTCGGGTTTTGTTTCTTTTCGTCCTGGGCTTTTGTTCTTGCATAAGAAGCCAGTATCCTGGAACTGCTTCACCCACCTGCTGTTGTTATGCCGATTGCACAACAGCTACCGAGGAGGTTTTAGCATATTCGAATACGCAGTATGCTTTCTCCTGCGTGGACGACATTTTGTTTAACAGCGCCTCTAGCGGCGAGTTCATCATTCAATAATTTTTCCAAGTTGCCAAATAAAACTTGTATAACTGTAGTTTGCAGAATAAATTTGCTTCGGTTGAATAAATCCATTATTTTTGTCCCATTCAATATGAAACACCCTGTACTTTTCCTATATTACGTAAAAATATACCCGTGTGAATAATCGTGTACATTTGATACATTACAATTTGTATTAAAGTTAATTATCACTTTACCATTAAAATTATACTTAACAATTAATATGTTTTCATATTTTTAAGGCTTTTCATAATCATGCATCCTCGCTCCACCAAATAAAAAGTAAGAAACGGGACTAAATTTTCTCGAGAAGACAAATATCTCCAAATGGAATTTACTTTCTTTCTTTAGCTTAACGTTAATCATTAAAGTTTTAATGCGGAGATAAACTGGTGTCCCACTTCGTATTTCATGGCTTTACATTCATTACAATTACATAATTTTTTTCTCCTCCTCCTGCTTATTTAATTACACGAATACGTAAGAGAGATTAAATGTTGAAAAGTAACAATTTAGTAGCTCTACAAGCTATTAATCTGCATTTAATTCTCCCAGGAGACAAGTAATAGTTGCTAAAGTGCATTGCTTAATGTCATTGCAGTATGTTATTCCGGCAATGAGTTGGAAAATATACTTTCACGAAGCCATAAATCTTGTTTTCTAATTATATGCATTAAGACTTAAGTCTAAGTGATTATGAATGGAAACGGGTGGTGCTGAAATATTTCGCCTTCAAATAAATCTTCCAGAAAAAAAAGTTAGCGAGTGAACTGAAATAGGATAAACGGATATTTTTAAATGCGTATCTTATTCATATTTATTTTTACAATTTTGTATTACTTTACGCTTTGCTATTTTGAGTATATTCATCTATGATTTTTATATTGGTGTTGCGTGATGTCATATTGTAATCGCTTGCATTTTGCTATTAATGCAGCTTTGGCAAAATTTCAATGGATTTTATTTTCTTTGAAAGCAATTTAGATAAATATAATATGATAAAAATTAAGTGATAGTGTTTTATACAGAGAAATTCGATTTGTTAACCAACACCAGAAATATATATGTGTGTGTGTGTGTGTGTGTGTGTGTGTGTGTGTGTGTGTGTGTGTGTGTGTTTGAGTGATCCTTCGTTGTTCGCCGTTAATGGAGACTAGAACCTTCCTCGAAATCTGAAAAACCGCGAAGTAGGATTTGCACCTAAGAATATATATATATATATATATATATATATATATATATATATATATATATATATATATATATATATATATATATATATGTGTGTGTGTGTGTGTGTGTGTGTGTGTGTGTGTGTGTATACAGTGATCCCTCGTTGTTCACCGTTAATGGAGACTAGAACCTTAATCAAAAGCTGAAAAACCGCGAAGTAGGATTTGCACCTAAGAATATATATATATGTGTGTGTGTGTGTGTGTGTGTGTGTGTGTGTATACAGTGATCCCTCGTTGTTCACCGTTAATGGAGACTAGAACCTTCTTCAAAAGCTGAAAAACCGCGAAGTAGTATTTGCACCTAAGAATATATATATATATATATATATATATATATATATATGTGTGTGTGTGTGTGTGTGTGTGTGTGTATACAGTGATCCCTCGTTGTTCACCGTTAATGGAGACTAGAACCTTCCCCAAAAGCTGAAAAACAGCGAAGTAGTATTTGCGCCTAAGAATATATATATATGTGTGTGTGTGTGTGTGTGTGTTTGTGTATACAGTGATCCCTCGTTGTTCACCGTTAATGGAGACTAGAACCTTCTTCAAAAGCTGAAAAACCGCGAAGTAGGATTTGCGCCTAAGAATATATATATGTGTGTGTGTGTATACAGTGATCCCTCGTTGTTCACCGTTAATGGAGACCAGAACCTTCCTCGAAAGCTGAAAAACCGCGAAGTAGGATTTGCCCCTATTTTCGTGAATTTTCGTGTATGAGGGTACACGAATGTTTTAAATATGTAAACAATATTTTTACTTTACACATTTAAGATAAAAATTACAATAGTATACGTACTTACTTAAACGTGTCAATGCTAATTAATTAGATTGATTACAAAACCTTATACTGTAATAAACATTAACCTTCATTGCTTTCTGAGACAGGAACAGTCTTGTGTTGGTGGGGGAGGAGAAGTTCTCACTTGACTCGTAGAAGAT
>CM063509.1:88019858-88032358 GCA_032207245.1 Pardosa pseudoannulata | reverse complement strand
GAGAAGTTCTCCAGGCAAACGCCAGACCCAGAATCTGCCATCACGCCAAGGTAAAGGGTGAACCTTGATTCTTCGCTCCAAAGAACCTGTTTCCACTGATCTACGGTCCAATTTCGATGTGCTTTTCACCATATTAACCGAGCAGCGTGGTTGGACTTTGTGGTCAAAGGCTTATGGGCAGCAGCACGACCATGAAAAGCCAAGCAGATGTGCAACTTACGGATCGTTTTCATTGAAACAATACTACCGGAAGCCTGTTGAAACTCCTCGCGGATGAGGGCCATCGGTTGTGTGCGGTTTTTCCGAATTTCTCTGGACAGCACTCGTCGATGTCTATCTCCCAGTTTCGTTGGTCTGCCGACTCGGGGCACATTCCGACAATCACCACTCACGTTCCTCTTCTTAATCACATAAGCCACTGTCGATTTTGGATACTTCAGATCTCTAGATATGTGCCTTAAGGCTACATTTGTGATACCTGATAAATATACCTTTCCCGAAGTGAGAGAGCTCCGAACTGCGCGGCATATTGCATGAGACTAATTCCGGCAAAGGCCGTGACTTACCTCAGGACCGCAGATATCTTCATTTGCATAAGTGTCTAAATGGTAGACAGTGTGTATATATATATATATATATATATATATATATATATATATATATAAGACGTCACAATTGTGTTGGTTAAATATTAGTCATCTTTCAATTCTTTAAATACGTAATACTACGGAAAGAATATAAGAATACATTATTATATTTACTTCCGAAAAGCAAGGACAAACTCTGTAAGTAGGTTCCTGAATTAAGATACAGCAAACTGAATTAGTTTCAAAGATAAACACTAAACAGGCATTACAAAATTTCCGTACTGAAGAACATTTAAATTAATAGATATTTATTCATTGTCTAGATTATTCATTGCAATTTTATGCATTAAACACATTATAGTATATTAGATTCATTAATACTCTTGGATAATTAAACAACAATAACTAAATTAAATATACTAATCGTGCTTTATAACAGTGTGTCTCATTAGCATGGGGAAAATTTACAAAACGAAATAAATTAGCATTCTTTTAAATAAACTATTCCCTAATTAATTAAATTTATGGTTAATTACACATTAAAAAATTAATTAAGCACTTTAATCGTGTTTCGAAACACAACGTTATAACATTTCAAAAATCCTGGAAAAATATTTATTAAACCAATTAAATGATATGTAGGTAAATATTTTATACACCACAATAAATAATGATATAAAGCTTAGTTTTCCTTACCTTAGAGTAATTAATTGCGATTATTACTCCTAGATTATACTCCCCAAAACAAGTAGGAAATAAAATGTTAAAAAATAAAATCAAGCATAGAGCTTTACTTAGCGTCACGGTAAAAATTTATAAATGGTACAGTATTCTTGTTACGTTATAAAGTTCATAAGTTTTGTTGGGCCATTTTTCCGCCCATATCCTTTTTAGATAATTCATATGGTTTCACTCGTAATGTAATTAAGTAACAGTTTGCTACATTTTAAGCAGAGACAATCATATCAATTTTTCCTCCTTTGTCTTCATTTCATACCCTTCCCTTTTCAGAAGCTTTCTAGAAAATTTCCACATAATATAAGTATGATGAAATGATGTAAAAATTTCTGCCCTCCGTATTAAGAAGTGAAGTGGCATGTCCCTTAAAACAGATATTTTTTAGAGATTTCCAACTAAATCCAACATTACCAACAGTAGAATACATTTAACCCATTATATCCTGAATTAATTTACTATCAACTTACTTAATATATTTTTGTATCATTAGATAAGTTTTAGGAGAATAATCATAGAAAAAAGAAAATTTTACTGTATTCTAGTAGTTAATTTTGCAGCTCGTACCTTGTAGTACCAACATATATTTTTGACTCTATGATAGAAAATAAGACATTAAATTATGAATAAAATAAATGAAATGCTTACCTGCAAAGTATAGAAATTTCTAAAATTAATAGTACCAAATAACTGGTAATAAACCACTAAATTTACTTAATTTAACAACACGTGTATCAACTCTACCACAAAATGACCTTCGAATGCAGCACGCCAGATATAAAATATTAATTTACCATCAAGTTTCTTACTGCAGTTTTGCATCATTAGATAAGTTTTAATGGAGAATATAGAAAAAGAAAATTAATTTTTACTCTATTTTAGTAGTTTTTGCAGCTGGTACTTTCTAGTACCAGCATATATTTTTGACTCTATGATAGAAAATAAAACATTAAATTATGAATAAAATAAATGAAATGCTTACCGTCGAAGTATAGAAATTTCTAAAATTAATAGTACCAAATAACTGGTAATAAACCACTAAATTTACTCAATTGAACAACACGTGTATCAACTGTACTACAAAGTGACCTTCGAATGCAGCACTCCAATTATAAAATCCCTAATCTGCGAATAAAAAGGATTCCTGATTGGTGCTGTCACTTCTTATCTGCTGTAGAAATTGCATCGTTCGTGTCCTTATGAGTACCGTCGGGAAAAACGGCTTTATTAGGAAAACATCGGTGTTTGATTGAAGCGGTACTTTTAAGTACCCTCAGGATAAAAAGGGTAAAATATCCATATTGGCCGAATTTTAAGGTTTTATTTCACTGAGGAAGTACTCCCTCAGTCCTCAGAGTATATCATTTATTTATTGCAAAATTACCATAAATAAAAAATCCTGATTTTTGAGTTTATACAACGGGGTAAGATGATAGATAGATGGATAGATAGGTAACTCCTGGACCATTACCAAAGACCAAAGTGGCCAGGAAGATCCAATTCTACCATCGAACTACATCACATACCATATAATACATCATCTTCCATTAAATTTCTTTACACAAATAATATCTTAAATTACAAAAAAATTACCGGGAAGATGATAATGAAGTGTACTTTTAACTGGTAAAATGCCACCACGGATCTTAAAAAATCATTGTGCTTTTTGAGTTGCAATATCAGTGTGAACTCCAGATGCTACTAATGTGAAAACGAACGAAAAATAAATGTAGGCATCTCTAATAAAGACGCACAGAAGGTAAAATGTCAGGGAATCACTACAATATCCTGTTGGTGAAGGAAATAGTGAAGCATTAGTATATATTTAGTTCGTTTAAAGACCAGAATTCAATGCGGTAAAAATCTGGAACTTCGGAATTCCTAAACATCTGGATCCATCAGAATTTTGTTCCCAATCGAAGACAAACAAACAAGGTAATGAGTAACTCTAAGGATTATTACCATTGGGTGTAAAACATAAATTAGAGATTTGGTAAAGAAAGATTGGCTAACAGATACGGAGAAGTGAGAAGAAATTTTGTTGGAACAGTGAAAACAGGAAAATGAAGTGCTGAATCTGTCAGCTAAAGAGCAGAGGACTTTTGTAAAACATAAATTAGAGATTTGGTAAAGAAAGATTGGTAATCTAACAGATACGGAGAAGTGAGAAGAAATTTTGTTGGAACAGTGAAAACAGGAAAATGAAGTGCTAAATCCGTCAGCTAAAGAGCAGAGGACTTTAAGGAGAAGTGAGATTAAATTTTGTTGGAACAGTGAAAACAGGAAAATGAGGTGCTGAATCTGTCAGCTGAAGAGCAGAGGACTTTAAGGAGAAGTGAGATTAAATTTTGCTGGAACAGTGAAAACAGGAGAATGAAGTGCTGAATCTGTCAGCTGAAGAACAGAGGACTTTGGAAAAGAAACTCCAGAAGAGCAAGCTGGGTTCACCCTTCTCCTTGATCATTGACCTAATAGATCATGGCATTCCCTATGAGGTGCCAGTCACTTCGAGACCCTAACTAGGAATCCAGATGAAGTTCACATCCATAATTGAGTAAATCTTTGTTTCCTTTATCATTTCCCTTGCCATACTGAAAAAAAAATTATAAGATTTGTTACATTAATAACACTTGCCATGCAAGCTCTTTTTATCAGGCAACCCAGTTGACCTACGTCATGAAAGCTCTTTTTACTTGAAATATATGTAAATCGATAGTTAAAATATTTAGCATAAGTTCACCAAGTTGTTATATGTTGTGTATAGTTGTTATATTGTGTTAGTTGTTATGTAATATCCTTTGTGACAAGACTAAAACAATACGATGCAGTGGAATCCACAATCATTGTAAAAGTTCCATTTAGTTATTTGATTTTATAGGCTCCAAACATTACAACTACATAGAAGCTTCAATTGTGTTGTCTAAAAAAAAAAGGATTTTCGAGTTATGAGTTTGTTGCACCAAGCTATGTATCTGATGATACAGTTACGAACTTCAAAACTGGGTTCGGGGATTGAATGGACTTTAAGTAAGACTACAGCACGGAAACAATGATTTATTGGCAATCACTTCAAAAATACAATGTCATCGCGGAACAACTTGAGCACAATGCCGCGGGCTCACGTACCTCTTTCCGCATCAAACAACAAGCACCGGTGAAACTACGCACGGTGTGTTGTGTTTCACACAACACACCGTGCGTAGTTCTTACACCGAGAGATCCTCTTAACGACTCTCTCTGTTTCAAAGGCATCAAAGGTGGTGATGCAACTGGACCATATGGGCAGAGCCTGTCAGTACACAGTAAGCGCAAAAATGACAAGAAGCGAAAAATAAACACATAAAAGAGTCTCTTTGTTTGGGACTCTGCCTGCCGTATATAGAACCGAAGAAACTACTGGAATATTATAGAAACCGGAAGTTGTCAAGTGACGCCCCACTTGGCAACATTTGGCTACACTTGGCGACGAACTTGGCGATGAACTTGGCGACAATAGGTTGCCAAAACTGTCGCCAACTAGCCGATATCTCGCCAATTTGGCTAAATACCCATAGAGTCCCATGCTAAATTTACGGTTCACTAAACAAATTCGTAACAATACATTAATTTGAAAACCAGCCAACAAAAAAAAATTACCAAAAATATTTGAAATAGAAAATATTGGGGATAACAGTGCAATATAAAAAGAAAAAGGGGATGATTGAAACAAAAACCAAATATGAAACAGTGACCGATAAATTCATTCACAAAAATGTGTCTTCTCTTAAACGCTTCATACACTACTCTTTAAAGAATTTTTTTCCAACAAAGTAGAATTTAATAAAAGAAACCCTCATTTATGTTGCTTCTGATGCCACTTGGTCAAACCAGGCACGGTTGAGTCATACGCTACTCGTATTAACACAAAAATGTGACTTTCGTTTTAACGGCCACCTCAAAGGTGAAAATACGACTTTTTGCTCAAGTGAGTCCTCATAATTTTGAAGAAGGGATCAAGCAGAAGACCCATTGGCTTGGCCTTCCACCCAGAAGTATTGATTATCCGCCTTTTTAACAACTGCATAGAAGGATTTAATAAATTTTTCACATTGAATTTTGGACTAAAGTACCAGTCATCAGAGAGAGTCAAAACAAAGAACGTACTCCACAAAATGCAAATTGAGAATCCCTAATCGTTAAAAAGACATGATGCAAGAAGCCCTATAATATTTATCAAAGTATATTTAAGGAAAATACCAATACATTTATGAAACATATATGATTAACATAATAATAATTTCATACTTTATTCTGATACGTTATTTTTCAATATTTTCCAAATTTCATAAGTAAAAGAGATAATGAAACATAAATTTCTAATGAAAAGGAACTCGGCACATCATTTATAAAGTACTGTGATTATAATTACTATAATACTAATTTGGAATAACATTAATATGAAGTCTTGTAAACTTAAACTATAAATGTTTTTTTTCAAAATATAGAAAGACTCACAAAGTTTTTGTTATATTATAATCTCATTACCAGACACTTAGAAGCAAAAGAATAAGAACTAAATCTAATTTATAAATTATTCATAGAAGCATAATGAGTATTTTTATTATTGCATTTATGAAGATAAGTAAGTTATTAATAAATAAATGCAAATGCATTAATTTAATATCCATGATGTGATTATATATAGTTTAAACATATGTAAACGATTTTATTAGAAACAATAGTGTTTTTACAAGCATATACGTATATTTCTGTATTTGAAGTTGTCTGAGTCTATACAGAGAGACCATAATTAAAGGCACACTTTCAAAATGGTGTAAATAAAAAGAATAATAAAAAGAAGAAATTCAAATTTCAACTGAGTATACTGGAAGAAGAAGAAGTAAATCGTATGACATAAGAAAAAAAGCTCCAAAGTATATCAAAAAAGAGAGCAATAAGCGGCATACTATACAATTTACAAGATGCCCATGCGCAAGACACATTACATGTGATATAAAAATCTGGGGTATGGGACTTTTTTTTTGGACAAATAAACGACACGCGCATGTACATTGAAATGTATGGTGGGTTTACTAAACAATTCAGACAAATGCCGTCCTATTTCGATCCAAAATGTGACTTGCATGCAAATACATTTTCGTTATGCAGCTTACAGTACCATCTATTGCTACATTGTGGAACTTCTTTTAATGTCGTGCAGTTTCCCTCTTCTTGTAGTATATTCAATTCAAATTTATTCTCAGAAAGTCATTCTGAGAAAGAATTTTTTGCAGGCTTTAGAAAGTTTGAAATTAATTATAATCTCCCTTTATAAGCATACAATTGAACCTCGGTAGCTCAGTCGGCAAAGGAAACATTTTCATAACACCAGAGATGCAGGTACGGATCCTGAGCACTCCTGAGATCCATGTAATTGTTAAAGGTAACTAAGGCATGTAAAATGTGTTCGAGGTCACAATGTCCTCCAAGTTACCTCTAGCGGTAGCAAGCCAAGTCTATGCTTCTTCTTCTTGGTCCATGCTTCGACATTACGAGGACCCACATGAGAAAAAGTCGTGATTTCCTTCTTGAGGTACTCTTTAAAACGAAAAGCGCAACCCTTTGCCTTAACCCTCTAAGCGGTTCACACGTACAATTCCGCCAAACCGATGATGTCTTCAAAGCCGTTGTCACGTACAATCTTTTACTTCCAAAAACGCTCTGAAAATAGATGTAATGTACATTTCTGCCAGTGCTTTTCTCCATAGCGTTTTGCGGTAGGAGGGTCAGGTCTATTGTTTAGGAACTGTACCCCTCTTTGACTGACATTTATTGAGGGATTTACCACTTGACGCACAAGGACGCTGATACTTTTCATGGCTTTATAAATCTCTCGAAGTATATCATTTACGGTAGCAGATATATCTCTAATTGCACCACTTAAATATCTTGGATGACTTTCGTAAAAAAAATATAAATAAGTCTTTCAAAGAATATTTTTATTTCTACTTTTAGAATCCATCATTTCTTATGGGATGATCTTCGAGACTTGGCGAGCTTTCTGTGTTTTAAAAATTAACAATCTATAATATCTATTTATATATCTATTTATAACCGGAAGTAAAGGGACAATAACTAGGGTGGGTTTTCCGTATTCCATTTTAGTAGACAAAGGGTGTAGGAAATAATCATAGAATGCTTTATTTACAAAGTAAACCTTTAGCGTATTTTAGGAGACTTTTTCCTCTATGTGTTCCACTCGGAGGATTAATACTCTTAAATATGCAAATTCTAATGTATCAGTACTTAGGAAGCTATGACGTCAAGTATAGAAACTGCGGGACTACCTGGCTGCCGAACTGATGGAAGTATTATAAAGACAAAAATATTTGAACTGCCGTAGTTAATATAAATAGTTGATTTGTAGGTCATAGATTTCTAGACTACCTTCCTAGAATATTTATTAAACATTATAATTTATGGTAATAATTTTAAATAATATTCATTTCACTATTTTAATATGTCTTAATTCTTTCGTGTATACAGACTCATAACAAAACCTAAGTATATATAATGTTCCATTAATTTTCATTTATCGTATTAGGAAACGCGTGTTTTATAATTACTTCTCCTAATTCGTAGTCATATAGTTTTCTCGACTTCTTTTAAGTGCTATGACAGTACTTTGTAATAATTACTAAATTCGTTTAAATGCATCCCAATTCTTTAATATCTGCATACTCTTACCAAAACTTTAATATGTCGAATATTCCACTTAGTTTAATTTATTGTACTGCAAAATACCTTTTGTGTAATTTAAAATGCTTGGAATTTAAAATAAGCACCCAGTGCCAACTGATAAATTATTTCAAAATTATATTTTAATGAAAATTTTTAACAGCTAATTTAATAGCAGACGTGTTACCACATACTTTGAAGAGGTGGCTACACGTGACTTCTGAGAAATGTTTTCGAGAAAATTTAAGCTTTTTTCCTGTAGGTATTTTGAGCAAATACGATCAGAAGTTTATAATATAATTCAAATACTACTTTCAGAGGAAACTTACGTTAATGCCTTTCATTAAACAAGTTAATGCCCTTATTTTATGCTCTAAACTACTGAGAATTAATCTAGGGTTAGCACAAGTGAAGCCACAGTAAGCGATGCATTTATATATATTTTATGCTATACTGTTAGTAATTAACATATATTTTGTAATTAACTGAGTGCGTTTCATTCTTTATATAAAATTTAATATTTTTAAGCTAACTTGTACAAGAATTTTTCAAGTATATTAAAAGGTAAGAAGTTATCTACTGAGCACCAAATAAGAATCCAAATAAGTTCTTTAAATAATAAAAATCAAAGTCAATTCTTAAGCTAATGACATAACAATTTATCGTGTTAATACTCTTATTGTCAAATTGTAGTAAACCCAGAAAATGTCTGTTAGTACTGAATTTTTAATTAATTTTAAAAATTTATCATTGTTACTTTTAAGAAACAAAATGAGTATAAATCTATTCAAACGACATAATACTAAATCAATCAGCATTTATTGAACTTTATTAGTCAGATTACTAAATGTACTATTCGAGGGTAAGTACAAATTAAATCAACAATAAGAGATATATATTTATATATTACTTCCAATGCTGATATGAATAAGGCATATATTTTAATTAATTAGATGCATTAAATTTTTTGCTGAAAAAATAAATAGCTAAAAATTGACTTTTGCACAAGAATTCTTTATAGTTTATTAAAAATTTAATGGCCTAATACTGAATTAACCATTTAGCGAACCGTGGTTTAGCAGGGAAATCTCCTGTTAAACAATTTTTCTCTATGGTTTTGGGAAATATGAATGGTTTTTCGGTTTTTTATGTTTTTGACATTTAAAAATTACAATAAATGATAGTACTACACTTAATTAATTCATTTCTTTTGAAATATATGTATTTAAACTTGAAAATTAGTAATTCGATTTTTTCACGTATGACCCCATGCAAAAATATCTATTCAAACAACACTTATAAATTGTTAAGCTATTTATTTATTACACTTTTTAAGAACACTTATTTATTGTTCTTCCAATATAGTTAAAATTTTAAAGTATTATGTTCACGCTGTATAAGAGGGTGGGTTTGTCAGTTAACCCCCCCCCTCAATCCCTCCTACGGTATTCTCTAATGCAAACCTAAGGATTGTAAAGAAACATTTTAATACATTTTGCATTTATAAGGTTCATAGGGAATATTTATGAACTAATTTCATTAAATTCCAAAGAGTTTACATAGGTGACCTTTTAAGGGTTAACTAGTAATCTTTGAACTTTATTAGTACTAAATTATAATGAATATAAAGAATTGTACTAACTATACAATTCTTTCTGTTCAGTTCTTATGCTAATTCTGTATGTTTGTACTGATTTATACTAACTGTACAATTCTCGGCTCATCACATTAAGAAGCCACAGTAAATAATGTACTACTGTATATTGCATCCGGTACTGTTAACAATTAACACCTACTTTTTGCTAGATCGACCATTTCAATTTTTATTGAAACATTAAATATGCATATAAACTGACCTGATTGCTGCACATGAATTCTATCCAATTTATTAAAAATGTAATTGCCTAATACTGACTCAATGAGTACAGTGATACCTCGTTTTTCGCGGTTAATGGGGACCAGAACCTTCCGCGAAAGCTGAAAAACCACGAAGTAGGATTTACCCCTAGGAATTTTCGTGTATGCGGGTACACGAATGTTTTAAATATGTAAACTGTATTTATACTTTACACATTTAAGGTAAAATTACAAATTATACTTATTTACATAAACGTGTCAGTGTTAATTAATAAGGTTAATTGCAAAACCTTATGCTGTAATAAATATTAATCCTCATTGCTTTCTGAGACATAAAGAGTCTTGTGTTGGTGGAGGAGGAGAGGTTCTCACTTGACTCGTAGAAGTTTTAGGTTCACTCGGAGACTCTTCTGCTATAGGGACTGACGGTAGAGCCTTGGACAGAAATATGGGGATGGGTAGTTTTTGTCTTTGTTTTTCTTTTCCTACAAAATACCCCTGTACAAGGACATAACCCGGTCAACGTGATTGCTCAACACGACAGCAGGAACCATATTGTCATCAACGTCTTTTGCAAATTCTTGCCATGTTACACAGTTGTTGCGGATTAATAAGGTTAATTACGAAAACCTTATAGGGTAATAAACATTAATCAACATTGCTTTCTGAGAGAGACGAAGAGTCTTGTGTTGGTGGCGGAGGAGAGGATCTCATTTGACTAGTAGAAGCTTTAGGCTCATTCGGAGACTTTTCTGCTGGAAGCCCTGACGGTAGAACCGGGGGACTTTACCTTGGAGAGAAGCATGATGATGGGTAGTTGTCATTGTTTTTTCTTTTCCTTCAAAATTCCCCTGTACAAGGACATAACCCGATTGATGAACTCGACAGCTCGAGCCATATTGTTGTCAATGTCTTGTGCAAATTTTTGCATCGCTCTTGCCATGTGGCACAATTGTTACAGATTCTCCAGGGTAAGGCCACGCTTTTCAGTTTCTTCTTCGTCTTCCTCTTCGCTTTCTTCCTCACTTGCAGACTTTGTCCTCTCAAAGTCTTCATCGGTCAGTAGGTCCGAGTGGCAATCGATAAGGGCGCTGATGTCTTTTTTTGTCATGTCGATAAATCCTTCATTCCTTATGATGTGTGCCAGCCTCACTGCCTTCTCCACCGCTGAGTGATGAAATGCTTTTATGTACCCGTGGTATGTACTCTGAGTTAACTCATCTCTTTGTTTGATATGCAGGGATTCTTCTCACTCATCAACGTGAAACAACACTCCTCTCCGCAATGTGGCTGCCGACATGATTGTATTTTTTCATCTTTATTTTTGATGAATATTTTGGAAAAATCCACGAAGCACAGAGGCTGCAAAACATGAAGCGCGAAATGGCGAAGGAACGCTGTTTGGATTAATCAGGAGGCCATTTGATCACAAATGACTACAGACGAAACATCATAAAATTAGTATGCCTTCTCCTGCCTTTCTACAGTTAGCCACGCTTTTCAGTTTCTTCTTCGTCTTCCTCACTTGCAGACTTTGTCATCTCAAAGAGGTCTTCATCGCTCTGTGGGTCCGAGTGGCAATCGTTAAGGGCGCTGATATCTTCTTTTTTCATGTCGACAAATCCTTCGTTCCTTTTCATGTGTGCCATCCAAAGTGCCTTCTCCACACCTGAGTAATGAAATGCTTTTATGAGAGCCCGTGGTATGTACTCTGAGTTAACTCATCTCTTTGTTTGACATGCAGGAATTCTTCTCTCGCTCATCAACATGAAACAACACTCCTCTCCACAATGTGGCTGACGACATGATTGTATTTTTTCATCTTTAATTTTCATGAATATTTTGGAAAAATCCGTAAAGCACTGAAACCGCAAAACATGAAGCGCGAAGTGACGAGGTATTACGTACCAATGACTTATACCAGGCCATGTTGATATAATAGAAAGAGTTAAATCACCAGATACAAATGAGACTTACCGTTTTGCAGATTTTTTTATTTATATCTTTATTTATTCACAATCTGGTGAAGCACATAAAACCCATGCAATCTTAATATGAAGTCGATGGAATAGGGGAAAAAATGTTGGGGCTACAGCCCCAGTTTACAGTGCTGCATTTTTGGAGTATTGAACTGCTGAGGTATTAGAATTGGCTGGAAAAGCTAGCAAACATCCGAAAGTAGCGAGAATAACTCCCAGACATTTACAACTTGTTATTCGAGGAGATGAAGAACCTGATTCACTTATCAAAGCAACTAACGCTGATGACGCTTTTCTCAGATGCAAGAGTTGAAATTTTTCTGCCTCTGCTCAAGTTCTCCGTTCGCTTTCTATTCTTCTCTGAAGGGGGGTTCCAATCTGCCGAGGGAAATATCCGAAATAAACTCTTGTTGTCAAGGCCAAAGACGAAGGACCAGCATCAGGCACTCCTATTGTCCAATGGGGTAGAAGGGGGAGGGGTCATTGACATCGCCATTGTCCCTCGGTCAACAGTGTAACTCACGTTACACGAGGGAACACTGTAGTTACTAGACTTTATTAGTCAAATTACTAACGGTACTGTTCTAGAATGTATTTTTGTATAATTCCGATGAGCCGCAGTAGC
>CM063509.1:88009858-88014858 GCA_032207245.1 Pardosa pseudoannulata | reverse complement strand
TTATTTACTCTAGTATTTACATTGGAATTAGACTCAGAAGCGTGAAATCTTTACTAAAAAAAACCTTCAAGCAAATTAAACCAAATCACTAGAAATCCTGCACTAAGAAAAATAAACTGCCAGAGATTACTTTCGACTCAAAAAAAATCTTTTACTGCTATAAATTGTATTTCGAAATATATTTTCTCTTTAAGTACGGCTTGTTTGTTCTACCATTCATTTGAAAACAAATTTTGCTTGAAATATCATAGATTACATATTACGATTTCTTCAGCGCAATTTATTAAAATTCTTTGATAACATATTTTTATTATAATGTAGTGTTTATTTTTAAACTTTCTTCATATTTAGATTAATTTTGACTACAAATTTTGACGAATAAATTATTTAATTTTTTGTGTTTTAGGAGGATATTTGCATTATATAGCTGTTGAAATGTACTTACAATACTAACACCAACGTCCATTCTTAAGGAATAGTGAATAAAAACAAAAAAGAAATTTATGAATTGTTGTAATGATAAACACTGAGTAATGAAATGTTATCCCCTATATAATAATATCCTAAGTTATCTTTCCGTCTCTCCACCAATTTATGAAGCGGTTGGACCTTGAATGAATTACCCAGCTAAGGGCAGGCGATTAAATTTATCAATTTATCCTCATAATAAATAGGTAAAAATTACAATTTTTCTAGCATTATGACGTCATTCCGTTAACCATCTCATATAATCACTTCTTATTTTAAAATCACTTAAATATCGAGTGCATTATTTTCATACATTTTATCACTGAATTTACATAATAAGTAAATAATTTTCTTTTACATTTGTATTAAATAATAGATTAAGTATATAAGTGATAATTTTAAATTTAATCATCGATTATTTTTCGTTGCAATAAAAATTTTATTACCGGTATTAACAACAAATTCTTTTCCTAAAAGTCTAGGAGTCTATTTCACTGACTAATAAAAATCCATCGTTTAAGTTATATATCTTTGAAAATTAAGAAGTTTGTTCGTTTGTGTGTTTGTTTTTTATACATAACCAGATGGTTTGACTAAAGGAATTCAGCGTTATTTTAAATTGCATTCACAATAAGGCGATTTCATTTAGTAGGGCGAATTCTCAAATTATGACAATTCTGGCTTTAGTTTCAAACGGAAGGGCAGTTTATTGTTTGTCTATTGGCTGTTGTAAACATGAAAATGGATTTGAATGGCATTATAGTAGTTCGTGACATTTAGAGAAATTGCCTTATGTAGGGAGACTTTAGAAGAGTATGAAGATAAACACACCCTGCGAAACCACGGTCCGCTAAAGGGTTAAAGGGGAAACACAGTAAAAAGATGACACCTTATATTTGATCTAAAACATTTATTATGTACACTAATTATTTGCAAACATTATTTCTTGATTAATATCTATATACTAGCATATAGCCCGTCATATGACGGGATCAGTAAAATTTTTAATTTTCAAAAAATATAAAGTACCCTATTACACAGGTAATCAAATGGTTTGTGTTTTGGCTGAGAATTATCTAGTACACGCTCAATAATGTGTTTATCTTCATACTCTTCTAAAGTCTCCCTACATAAGGCAATTTCTCTAAACGTCACGAACTACTATAATGCCTTTCCCATCCATTTTCATGTTTACAACAGCCAATAGACAAACAATAAACTGCCCTTCCGTTTGAAACTAAAGCCAGAATTGTCATAATTTGAGAATTTGCCCTACTGAATGAAATCGCCTTATTGTGAATGCAATTTAAAATCACGCTAAATTCATTTAGTCAAACCATCTATCTGGTTATGTATAAAAAACAAACACACAAACGAACAAACTTCTTAATTTTCAAAGATATATAACTTAAACGATGGATGTTTATTAGTCAGTGAAATAGACTCCTAGACTTTTAGGAAAAGAATTTGTTGTTAATACCGGTAATAAAATTTTTATTGCAACGAAAAATAATCGATGATTAAATTTAAAACTATCACTTATATACTTAATCTATTATTTAATACAAATATAAACGAAAATTATTTACTTATTATGTAAGTTCAGTGATAAAATGTATGAAAATAATGCACACGATATTTAAATGATTTTAAAATAAGAAGTGATTATATGAGATGGTTAAAGGAATGACATCGTAATGCTAGAAAAATTGTAATTTTTACCTATTTATTATGAGTATAAATTGATAAATTTAATCGCCTGCTGTTAGCTGGGTAATTCACTCCAGGTCCAACCGCTTCATAAATTGGTGGAGAGACGGACAGATAACTTAGGATATTATTATACAGGGGATAACATTTCTCTACTCGGCGTTTATCATTACAACAGTTCATTAATTTCTTTTTTGTTTTTATGCGCTATTCCTTAACCTTTTAAAGGACAGTGGTTTCGCAACGGAACCAGCTGTTAGAATTATTTTTTTCTCTTCTCTATAAAGATATATGAATGACTTTTGGATTTTCTTCGTTTTTGACACTTTAATCTATCAATATATGGTAGTACTTTCCATAATTTATTTTTCACTTTCAAATATATACATTTTTAAACTTGTCTTGCTTGAAACAATCAGTAATTCCATTTTTCGTGTTTTATAATCCCAAATAAAAGTACTTACATGAAACAACAGGTATAAATTGTTTATATATTTATTGTATAATATTAATGATAATTATTCATTATTCTTCCAATATAATTTAAATTTTTGGGAAGTATTATTTTCAAGCCATACAAGGGGAGGGGTTTACCGTTAAACTAGTGCTCACATCTACAATCCCTGAAGGAATTTTTTTCATTAATTTTCTTATTTATAAGGTTCATAGATAATACTATAAACGATTTCCATTAAATGGCCAAGAATTTCTAATTATGAACTTTAAAGGGTAAATCAAAAGATTCCGAGACCCAAGGTAATGATTTATGGATAAGATCAACTTTACCTCCTTTTAATTACAGGGAAGCAGGCTGGGGCTTTCATCAAGCTACACGACAGTACTGGACTTCTGGCGTAAAGGGCGTCGGTACTGGCGTAGCGGCCGTTATTTTGCTGTACGTCTATGCTGGCTGGACTGAATTGCTGGTCCAGGCTCTCTGGATGTCCAGCAACTCTTCAGTCCCGACCTAGACTCCTTTTTCTTCATTCTCTTTTCCAACTCATCACCTCGGTTTTAAAGCCCCATTGTTTCTTTGCCAATCGCTTGTTGGTGAAATTTTCCCACATTTGCCCCCCCCCTTCAGGCATGCAAGTGGGCTCATTAAAACAACCCCTTTTGGGAAAGCTGGCATTATTTTTTAGCCCCTGTCCCCATAAACTCGCGGTTATACTCTGTGATAGCTTGACTGTTACGCTTGTGCCTTTCCGTGATCTATAACTCCTCCGCAGGGGTCCCTAAAACACGAAGTCAACAGCTGCACCTAAATTCTTCATGAAAATTTCTTCCACAGCTGTGCATGCAAGTAAGTGGTGACGAGTGTGGGAAAGTACCTCGGTACAATAGTGTTACAACTTTAAAATTATTACGGTCTCAGAGCGTTCTAAGAAGTACTTTGTATTTATTCATAAATGTGACATGTAATAAATGCTTCTACGGACTGAAAAAACAGTTAAGATCCAAACTTATCAGTCGAATAACCAAACAGAGACTTTACAAGACTCTTATACTTCCTGTGCTACTATATGCCAGCGAAACTTGGGTATTAAACCTGGACACCCAGCGTGCCCTAGATACCTTTGAAAGAAAAGTTCTAAGAGCTATCTTCGGACCTGTAAACGATCAGGGGTGCTGGCGAACCAGATTTAATTTTGAACTATATAGGCTTTACAAAGAGCCTCGGGTTACGCAAGTCATTCGTAGTAATAGACTGAGATGGCTTGGACATATCTGGAGAACCCCTGATAACAACCCTACTAAACTGTATACTTTTAAAAACCCTGAGAGATCCCGTACCCGAGGACGACCACCTACAAGATGGCTAGACGATGTTGAAATTGACCTCAAATCCTTGAAGATTAAGAACTGGAAAAGAGTTGCTCTAGACCGTTTGAGTTGGAGGAAGCGTGCTGTCGAGGCAGCTAGTACCTATAATAGGTTGTTATGCTTATGAAAAAGAAGACATGGAGCTTCGGAGCACATAAAAAAAAAGAAAGAAAGAATTGAAACCGGATAATCATTTTTAGTTTTTGTCCAAAATCTTAAAACTAAAATAATTTTTTAGATATTGTATTTTTTCTTTTCTACAACTATAATATATCTGTATAAATCTAAAATGAAATGCAAATTTCATCTATTGTACTATTTATATTAACCAGAACTTATACATATCTTTTAATCCATTTAGGAAAATATTTTTATACCATCTATTTTTTATATTACATTAAACCTTTTAAGAATAGTGGTTTTGCAGCGAAACCACCTGTTAATACTTTTTCCCTGTTTTAGAAACATTAATTTTTGTTCTTTGTTTTGGACACTTTAAACTATAAATAAATGGTATCATTACAATTAATTTATTTCTCTTTGAAATATATATTTTTGAATTTGATTTTACATGGAAGAATGAAGAGTTCGATTTTCATCATGATCTCATATAAAAATACTTACCGAAAACATTACTTATACTTTGTTTACCTATTTATTAATTACCTTATTTTAAGGGTAACTATTCATTGCTCTCCAAATTTATTTAAAGTTTTAATAAAGAAATGTTTTCCTGCTTCACAAGGAGAGCGTTTCACAGTTAAATCAACCTCTTTAAATCTCAACCCCACCCCCACCCCCAAAAAAAAATAATGTAAAAAAATTTTTTTTTCATATATTTCAAATTTATATGGTTTTTTGATAACATTTATAACCTAATTCCATTAAATATTAAAGAATTTGCAACCATGATCTTCAAAGGGTTAAGGTAACACAGAAAAATTGAAAACTGATAAGAATTTTTAATTTTTGTCCAAAAGCTTAAAACTAAAATATTT
>CM063509.1:88002358-88004858 GCA_032207245.1 Pardosa pseudoannulata | reverse complement strand
TGAAGAGCTCCTTTTCGATGGCGTATTTCAAAGTCAAACTCCTGAAGTCGTGTCCACCTGGCTACCTGACCCTCTGGAATTTTAAAATTTAAAAGTCAGGTTAAAGATGCGTGGTCAGTCCGAAGCAAGAAATTTCTCCCATAGAGATAATGATGGAAATGTTTTATGGCTTTAACAATTGCCAGCAACTCTTTCCTTGTTGTACAATAATTCCGTTCCGGTTTGGATAGACATTTACTCCAGTACGCGATGACATGTTCTCTACCTCCAATTTCCTGTGACAAAACAGCTCCGACACTTTCGCTGCTGGCGTCTGTGTCTAAAATGAATAATTTGTCGGATTTGGGATATGCAAGAACTGGCCAAGATTTCAATGCCTCCTTCAAATTCTTAAAGACTTTTTCGCATTCGTCTGTCCACAGGAATTGTTGTCTAACCTCGATCAACTTGGGAAGGGGTCTGGCAATATTTGAGAAACCTTTGACGAATTTCCTGTAATACGTGTATAGTCCGAGAAAACTTCGCAGCTGGTGAATATCTTCCGGACGAGTCCAGTCCTGAACGGCGGAGATCTTTCCAGGATCTGTCCGCACACTTTCAGCAGAAGTTATGTGACCCATGTGAACAGGTTCCACCTCAGGGCGGAAAAAGTTGCACTTGGAAGGGTTTAGCTTCAGTCTGGCCTCTTTCAATTTTTCGAATACCCTCTTTAGGTTATTTAGATGATCTTCAAAATTTCGCCCCACAATAATGATGTCATCCAGGTATACAAGACAGGCTTCGGGAGAGAGCCCTTTTAACACCGTCTCCATGAGGCGTTCGAAGGTGGCTGGTGCATTGCAGAGACCGAACGGCATGACTTTGAACTGCCAAAGTCCGTGTCCGCCAGTTGTGAATGCTGTTTTCTCGCGGTCCTCAGGATGTACCTCTACCTGCCAGTAACCGCTTTTTAAGTCCAAGGTAGAGAACCACTCGTTTCCGGAAAGTGTGTCTAGCGTGTCATCAATTCGTGGAAGAGGATAACTGTCCTTCTTTGTGATATCATTGAGTCGTCGATAATCTAAGCAAAATCTCGTAGATTCATCTTTCTTTCGGACCAAAACGATGGGAGAGGCCCAGGGACTCGAAGAAGGCTCGATGACATCTTTTTCCTGCATGTCTCTCAGTAGATCTCTTACTTCTTCTGTCTTGGCAATTGGCAGTCTTTGGGGATTCTGTTTAATTGGAGGGTGATCTCCAATGTTAATTCTATGTTGCGTTAATTTTGTTCTTCCGAAATCATCAAATGTACAGGAAAATAGTCCTTCGTAATTCTCTAAAACCTCCTTTGCTACACTTTTCTGTGGGTCATTTAATTCAAATGTTTTAATAACTTCATTGTAAGATCTTCAGAAGACTTCTTTGACCTGATTTCGAGATTTTTATCTACACAGGTGACTGAAGCACATGTTGCTAAAACATCGCCTTTCTTGATGATCTTCGGTTTGTCTGTTAAATTAATAACTCTTATTGGTATAACTTCCCTTGAAAGATCTACTAGGGTGGAAGCTACCAATACACCTTTCGGGAAATTTTCAGTGTCCGGAAGTTCAGTTAGTCCATGTCGAAAATTTTGATTTCGTTCAGTGGTTCCTTCCACAAGCATCTCAATTCGCGCAGGAATAGTAGTATCAATTTTGGAAATTATTCGACGACAGGATTCTATTTCAGGCGTTCCTAACGGGAATAACGTAACGTCTTCTGAATTTGAGTGCAGCAAATTATTTTTAAAGTCTATTACAAAATCGTGTTTCTTTAAAAAGTCCAAGCCGAGTATAAAAATGTCAGTGATTTCTGCCACAAACACTATATGGTCGTATAACACATTTCCAAATTTAATTTTTATCTGCATTCTGCCAATAATCGGGATTTTATCCCCATTTACGGTCTGAAGAGTTACGCGGGGCGGTGTCCAAAGAATTGTTCCGCCCAGTTGCAGGGCCAAATCTTGGCGCATTATGGTCACATTGGCCCCTGTATCTACGACCATTCGACACGGAAATCCATTCACGTTTGCTTCGATAAAAAGACCATTTTCACTGCCATTGCTAGATGAAATTTGTAGCACTTCAAAATGGGGCTTTTCTTTCTCTGGCAACCTCCGCCCCGCGAGACCACCATATATTAGTTTTCCTGGGCATTATTCTTGGACAGGTTCCTGGCCCGTTGATCTTGCCAATCCTGGCACTGCCTTTGGAGATGTCCTTCAACGCCACATTTCCAGCAACGCACACTGTTCTTGTTAGATTCGCTCGCAGCTAGTACTGGCTTTGCCTTCATTTCTTTCAATTCTTCCAACACTTGAGTCATAACCTTAAGTAAGGGATCTTCGTTTTCATTTACTTCCACACCTCTGATTGAGTGGCGGTCCCTTCTCGAGGCTTGTTATGCTGCTTCGAATTTGATGGCATAAATTAAAGCCGACTTGAGATCTTTCGTTTCTGCCATTCGAAGTGCCTTT
>CM063509.1:87983478-87993478 GCA_032207245.1 Pardosa pseudoannulata | reverse complement strand
TGCATGCATTTTAAAAACTTGTTATAGGAAAAATATAATTATTGAGAAATATATGTGATGAGGCGATTTAGATCAGTAATATAATTGTTAATTAATTCGAGAAGTAAAATTCTTGGGATCTAAATCTGACCTCATCGCATCTTTTGTAAAGGGGAGAGGACAAGAAAATTATTTCAATTCTCTTTTTCGTCTTGTGCGGTATTCTCGGGCTGGGTTCTGATCCCAGTCCCAGATTAGAATCACGTCTCCGTACATGACACTAAATAAGAATGTACCTTTGTGGAGTTATTTATGAGTCCCTAAGGGACAGTGCCCAATTTGAAGGGATAAGGTTTTTCCACGTTGGCGGTTTCAAGGCGGGGTTAAGAAGACCAATAAAATTTTTACAACTATCCCGATTGGACGAACAGAAGGAAGAGGGGACAAAGATGAAATTGATATAAAAGAAGAAAAGTCTAGAAAGAGAGGAGAGGTTCGAGAGTGGAGTCGAATCGAAGGGAGCAGAGCAGTCGAGTCAAGGAGACAAGTCCAACTGTCTGTGTTCGAGGAGTCGAGTCGAGTTGAAGCCAGAGTTCGGAGGTCGAGAGTTCGACAGCAAGTATTCAGGACTCGATGACAGGGGATCAAAGGAGTTGGGCCCAAGGAACACCTCGACATCTTTCAACGACCAGAAGTTTCCAGCTCATCCGATTTTCAGTATCACCCGAGTTATATTGGAACTCCCAAAACCAGCGGTGATACAGAGTCCACATTATCATCACATCAATCGAAAGGTATCTACAAGAGCTCCCCAGAGTACAGCCTTGGCACACCCAAAAGATCCACAAAGGTACGCATCATTATACATATTTGAAATTGAAATTGGGTCATCTCTCCTATATACATAGAGTTAGCTAAGTGATAGGAAAGTATTATTAACATATATTAATTGGTGTGACACCTATTTTGATTATATTAAAAAGTAAATAGTATGAAACTTAATCTAAATCTTGTATATTAATAATGTATATATAATTGTAATAAATTGACTTATTTTTAATTTAAAGCTGTTTTCAATCGTTCTTAATTTAGTGTATTAGTTTATTTTTATTTTAAGTCTGTAGTCTCTCAGAGCCTGTGGTTGAATTTTAACTTAAAATATCTACACATCCAAATAATATTTAGTCTTTGTGACTAAAAGAAATAAACAACCACTAAACATTTGATCACAGGTTAATACCTAAATATAAACGACAGCTACACTACAATATATAATTGTGAAAACGTAACTTATCGATATAATGGTATTTTATTGCCAGTGTCAGTCAAACTAAAAACAATAAAGCAGGTCAAGGGTATTCTTCTTATAGCTCTAAATATGCTCTGATGCATTTGGCAACAAATTTAGTAAATTTGGTGAAAATGCTGTTTTTGTTAACAGTTTTGTTCTTGAATGTACAAATTTTCTTACAGAAGCAAATATAGTTGCAAAATGCACACATGTGAAAGCTTATCTTACCGTGAGAATGTTATTTTTGTACTTTGGTAAATTGACGGAATGTGTGCCTTTAAGGAGGCATAGCGTGTTATAAAGTATTTAATTCTTAGTCTATAAGAATGACTATATTGAAAGAAAATTAATATTTTAAATAATGCTATTTTAATTCATGTTTAATAAGTTTTAAAGCTCCTTAGATTTTGCTTTGAAATTGTAAACACTTTCACTTAATTGTGTTAAAATAACAAATTAAATTTTCAAGTATTTTAGAAATTGTAAAAATTTTTATATAAATGCAGTAGAACCTCGATAATCGAAACTCTTTGTTCACCGAAGTCTTTTTCTCCTTCACTTTTGTTTTCACTTTTTACTCTCATCCAAAACTTTCTCTTTACAAACATCCATTTTAAAGTTTTCTGTTTTTCCCACTTTCCTTTTGTATGGAAGCCTTCCTTTCCAAACTCCGAATGCAGATAAATATTTTGGAATTCCATTTTTAGAATTTCTTCTTGCAAGCACAAATCTCGGTATGAGTGCACTCTTCCCCACTTTTAAACATCCCTGTTCAAAACAAATACACACCTTATTTCGAAATTTAGAAGGTCAAACTGGGAGACCCAGAACAATCGAATGTTATTGCACCAATGACGGTAATACATATTAATCTACATGAATATGGAAGAATTCTCGATTATTGGAAAATTTCCATAATCCAAGGTAGGTTCAGTCCCAATTACTTCGGATAATCAATGACGATAATACATATTAATCTACATGATTATTGATGAATTCTCGATTATCCGAAAATTTCGATAATCCAAAGTAGGTTCAGTCCCAATTACTTCGGATAATCAAGATTCTACTGTATATTACCAATAACAAATTAGTTTTTAAACAGATTGATAAAAAAATTAATTTTGAAAGCCCATTTTTTTTCAAAGGCACACATTGTATAATTTTTTTGCATTATTTATATTTATTAAGTATATTATTAATCTAAATGATTATTGGTGAGTTCTCCATTATCATAAATTTCATAATCCAAAGTCGGTTCAGTCCCAATTACTTCGGATAATCAATAACGATAATACATATTAATCTACATGATTATTGATGAATTCACGATTATCCGAAAATTTCGATAATCCAAAGTAGGTTCAGCCCCAATTACTTCGGATAATCAATGATGATAATACATATTATCGTCATTGGTCATAGGTTCAGTCCCAATTACTTCGAATAATCAATGACGATAATACATATTAATCTACATAACTATTAATGAATTCTCGATTATTCGAAAATTTCGATAATCCAAACTAGGTTCAGTCCCAATTAATTCGGATAATCAATGAAGATAATACAGATTAGTCTTCATGATAATTGATGAATTCTGGATTATCCGAAAATTTCGGTAATCCAAGGTAGGTACAGTCCCAATTACTTCGGATAATCAATGATTATAATACATATTATCGTCATTGGTCATAGGTTTAATCCCAATTACTTCGGATAGTCAAGATTCTATTGTATATTACCAATAACAAATTAGTTTTTAAACAGATTGATAAAAAAATTAATTTTGAAAGCCCATTTTATTTCAAAGTAACACATTGTAATAATTGTTTTGCAAATTATTTATAATTTTTAAGTATTTTATTAATCAAAATGATTATTGGTGAATTCTGGATTATCCACAAATTTCGATAATCCAAAGTAGGTTCAGTATCATTTATTTCGAAAAATCAATAACGATAATACATATTAATCTACATGATTATTGATGAATTCACGATTATCCGAAAATTTCGATAATCCAAAGTAGGTTCAGTCTCAATTACTCCGGATAGTCAACATTTTATTGTATATTACCGATAACAAATTAGATTCTGCAGATTGATAAAAAAATTAATTTTGAAAGCCAATTTTTTTTCAAAGGCACACATTGTAATAATTTTTTTGCAAATTATTTATAATTATTAAGTATTTTATTAATCTACATGATTATTGATTAATTCTAGATTATCCGAAAATTTCGATAAACCAAAGTAGGTTCAGTCCCAATTACTTCGGATAATCAATGACGATAACACATATTAATCTACATGATTATTGATGAATTCACGATTATCCGAAAATTTCGATAAATCAAAGTAGGTTCAGTCTCAATTATTCGGATAATCAATGACGATAATACATATTAATCTATATGATTATTCATGAATTCTCGATTATCAGAAAATTTCGATAATCCAAAGTAGGTTCAGTCCCAATTACTTCGGATAATCAATGACGATAATACATATTAATCTACATGATTATTGATGAATTCTCGATTATCCGAAAATTTCGATAATCCAAAGTAGGTTCAGTCCCAATTACTTCGGATAATCAATGACGATAATACATATTAATCTACATGATTATTGATGAATTCTCGATTATCCGAAAATTTCGATAATCCAAAGTAGGTTCAGTCCCAATTACTTCGGATAATCAATGACGATAATACATATTAATCTACATGATTATTGATGAATTCTCGATTATCCGAAAATTTCCATAATCCAAAGTAGGTTCAGTCCCAATTACTTAGGATAGTCAAGATTCTATTGTATATTACCAATAACAAATTAGTTTTTAAGCAGATTGATAAAAAAAATAATTTTGAAAGACCATTTTTTAAAGGCAAACATTGTAATAATTTTTTTGCAAATTATTTATAATTATTAAGTATTTAATTAATCTGCATGATTATTGATGAATTCTCGATCATCCAAAAATTTCGATAATCCAAGGTAGGTTCAAGGTAGATCCAATTACTTCGGATAATCAATGACGATAATACATATTAATCTACATTATTATTCATGAATTCTCGATTATCAGAAAATTTCGATAATCCAAAGTAGGATCAGTACCAATTACTTCAGATAATCAATGATGATAATACATATTATTGTCATTGGTCATAGGTTCAGTCCCAATTACTTCGAATAATCAATGACGATAATACATATTAATCTACATAACTATTAATGAATTCTCGATTATTCGAAAATTTCGATAATCCAAACTAGGTTCAGTCCCAATTACTTCGGATAGTCAAGATTCTACTGTATATTACCAATAACAAATTAGTTTTTAAACAGATTGATAAAAAAATTAATTTTGAAAGCCCATTTTTTTTCAAAGGCACACATTGTAATAATTTTTTTGCAAATTATTTATAATTATTAAGTATTTTATTAATCTACATGATTATTGGTGAATTCTCGATTATCCAAAAATTTCGATAATCCAAGGTAGGTTCAGTCCCAATTACTTCGGATAATCAATGATGATAATACATATTAATCTACATGATTGTTGAGGAATTCACGATTATCCGAAAATTTTAATAATCCAAAGTAGGTTCAGTCTCAATTACTTCAGATAGTCTATGACGATAATACATATTAATCTACATGAATATGGAAGAATTCTCGATTATTGGAAAATTTCCATAATCCAAGGTAGGTTCAGTAACAATTACTTCGGATAATCAATGACGATAATATATATTAATCTACATGATTATTGAGGAATTCTCGATTATCCGAAAATTTCGATAATCCAAAGTAGGTTCAGTCCCAATTACTTCGGATAATCAATGACGATAATACATATTAATCTACATGATTATTGGTGAATTCTGGATTATCCACAAATTTCGATAATCCAAAGTAGGTTCAGTATCATTTATTTCGAAAAATCAATAACGATAATACATATTAATCTACATGATTATGGATGAATTCAAGATTATCCGAAAATTTCGATAATCCAAAGTAGGTTCAGTCCCAATTACTTCGGATAATCAATGACGATAATACATATTAATCTACATGATTATTGATGAATTCACGATTATCCGAAAATTTCCATAATCCAAAGTAGGTTCAGTCTCAATTACTCCGGATAATCGAAGTTCTACTGTATATTACCGATAACAAATTAGATTCTAACAGATTGATAAAAAAATTAATTTTGAAAGCCAATTTTTTTTCAAAGGCACACATTGTAATAATTTTTTGCAAATTATTTATAATTATTAAATATTTTATTTCAGAATATGTACTATCAAAAATATATAGTATTACTTGTCAAAATCTTGTGTTATGTCACATATATACTAAAAATGTGACATATTTATTATCTTGAAACATATTTTGCCCTCGTGTTTTTGACAGTAATAGAAAGGGAAGAAGTAAGATGAAACCATTGCGTTAGCATAAATTTATAAAACCCTGCCATTATTCAGATATCATTTTTGTTTCCAATAAAGGAAAAAGTTTCCCGGATGGAAATACAAACTGCATTTATTTGTCCTCTTCCTTTTTCCATTCTCGAAATAGATATGTTTTTTTTACTTCTATTTCATAAAATCGGAATAAAACTAGATCACTGTTATTAAAGAGAATTATTTTGCTATCAAGTTACAGTTTAAAAAAAACTGCTTTAAAAGCGAAAAGGAAATTTAAGTTTATCTTTTTTTCCTCTCATGGAAAATAAATTTCGTTACTGTGGATAGAATTTTTACGTCCCATTAAAATAAAATATTAGTTATAGAGGAAAATAATTTCATTTTTGATTAATGGCAATACTGAAAGACCTTTGATTTGAGAAAGAATAAATTTTATGATTTTCCCCATCGTAAAAGGCATTTTTATTAAAGATGAGAACCGTGTAGTTTATATTTACTTTCACATTGATTTTTAAAGTTAATATTTATCTAGATTGTATTTACTAATTTGATTTTATCATAAATTTCATTACTCTTCAATGGGTATGGCCAAATATATTTCAATAAAATTTTTAATAATGGAAAAATTAACTGAGGTATTTTAAAATTTTAAGCAATAAATAAGGCATTTTGGAAATTGTACTACTAAGTTCAATTTTAAGAGATATATATTTTTAAAATATTACTTCTATTATATTTGTATTATGCACTGAACTGTTAAAATGTATAGTTTACATTTACTGTATATATTTTATTTTGAAATTTGTACTTGCCAGTATTAAATTTCCTAATAAAATTTAACCCCTTCCCTGTTTTTCCCGAGCTGAATTCGGGTAGGCGAAACGTACCATCCTGGCTCATCCCGAGTGTAGGTCGGGCAATCAATCTTTCCCGAATTATCTCACGTGTGCTTTTTATGGTTCCGAATGCTTTTGTTTACTTTTCTGGCTACTAGATTATTTACTGCCCAAAGAGAGACAGCAGGGTTTGGTTTGGAGTGCTACGGTCATATTTTTGCTACACGAGGGCTAATGAGACCGGGACCTACAACTTAAAGCCGATTCCGAAAGGCTACGAACATCTATGCCACTGTGGGATTCGAACCCACGAACTCCGGTACCGAAGGCCAGCACCCTGACCAAACGGCCATCATTCGGCGGAGAAATAGCAGGGAGAAACAAGGTTTAACTGTGCAGATTGTGATGTTGGGCTCTGCAGTACCGTATTTTCGATTGTATTATATACGATCAAATTTTGATTAATATTGATTATTTTGATTTTGATTTGATTTTGATTATTTCAATTATTTTGATTACATTGATTTTGATTAAATTTTGATTAATTTGATTGATTTTGAATTTTTGATTTTGATTTTGATTTATTATTTTGATTTTTGATTAAAATTTTGATTTTTTTTATTTTTATTTTTATTTTTGGTAATTTTGATTTGATTTTGATAATTTGATTTTGATTCTTTTGATAATTTTGATTCTTTTGATAATTTTGATAATTTTGATTATTTTGATAATTTAGATTATTTTGATAATTTTGATAATTTTGATTATTTTGATAATTTTAATTATTTTGATAATTTTGATTATTTTGATTTTTGTTTTTATTTTGATTTATTTTGATTATTTTGATTTATTTTGATTTTATTTTGATTTTATTTTGATTTCATGATCATTTATGTAAATGCAAAGGATATAAATAAACTTTAATTCAAGATAAAAGCTAGGTATTCTAAGCTTTATATTTATACTTAGTGAGAATTTACTCCAAAGTCTAATAATTGCTGTCGTACAGAAAGCCAACTATACATGTAAATTACTCATTTGTTTAAATTGATTTTTTTTACATTAATTTTTAGGAAATTTTGTAGCGAATGATGCTATTATGTTTAAAAAGTTATGTATGTATAAAAATAAGCATAAAAAATTGACATTTTTTGCCCCATAATCCCGAAATAAAATGAACCTGGAAGGGGTTAAGACAATTGCAATATATTGTTATTTAGGAATATATAAATATATTACTTCTAGTTTAAGTTGACAGTAGTGTAACAATAAGTTACGTTCGGTTCAGCTCTTTTTACCTCTTCACGTGGGTCATCGTCAAAGACATACCAGAAGAGGACTGGTTTGGACTAGACAGAAACTTTGGACTTCTCTCAACCAATAGAAGTGTCCGTTCTTTTGGGGGATTTTGACCCACCCCGCAGTTCTGAAGTGGACCCCTATTTTTTCTCCGTGAGGGAGTCGGATTTTTTGAGCTGACAAGGTTGTTACCAGAAGAAGAGAAGGTGAACTGCTGGCAACCGCGACTTGTGGATAACCCTTTTGAAAAATATCTTCGCCATTTTTTTAGGACCGACGCCGACTCGAGAGCAGTCTTTGATATCTTCAAATGATAAGTTGATTCCAGTTGTATCAATTAGGCATTTATTTAATTGTATAAAATAATTTAAACAAGATCTATTTGTCCATGTGTTTCTTAATGAGTTTTAATTTCTTCTTTCTCAAACACTAGGCCAACGTAACATTATTTTTACAAGTAGTTACTAACTATCACAGTTCTGAGAGATTGCAATAAAATATGTATTGCATTTTAATATTTCAAGATTTAAATAAGATATTTTGAAAACAATAGCTATTATCCATTACTAACTGCATTTTCGATACATACATTTAATTTTTATTTCAAAACTGATTTTAATGGCACATGCGAGCACACACACACACACACACACACACATACACACACACACACACACACATATATATATATATATATATATATATATATATACATGTGTGTGTAAGGAAAATTCTCAGGGGTTTTCAAAACTTAAGTCAAGGGTAAAAATTCCCGCGTCATTTTCCATTCCCCTTTTTAACCCCTAACCTAAATTGACCACTGGGGCTACAGCCCTCAGAGAAGGGGCCTGGCCAATTATAAACCTACATGGCCCTAGCGGACAATTTAGGAAATTTCCAAATAAAAAGGAGATACACGCTAGCGGAGACAGATTTTTCTAGAGATATTTTCCCACAGATGTTGACCCAGGTGTTACGTGTCTTGTACATAGAACTACATGCTAGTTGACCCTTCAGTTTGTCCCTATGATGAAGTGGGAACCCGTCCTTCAAAGTTATCTTAATAAAGGTCTATATCTGAAACGGTATCATTTTTATGGCCATGACTGCAACCCCCCATCGAGAAGTCAGTCTCATTACATATATATATATATATATATATATATATATATATATATATATATATATATATATATATATATATGCCACCCCAGATATCCCCCCTTCTGGCTTCTGGTTGTGGGGGTTTCTAAAGTACAAGATCTACCGTCATATGTCGGCATCTTTGACAGATCTGAAGAATAGTATTCGGTGCCATGTTCTTGATATTCCAAAAGACTCATTCAGTTCTCATTCTGCTCTACCACAACCACGGGTTCCAGAGATGCTCAAGAGAAAGTCCCCCCAAAGTATAATACCGCTACAACCTGCCTGTGCATGACCTACTATACACTGAAGGAGCAACTGTTCGCCTGAAAGACGGCGTATCCTGACACGGCCATCGACGTTATGAATGACAAACGGTGATTCATTTGACCAGGCAACTCTCTCCCACTGATCCATGGACCAGTCGCGATGTTCCCTGGCAAAGCGTAAGCGCAGTTGGCGATATCGCTTGGTCATAAAAGACGTAAGAGTGGGACGTTTGCTGCGTAGCCCCATATACAACAGTATCCGCTGAACAGTGTGCTCCAATACTATTCCACTTGGCCCTGCATTGTATTGGGCTGTCAGCTGAGCCACTGTCTGGCTCCGGTTTTGCTTCACCCTGGGAGGCAATCCCCGACGACATTTTTTTCTTTGATAGCGTGTGGACGTCCAACACCATGTCGTCTACTGCTTATTTCACCGTCATTCATCCACTTTGCATAAGTACTAACAACTGTAGATAGCGAACAATCCACGAGTCGTGCAGTTTCGAAAATACTTGTTCCGAGCCTTCGAGCCATTACAATCTGCCCTCTATCAAAATCGCTTGGATCCACAGCCTTTCCCACGACACACAGAAGTAAGTAAAAGAATGATTCTTCCTACTCTTTAGCAGCAGTTAAATACCACTTCCACCTGATCACGTGCCTTCCAAGTCATCCAGGCGAGTTCATTGCAAAATGTAGGGGTGGTCATAATGTCTTGGCTCTTGAG
>CM063509.1:87953478-87978478 GCA_032207245.1 Pardosa pseudoannulata | reverse complement strand
TCATTTGTAATTATATTTTCTTTATTTAGTTACTGTGTGTGTATTTTAAGTTTTGTATATTTTTTATTTTAAAACTTTATGCAAATTTACACGTGTATGTGATCAGCCCAGTTGTATTTAAACAATTGTAGTTTTCTGTGTGCTGACTCTGACGGTTGTTCTTTTGATTCCCTGTGTGGGTTTCACGATAATCTTATTTTGATGGCTCCTGGAGCAATGTATAATGTTATTAATTTTTGATTCATTTAAATAAACGACATGTTTTTTTAATGGTTTCACTCTTCACTCACCATACTTGCCACTCTGCATTAAATGTCGTATGAGACTGACAACAACAGTATTTGCAAATCTTTCCAGACCATAATGTTGAAAGCGTTCGCCGCTCATATCGAGTCATGCATGCGCGTGCGCCATGAAATGACTTTAAGCCGCCGTTGAACTGGTATTTAAAAGGCTACATCTTGCAGCTACCGGTAGTCTTCATATGGTGGCCATGTATTCCGTTCGTGACTACTACAACATGTACCTTATGTACAACCGATGTATTGGAAATGAATTACGAACTATTAGGGAACATCTGCTTTAAATTGTGGATATACTGCTGTTGATATGCTCAATAAAGTGTTTTTTCTTGAAGCGGCAGTGACGTCATACTTTGTTTTCCATATTTTTCTCTTAAACTATGGATCGTACAGGAACGCTTCTTCGGGCAGCTTTTATGTACTCCCAACGAGAAATCTAGCTATAGTTTATACGGTTGTTTTGGGACACCCTGTATAGCGGCTTTTTTCCTGGAATAACTGTTCGGAATGTATAACTTTAAGGAAAAACTTCAAAATATTAAAAATTGCTTAAGCACTTACGTAGTAAAATTATTAAAATTGTATAAAGAATAATCAAAAATTGTTCAAAAAATATTGTTCATAAAAATGTTCAAGTATAAAAATCATTAAGTGGAGTTCATAATCATATTCTTTATGACAGATTCGATAAATATTTGGATGTGATGAACCAGACTCCCTTGTATTAGTGATCAAGCTGCAAAGAATTAAAAAATCAAGCTTATTTATGCAGGTTTTCCCTTAGGCATGTTTGCTGAATATTATACAAGTATTTCCTTAAGTATATTTGCTGGATGTTAATTACAAATAAGAATTTCTGGCGTGTTTCATGATGGGAAATTTAAAAAATTCATGATTAGTATATTTTAAAACTAAATATATAAATTACACAAAAGTATACAATCTTCCCTTCTTAAATATGTCACAAAACCTAACTAATAAGCATTACACTTACAATTATTTATTTAAAAATTACACATTACACTACAAAATCTTATATTGTTAAAATATTTAATAGTCATAAACTTGGCACTTTTTTGCAAAATTTATATTAAATACAGCATAATAGGTTTGTTCATCATAATAATATTCAGTTATTTGTGCAAAATTAACAAGATGTATTTCATTTTTTCACAATACTTCAAAGCATTTATAGTTATGGTCAATCAGGATATCACTAATTCGTGCACAAAATTGAGAACCCTGTTGCTTGGCTCTTAAAAATATATACTAATGCTATTCGTCAGGTGATTTTCACTTATTTCTTTTATTTTTTAGAGTTTTTCCAAAATTTCCTGATAAAATCCGGACATGCCTGCAATCCTATCAAAACTATGAAGGACGTCTCCCCCATAGTAGTGAAAATTAATTTCAAATTCTTAAACGTTTAACAAAATGGAAACACCTGATAAGAATCATATCATGAATTTTAAATTGTTTACCAAAATGAAAGTTTTTTACGTAAATTAATTTCTCACATTAAACATTACGTACATTATTTTAGTGACATTATTTTCACAAACGTAACATTATTTTTACAAGAATTTAGACGGTTAACAGAAATGTGTTAAAATTGTTTATTCATTTATATAAAACAATAAAAGAGACATCATGGTAAAAGATATTCAAAAAACATTTCAAGAAAGCGTTGAGAGTGATAACCCCCTAAACTTAAAACACATGTAGGAAAATAAATGTATTCGCTAAAAAAATGTTTAATATAAAGAAAACAAACTAGATTTTTCCTTCATTGCATTAGAAAAAGCTGAAGAAAAGGTAAAGCTAAAGATAAATGAGGGAAAGACAAAATACATGTATTGTGGAAAGAATAATATTGGCTCTACTTTTGAAGATGAGGAACATAAATTTGAACGAGTTGAGAAATTTACTTATTTGGGTTCTGCGGTTGAGTACCAAAAGGACATCAGCCCCGAGATCAGGAAGAGAATTGATGCGGCCAACCGATGTCTATGTGGACTCAGAAGTCAGTTGAGGAGCCATTTAATTAAAAGAAGAACGAAAATCCTGTTGTACAAAACTCTCATAAGACCAGTGCTAACTTATGCCTCTGAGACTTGGTCACTTACGTCAAAAGAAGAAAATATGCTTGCACTCTTTGAAAGGAGAGCGTTGCGGACCATTTTTGGTGGTGTTTTTGACAGGGGAACCTGGCGGAAAAGGTTTAACTTTGAACTGTACAAGCTTTACAAAGAGGATGCCGTCATCAAATTTATCAGGTTGAATAGAATGAGATGGGCTGGACATCTATTGCGAATGGAAGCAGATCGAGCTGCTTTAAAAGTTTTTAATGCAATCCCTTTCGGACAACGACCAAGGGGCAAACCAAAACGACGGTGGATCGACTGCCTGGAGTCGGACTTTGGTCTCATAGAGATTAGATGCTAGATTTCCCAAGCACAAAACAGAGCAGGATGGGAAAAACTTCTTAAGAAGGCGAAGGCCCACAACAGGCTGTCTGGCTAACTATGATGATGATGAAAAAATTATTTCGTCTCAAGAAATACAACTACAATCAAAACATAAGATAAGAAAATAAATTTTTATAAAGTAGGAATATAAATATAATTAATCAATTCATCAATCAACTTGGTGCAACTGAGTTCTATTGAATCATTGTTCGACATTTTTTAGTTAATAATTTTAAATTTTAAAAATTTTCTAATATATATATATAAACTTCCCTAATATATGTTGTTCATCGTCTAGAGAAATTAAACTGAGAATAAATATTAAAAAAAGAGATTAAAAACAAAAAACCATAACTGAAACAAATGTTTAGTGCTAGAAAAAAGAAATTTGAAAGAAAAAAAGTTATGATAGAAATATAAGTGATAAACTTCATTCAGTAAGTGGTTTAGGAAAGTAGCCGGAATTCAAACGGCAATTAATCCTTTTATGGGATGTAAGCATCTATCTACAAATGTCGAAACGTCACGAAGAGCATTGACGTCACTTAAAAGTTAAATATTCGATATTATGACATGCTTGTCTAGTTTTAATACTTCTTTAAAGATGGTAATAGCCCGCTTAAACACTCCTTAGTGGTTGTAACATTTCCAATTCTTTACCTATTTATTTGTTTCTTAGATACGGAATTAATTTTAAACTATCATATTTGAAGTTTTTACATTAAACATTAAGTTATTATCGTGGCCATATTTATGAATAAATGAATTAAGTAAAGAATTTTGTTAGAAAAATATCGTACAAGTACTACACATTATTAAGACACTTAAATTGAACAATAAAAAAACAACTTCAAAAAAATAATTCTGAAAAATTATTATTCAATATCCTCTTAGTTAATAATCTAAAGTTTTAAAAAATGTCTAGAAAATATATGCATACTTTATTAAAATGTGTTGTACTTTGTCTACAGAAATTAGACTGAATATAAATATTAAAAAAGAAAATTAAAAACAAAAAACATTAACAGAAACAAATATTTCGTACTAGAGAAAAGCGATTGGTAAGAAAAAGAGTAATGTTAGAATCATAAGTAATAAACGACATTCAGTAATTGGTTTAGGAAAGTAGCCGGAATTCAAACGGCAATTAATCATTTTAAGGGATATAATCATCTATCTAAAAATTTCGAATTGTCCTGAACAGCGTTTACGTCACCTAAAACTTAAATAATATTCGATATTATGACATGCTTATCTAGTTTTAATACTGTTTTAAGATAGTAATAGAACTCTTAAACACTCCCTAGTGGTTGTAGCATTTCCAAATCTTTACCTATTTATTTGTTTCATAGATATGGAATAAATTTTGAACTATCATATTTGAAGGTTTTACATAAAATAATAAGTTATTATCATTACATCGTGGCCATATTTTTTATAAATGAATTAAGTAAAGAATTTTTTAAAAATATTTTAAAAGTACTATACATTATTAAAATACTTACATTTAACAATAGAAAAAGCAACTTGAAAAAAAAATAATTATAAAAATATATTGTTTAATATCTTCTTAGCTGATAATCTAGAACTTTTAAAGTTACCTAGAAAATATATGTAAACATCACTAAAATATGTTGTATTTTGTCCAGAAAAATTAAACTGAATAAAAATATTTAAAAAAATTTAAAAACAAAAAACAATAACTAAAAGAAAACATTTAGTTCTAGATAAAAGAGATTGGGAAGAAAAAGAGTAATGTTAGAATCATAAGTGATAAACAACAGTCAGTAAGTGGTTTAGGAAAGTGGCCGGAATTCAAATGGCAATTAATAATTTTACGAGATGTAAGCATCTATCTGAAAATGTCGAACAGTCCGGAAGAGTCACCAAAAAGTTAAATAATATTCGATATTATGACATGCTTGTCTAGTTTTAATACTGATTTAAAGATGGTAATACCACGATTAAACACTTCTTAGTGGTTGTAACATTTCCAAATCTTTACCTATTTATTTGATTCATAGATATGGAATTAATTTTGATCTGTCGTATTAGTAGGTTTTACATTAAACTTTAAGTTATTATCATTACGACATGACCTTTTTTTGGAATAAATGAATTAAGTAAAGAATTTTTTTAGAAAAATATCTTACAAGTAATACACATCAGGACGTGTACAATAAACAATAAAAAAACTTGAAAGACGTAATTATAAAAAATCATTGTTCAATATCTTAGCTAATAATCTAAAATTTTAAAACTGTTTCAGAAAATACATGTAAATTTCAATAAAATATATTGTACATCGTCCAGAGAAATTAAGCGGAATAAAAAACAAATTAAAAACAAAAGACAATAAGTAAAACAAACATTTAATACTAGAGAAAATGAATTTTAAAAAAGGAGAATAATTTTAGAATCATAAGTGATAAACGACATTCAGTGAGTGGTTTAGGAAAGTAGTCGGAATTCGAACGGCAATTAATCATTTTACGGGATGTAAGCATCTATCTAAAAATGTCAAATCGTCAGGAAGAGAGTTCCCGTCACTTAAAAGTTAAATAATGTTCGATATTATGACATGCTTGTCGAGTTTCAGTACTCGTAATACAAAGATGGTAATAGCACACTTATACACTCCTTAGTGCTTGTAGCATTTTGAAATCTTTACCTCTTTTTGTTTCATAGATTTGGAATTAATTTTGAACTATCATATTTGAAGGTTTTACAATAAACATTAAGTTATTATCATTACATCGTGGCCATATTTTTATAATAAATAAATTGAGTAAAGAGTTTGTTAAAAATATCTTAAAAGAACTATACAACATTAAGAGGCTTACATTGAACAGTAAAAAAAGTCATTTAAAAATAATTATAAAAATTATTGTTCAATAACTTCATAATTAATAATCTTCAATTTTAAATATGTTTCGAAAAATATATGTAAACAACTAAAATCTGTTGTATTTCGTCTAGAGAAATTAAGCAAAATAAAAATATTAAAAAAAGAAATTAAAAACAAAACACAGGAAGTACAACAACCATTTAATACTAGAGAAAATGCATTGGAAAGAAAAACAGTAATGTTAGAATTTTGATTCTAACATTACTCTTCTCGATAGTGATAAACGACAATCAGTAAGTGGTTTAGAAAATGTAGCCGGAATTCAAATAGCAATTAATGATTTTACTGAATGAATAAAAATGAATAAAAGTATTAAAAAAGAAATTGAAAACATAAAACAAGTAAAACAAACATTTAATACTAGAGAAAAGTCATTGGAAAGAAAAAGAGTAATATTAGAATCATAAGTGATAAACGACATTTAGTAAGTGGTTTAGGAAAGTAGCCAGAATTCAAACGGTAATTAATCATTTTCGGGAATGTAAGTATCTATCTAAAAGTATCAATACGACCGGAAGAGCGTTGACGTCGGTTAAAAGTTAAATAATATCCGATATTATGACATGCTTCTCTAGTTTTCATACTGCTTTAAAGATTGTAATATCACCCTTAAGCACTTCTTAGGGGTTGTAGCATTTCCAAATCTTTACCTCTTTATTTGTTTCATAGATTTGGAATTAATTTTGAACTATCATATTTGAAGGTTTTACATTGAACTTTAATTTATTATCTTTACGTCGTGGCCATTCTTTTGGATTAAATGAATAAAGTAAAAAAAAATTTAGAAAAATATATTACAAGTACTACACATCATTAAGACACTTACACTGAACAATAAAAAAATAATTATAAAAAAATATTCTTTGACATCGTAAATAATAATCTAAAATTTAAAAAAAAAAATTTTAAATATATGTAACCTTCATTAAAATGTATTGTACTTTGTCTAGAGTAATTAAACTGAATATAAATATTAAAAAACAAATTAAAAACAAAAAACAATAACTGAAACAAATATTTCGTATTGGAGAAAAAGACATTTGAAAGAAAAAGGGTAATATTGGAATCATAAGTAATCATAAACGATATTCAGCAATTGGTTTAGAAAAGTAGCCGGAATTCAAAAGGCAATTAATCATTTTACGGGATATAATCATCTATCTAAAAATATCGAACTGTCATGTCAGTTAAAAGTTAAATAATATTCGATATTATGACATTCTTGCCTAGTTTCAGTACTCGTAATACAAAGATGGTAATAGCACTCTTATACATTCCTTAGTGGTCGTAGCATTTTCAAATCTTTACCTCTTTTTGTTTCATAGATTTGGAATTAATTTTGAACTATCATATTTGAAGGTTTTACATTAAACATTAAGTTATTATCATTATATCGTAACCATATTTTTATAATAAACGAATTGAGTAAAGAGTTTGTTAAAAATATCTTAAAAGAACTATACAACATTAAGAGACTTACATTGAACAATAAAGAAAGTCACTTAAAAAATAATTATAAAAAATCATTGGTCAATATCTTCATAGTTAATAATATTCAAATTTAAATATGTTTCGAAAAATATATGTAAACTTCACTGAAATATCTTGTATTTCGTCTAGAGAAATTAAGCAGAATTAAAATATTAAAAAAAGAAAATAAAAACAAAAATAGTAAGTACAACAAACATTTCATAATAGAGAAAAGGCATTGAAAAGAAAAAGAGTAATGTTAGAATTTTTATTCTAACATTACTCTTTTCGATAGTGATAAATGACATTCAGTAAGTGGTTTAGGAATGTAGTCAGAATTCAAATAGCAATTAATAATTTTACGGAATGAATAAAAATGAATAAAAATATTTAAAAAAATTTGAAAACATAAAACAATAAGTAAAACAAACATTTAATACTAGAGAAAAGGCATTGGAAAAAAAAAGAAAGGTTAGAATCATAATTGATAAACGACATTTAGTAAGTGGTTTAGAAAAGTAGCCAGAATTCAAATGGTAATTAATCATTTTCGGGAATGTAAGTATCCATCTAAAAGTATCAATACGACCCGAAGAACGTTGACATTAGTTAAAAGTTAAATAATTCGATATTATTACATGCTTGTCTAGTTTTTATACTGATTTAAAGATGGTCATAGCACAATTAAGCACTTCTTAGAGGTTGTAGCATTTCCAAATCTTTACCTCTTTTTTGTTTCATAGATTTGGAATTAATTTTGAACTATCATATTTGAAGGTTTTACATTGAACTTTAATTTATTGTCATTACGCCATGGCCATTCTTTTGGAATAAATGAATTAAGTAAAGAATGTTTTTTAGAAAATATCTTACAAGTACTATACTACATTAACGCACTTCCATTGAACAAAAACTATCAAATTGAAAAAAAAATAATTATAAAAATTATTGTTCAATATCTTCTTAGTTGATAATCTAAAATTTTAAAAGTTTTCTAGAAAATATATGAAAAATTCACTAAACTATGTTTTATTTTGTCTAGAGAAATTAAACTGAACAAAAATATTAAAAAGAAAAATAAATTAAAAACAAAAAACAATAAATAAAACAAACATTTAGTAGAGATAAGTCATTGGAAAGAAAAAGAGTAATATTAGAATCATAAGTGATAAACGACATTTAGTAAGTGGTTTAGGAAAGTAGCCAGAATTCAAACGGTAATTAATCATTTTCGGGAATGTAAGTATCTATCTAAAAGTATCAATACGACCGGAAGAGTGTTGACGTCAGTTAAAAGTTAAATAATATCCGATATTATGACATGATTCTCTAGTTTTCATATTGCTTCAAAGATGATAATAGCACCCTTAAGCACTTCTTAGTGGTTGTAGCATTTTCAAATCTTTACAAATTTTTGTTTCATAGATTTAGAATTAATTTTGAACTATCATATTTGAAGGTTTTACGTTAAACATTAAGTTATTATCATTACTTTGTGCCTATATTTTTGAATAAAATAATTAAGTAAAGAATTTTTTTAGAAAACTATCTTACAAGTTCTACACATCATTAAGACACTTACATTGAACAATAAAAAAAGCCATTTGAAAAAAAAATAATTTAAAAAAAATTATTATTCAATAATCTATAATTTTAAATGTTTTTCAAAACATACATGTAAATTTCACTAAAAAATATTGTATTTCGTCTAGAAAATTTAAACTGAATAAAAATATTTAAAAAGAATTTGAAAACATAAAACAAGTAAAATAAACATTTTATATTACAGAAAAGACATTGGAAAGAAAAAGAGTAATGTTAAAATTATAAGTGATAAATGACATTTAGTAAGTGGTTTAGGAAAGTAGCCAGAATTCTTATGGTAATTAATCATTTTCCGGAATGTGAGTATCTATCTAAAAGTATCAAAACGGCCGGAAGAGCGTTGACGTTAATTAAAAGTTAAATAATATTCTATATTATTACATGCTTGTCTAGTTTTAATACTGCTTTAAAGATTGTAATAGAAAGCTTAAACAGTCCTTGGTGGTTGTAACATTTCCAAATCTTTACTTATTTTTTTGTTTCATAGATATGGAATTAATTTTTATCTATCATATTTGAATGCTATCCATTAAACATTAAGTTATTATCATTACATGGTGGCCATAATTTTACAATAAATGAAATCAGCAAAGAGTTTGTTAAAAAGATCTTTAAAGAACTATACAACATTAAGAGACTTACATTGAACAATAAAGAAACTCACTTAAAAAATAATTATAAAAAATCATGGTTCAATACCTTCATAATTCATAATCTTCAATTTTAAATATGTTTCGAAATATATATGTAAACTTCACTAAAATCTGTTGTATTTCGTCTAGAGAAATTAAGCAGAATTAAAGTATTAAAAAAAGAAATTAAAAACAAAAAACAGTAAGTACAACAAACATTTAATACTATAGAAAAGGCATTTGGAAAGAAAAAGAGTAATGTTAGATTGATAAGTGATAAACGACAAACAGTAAGTGGTTTAGGAAAGTAGCCAGAATTCAAACGGTAATTAATCATTTTCGGGAATGTAACTATCTATCTAAAAGTATCAATACGACCGGAAAAGCGTTGACGTCAGATAAAAGTTAAATAATATAAGATATTATGACATGCTTGTCTAGTTTTCTTACTGCTTTAAAGATGGTAATAGTACCCTTAAGCACTTCTTAGGGGTTGTAGCATTTCAGAATCTTTACCTCGTTATTTGTTTCATAGATTTGAAATTAATTTTGAACTATAATATTTGAAGGTTTTACATTGAACATTAATTTATTATTTTTACGCCGTGGCCATTCTTTTGGATTAAATGAATAAAGTAAAAAATTTTTTAGAAAAATATATTAGAAGTACTACACATCATTAAGACACTTACATTGAACAATAAAAAAAAATAATTATAAAAAAATATTCTTTGACATCTTAAATAATAATCTAAAATTTAAAACATTTTCTAAAAAATATATGTAACCTTCATTAAAATGTATTGTACTTTGTCTAGAGAAATTAAACTTAATATAAATATTAAAAAACAAATTAAAAACAAAATTCAATAACTGAAACAAATATTTAGTATTATAGAAAAGCGATTGGAAAGAAAACGAATAATGTTAGAAACATAAGTAATGAACGACATTCAGTAAGTGGTTTTGGAAAGTAGCCGGAATTCAAACGGCAGTTAATCATTCTACGGGATATAATCATCTATCTAAAAATGTCGAACCGTCCGGAAGAGCGTTCACGTCACTTAAAAGTTAAATATTCGATATTATGACATGCTTGTCTAGTTTTACTACTGATTTAAAGGTGGTAATAGCACGCTTAAACACTTCTTAATGGTTGTAACATTTCCAAATCTTTACCTGTTTATTTGTTTCATAGATATGGAATTAATTTTGAACTATCATATTTGAAAGTTTTACATTAAACATTAAGTTATTATTGTGGCCATATTTATGAATAAATGAATTAAGTAAAGAATTTTTTAGAAAAATATCTTAGAAGTACTATATATCATTAAGACACTTATATTAAACAGTAAAAAAAATCAACTTCAAAAAATTAATTATAAAAAATATTTTTTAACATCTTCTTAAATAATAATCTAAAATTTTAAAAATTTTCTAGAAAATATATACTAATTTTATTAAAATGTATTGTACTTTTTCTAGAGAAATTAAAATTAATGAATATAAATATTAAAAAAAGAAATTTAAAAAAAAACAATAACTGAAACAAATATTTTGTACTAGAGAAAAGCAATTGGAAAAAAAAGGAGTAATGTTAGAATCATAAGTAATAAACGACATTTAGTAAGTAGTTTAGGACAGTAGCCAGGATTCAAATGGCAATTAATCATTTTCCCGAATGTAAGTATCCAGCTAAAAGTATCCAAACAGCCGGAAGAGCATCGACGTCAGTTAAAAGTTAAATAATATTCGATATTATGACATGCTTGTCTAGTTTTACTACTGCTTTAAAGATGGTAATAGCAAGCTTAAACACTTCTTAATGGTTGTAACATTTCCAAATCTTTACCTATTTATTTGTTTCATAGATATGGAATTAATTTTGAACTATCATATTTGAAGATTTTACATTAAACATTAGGTTATTATCGTGGCCATATTTATGAATAAATGAATTAAGTAAAGAATTTTTTTAGAAAAACATCGTAAAAGTACTACACATCATTAAGACACATTGAACAATAAAAAAAGCAACTTCAAAAAAAAAATTATGAAAAATTATTGTTCAACATCCTCTTAGTTAATAATCTAAAGTTTTAAAAATTTTCTAGAAAATATATGCAAACTTTATTAAAATGTGTTGTACTTTGTCTAGAGAAATTAAACTGAATATAAATATTAAAAAAAGAAATTAAAAACAAAATTCAATAACTGAAACAAATATTTAGTATTATAGAAAAGCGATTGGAAAGAAAACGAATAATGTTAGAAACATAAGTAATGAACGACATTCAGTAAGTGGTTTTGGAAAGTAGCCAGAATTCAAATGGCAATTAATCATTTTCCCGAATGTAAGTATCCAGCTAAAAGTATCCAAACGGCCGGAAGAGCGTTCACGTCACTTAAAAGTTAAATATTCGATATTATGACATGCTTGTCTAGTTTTACTACTGATTTAAAGGTGGTAATAGCACGCTTAAACACTTCTTAGTGGTTGTAACATTTCCAAATCTTTACCTCTTTTTGTTTCATAGATTTGGAATTAATTTTGAACTATCATATTTGAAAGTTTTACATTAAAAATTAAGTTATTATTGTGGCCATATTTATGAATAAATGAATTAAGTAAAGAATTTTTTAGAAAAATATCTTACAAGTACTAATATCATTTAAGACACTTACATTAAACAGTAAAAAAATCAACTTAAAAAAATTTATAAAAAATATTGTTTAATATTTTCTTAAATAATAATCTAAAATTTTAAAAAATTTCCAGAAAATATATACCAATTTTATTACAATGTGTTGTACTTTGTCTAGAGAAATTAAACTTAATGAATGTAAATGTTAAAAAGAAATTAAAAACAAAAAAACAATAACTGAAACAAATATTTTGTACTAGAGAAAAGCAATTGGAAAAAAAAGAGTAATGTTAGAATCATAAGTAATAAACAACATTTAGTAAGTGGTTTAGGACAGTAGCCAGAATTCAAATGGCAATTAATCATTTTCCCGAATGTAAGTATCCAGCTAAAAGTATCCAAACGGCCGGAAGAGCATTGACGTCAGTTAAAAGTTAAATAATATTCGATATTATGACATGCTTGTTTAGTTTTAATGCTGCTTTAAGATGGTAATTGCACGCTTAAACACTCCTTAGTGGTTATAGCCTTTCCAAATCTTTACCTATTTATTTCTTTCATAGATATGGAATTAATTTTGAAATATGATATTTGAAGATTTTACATTAAACATTAGGTTATTATCGTGGCCATATTTATGAATAAATGAATTAAGTAAAGAATTTTTTTAGAAAAATAGCGTAAAAGTACTACACATTATTAAGACACTTACATTGAACAATAAAAAAAAGCAACTTCAAAAACATAGTTCTGAAAAATTATTGTTCAATATTCTCTTAGTTAGTAATCTAAAATTGTAAAAGTTTTCTAGAAAATATATGCAAACTTTATTAAAATGTGTTGTACTTTGTCTAGAGAAATTAAACTGAATATAAATATTAAAAAAAGAAATTAAAAACAAAATTCAATAACTGAAACAAATATTTAGTATTAGAGAAAAGCGATTGGAAAGAAAAAGAGTAATGTTAGAAACATAAGTAATGAACGACATTCAGTAAGTGGTTTAGGAAAGTAGCCAGAATTCAAATGGTAATTAATCATTTTCCGGTATGTAAGTATCTATCTAAAAGTATCAAAACCGCCGGATAAGCGTTGACGTCAGTTAAAAGTTAAATAATATTCGATATTATGACATGCTTGTCTAGTTTTCATACTGCATTAAAGATGGTAATAGCACCCTTATACACTCATTAGTGGTTGTAGCATTTCCAAATCTTTACCTCTTTATTTGTTTCATACATATGGAATTCCTTTTTATGCTTATTATTATTTAAAAATTTTAAATTAACCCCTTAATGAATAAGTTTATTTGTTTTCAGAAAAAATGGTCAAAAATAATATTGATTTTTTTAACAAAAAAAAGGGGGGGACTATATAGGTATAGTGCTATTTTTCTTTTTTTTTTTCAGTTTAAGTTGTAAGGGAAACTAGCGAGCGGGCAAGGGATAAAAGTTATTACAAAAATGTTACACAGACAAAGTGTAAACGATTTAATGACACATTTATATTGAATTTCGCCCCTGTCAGACACGGGGAAGTGCTTTAAAGAAACACAGGGATTGAGTTATTATCCTTACTTTATGGCCGTATTTTTCCAATAAATAAATAAAGTACTGATTTTAAAAATTATCTTAAAAATACTAAACATTATATTAAAAAATAAAAAATGAGCTTGAAAAAATTAAATTAAAAAATCATTGTCTAATGTCCTCTTAGTTAATCTTCTTAAATTTTAAAAATGTTTCGGAAAAAAATATATAAATTTCATTAAATATGTCATATTTCGTCTACAGAAATTAAATTTAATTAAATTATTTTTTAAAAAATTAAAAACAAAAAGCAGTAAATAAAACAAACACATACTAGAAAAAAAGATTGGAAAGAAAGGGAGAAACTTTAGAATAACAAGTGGTGAGCGATATTGACTACGTAGTTCAGGAAGGTTGCCGGAATTGTAACGTCCATTAATCAATTTATGGGATGTAAGAATCTATCTAAAAACGTCGAAGCGTCCAGAAGGGTGTTTACGTCAGTTTAAAATTAAATAATATCCGATATTATAACACGTTTGTCTAGTATTAATACTGCTTTAGAGTTGGTAATAGCACGCTTAAACACTCCTTAGTGGTTGTAGCATTTTCATATCTTTACCTCTTTATTTGTTTATTTGTATGGAATTAATTTTGATCGACCATACTTGAAAATTTTACAGTAACCCCTTAAAAAATGAGTTTTTTTTCCGAAAAACTTATCAAAAATAATACTTAAAAAAACAGGTATCGAATATATAGGTATCAAGTTATTTTTCGCAATTTCATTTGTGAAGGTCACTAGATTTGGTTTTGGTTTGGTTTGGAGGTTTGGAGTGCTACTGTCTACTGTTTTGAAACACGAGGGTTAATGAGACCGGGATGGTGCAGGATGGCTCGTTTGGGGAGGAATTATTCTTGGTTCCAGAACTGACCTGCATGTTCAGAGTGTAACTATGACAGGCCACATCTATCGGGATGTCATTCTGGAACAACATGTACGTTTGTTTCGGGGCGCCAAGGGGCCTGAATTTCTGTATATGGATGACAACGCCCACCCTCACCGTGCAAACATTGTATACGAATGCCTTCAATCGGAGGATATCACCCGTATGGATTGGCCAGCATACTCACCGGACTTGAATCCAATAGAGCATGTGTGGGACATGCTTGGCCGACGAATTGCAGCCCGTCAACCCCCTCCCAACTGTCTATCGGAACTTCGGAGGGCATTGCTTGATGAGTGGTGTAATTTTCCCCAAGATCAGATTGATAATCTGATACTCAGCATGCGTAGGCGTTGTAACACTTGTATTGCATCGTCCGGGAGACATACTCTGTATTAACCATCATACTAACCATGTTATACTGTTTTCTGTAAATAGGTTCTTTTTTGAAATTTGCTCCAGGGAGTAAAAATCGCAATTTTTATTAATTATGTCAAACATATAGCATCTTTTTTTGCTCTTTACCTTTTGTTTAATAAATAGACTTTACAAATAAGTCAAATTTGTTTTGCTTTTGTCTCTTTCATTGTCTGAACTTCATTATCCTTAATTTATGGACATGAGTGTAAAAACGTTGAAGCTTCCAGAAGGGCTTTCACGTCAGTTTAAAATTAAATAATATCCGATATTATAACACGTTTGTCTAGAATTAATATTGCTTTAAAGTTGGTAATAGCACGCTTAAACACTTCTTAGTGGTTGTAACATTTTCATATCTTTACCTCTTTATTTGTATCATAGATATGTAGTTAATTTTGATAGAACCATACGTGAAAATTTTACATTAACCCCTTAAAGAAAGATTTTTTTTTTCAGAAAAACTTGTCAAAAATGATACTTTCAATAAAACAGAAAAGGAATATATAGTTATCGTTCAAGTTATGTTTTGCGATTTCATTTATGATTGTCACTAGAGAGCGGGAAAGAGGATAAAATTTACAAAAAAAATGTTATACAAACAAATTGTAACCGATTTAATGACACGATTTAATGAATTTTGCCCGTATCAGACACGGGAAAATGCATTAAGGGGTTACACGGATTAAAGTTTTTCAATATTATATGATATTTATACATTAGATTTACAAGGTATTTCAAAAATGACCAGTATATTTGAAAACTCAATAAAAATTAAACTGACAGTAATATAGATACGCAGTATGTTGCAATATGCTTGGAACAATAGTAAATTTTTAGCCAAACTTTCAAAATTAGTTACAATATTCCACAACAGATGACGCTGCAGTCTGGAAAAATCTAAACTACGATATTTTCCAGATATCCACCATGCGCAGTAATAATATCGCGTATTCTCAGAACGAAATTATCAGAAACCCGTGTAAACGTCTCAGGATGGCTTCACATGCAGAACAAGTGTACTGTTCCAGTTATTCAATAGTTTCTGGATAGTGACGGTACACCTGATTTTTTAAGAGTCCCCACAGACAAATATCGTAGTTTAGATTTTTTCAGGCTGCAGCGCCATCTGTTATGGAATATTGTAACTAATATTAAAGTTTGTCTGCCTAAAAATTTACTGTTGTCTCAAACATATTCCAATAAACTGAATTTCTATCATTGTCCGTTTAGTTTTTATTGATTTTTCAAATATACCGGTTTTTTTAAACACCCTGTATATTATCTTTATATCGTGGCCCATGATTCCGAAATAATTAAATAGAGAACTTAATTTAAATGAATAACTTAAAAGTGTTCAAATTATTTTAACACTTATTTAGGAACAACATAAATAAACAACTTATAAAAATTTGTTTAGAAAAATAAAAAGCATTCAGAGTGATAATCACCTCAAATTAAAGAACAATATACATAAATTAACACAAATATATTCTCTAAAATAATCTATTTCTTCTAAAGATATATGTAATGAGATACTAGTATTATTCATTCAATTCTTTTCACCCGTTGGCAACAGTAGTATCAGCCATATATTTCTTTATTACCGGTTGGCAACAGTGACATTATTATTATTATGGTTGTGGTGTTGTATTGATTGAGGTTTCTGATGTTCTACGAAGAATAAAGCTTTCGTTTAAAATCCTAATTAATGTGTACTCAATGTTTACAATGTTTACATATTCAATTATAATATTAGCATTGTCATGTAGTCCTCGTTTTTATTCGAGTATTAACCTGTGATCAAATGTATAGTGGGTTCTGTAAAAGTATTTTAGTACTATATTTAACCACAGATTCTGAGAAACTACAGACATAAGATATGAAACTAAAGTAAAAGCTAAATTAACAGCATCCGAAACTAGCTTAATATAAAAAAATAAATTTATTATAATATATATACATCTATGTACATACAAAAACTGATGCTAATTTTCATAATATATGATTTATCAACATCTTCTAAATTAGTTCTGACAATAATTTTTTAATACTTAAGTAATTATGTAAATATAAGAGAGAGGACCTAATCTCAATTTCAAAAATGTATGTAAAAGGGGGTACTTTGGGGAGTTAAAATGGTGTGCCCGGAACACTGCTGGTTGATGGGTATCTATGAATCATTCGTCGGTCTGGTCTGGGGCTTCCTCCTGAGTGTTTGAGGTGCGGCCGTGATTTTTGATGCGGGAACACTTCCTGTCGGACTTGGCTGGACTCTCGAACTCGTTCCGTCGGACTCTTCTTCGTCTGGACTACCGAACACCTTCCGTCGGACTTGTCTAGTCTATTCGACTCCCGAACCTCTTCTGTCGGACTTTCTCCTCGTCTCGACTTCCGAACCTCTTCTGTCGGACTCCTCTCTTCGTCTCGACTATCGAACACCTTCACCTTTTTTTATTTTTTTCGATCTTTCTTATTTTATTAATTTCATACTTTTCCCCTCTTCCTTCTTATCATCCAATCGGGATAGTTGTAAGAATCTAATTGGTCTGCTTAAACCCCGCCTTGAGACCTCCAACGTGGAAAACCTTACCCCTTCTAATTGGGCACTGTCCCTTAGGGACTCATAAATAATTCCACTAAGTTACAATCTTATATAATGTCAAGTACGGAGACTGGATTCTAATCTGGGACTGGGATCAGAACCCCGCCCGAGACCACCGTACAAGACAACAATATCCGTAGAATATAATTTTATGGTCCTCTGTCTTTTTACAAAGATGTGATGAGGTCAGATTTAGATCCCGAGTATTTTACTTCTTGTATGAATGAATCAATTATATAACTGATCTAAATCGCCTCATCACAAACATTACAAAAAAAAAATAGAGTGGACTCGGCTTAATGTGATCGCGGTTAATGTTATCAATCGCTTATTGCTATCGAAATCAGTTGGTCCCGATTTTCTCTATTCACCTAAAATTGTCATTTTATGTGATCATTACATCGGTTAATGTTATCAGTTTTCGAACCTCGTTTTAACTGGCAAAGGAATATTCATAATCTATTCAGAAGAAACCCATCCTTTCTTTTCCTTCGATGTTGTTTGAATTTTTTAAAATACTCCCTCTTCCACCTAGGGAAAGGGGGGAATGAACAAAGGAGTGGGTGGTTACACGTTCCTGAAATTTTTCAGAAATACGCACACCCTGCTGGTGGTCAGTGGTTGTCAGATAAGTAGAAGGCTACACATTCTTATCGGAACTGGTTTTTGGTTTTGGTGTTGAGCGCTACGGTCTACTGTTTTGCACACGAGGGCTAATGAGACCGGGACCTACGGTTTAAAGCCGATTCCGAACGGCTTCGAACATCCATGCCAGCAGCGGGATTCGAACCCGCGAACTCCGAATCCGAAGAGCAGCGCTCTACCATTCGGCCATCGTTCGGCTATAGGAACTGAGAAGGAAGGTATTCACATTTTACGCCTTGTTCGCTTACATGCAGATTGTCGATATGGAATTCAGAAAGCGAAATGATTTAACATTAAAACAAAAGATCGGAATTTTAAATCGATATGACAGGTTGATTACGATTACGAACAATTTATCAATGAGTTGTTAGAATAAATTGTAGACAGTCAACAATTGATCATTTTGTTAATTATGCATACAATTCTTATGTTTTAAAAGATAATGTACAAAAATGCAGGATAATATAAGGTGAGTTTTTTCATTTTGTTTTGAAATTTAGTACGTGCAAATTAAAGGGGGGGGGTAAATTTATCTAATTTTGAATATCGTTTATTGTTATCAATTTATTATTGTTATCAAATATCACGGTGTTTCAAACTCATCACTTTAAGCGGAGTCCATAATACTAACAAAAATGATGACAAAAATAAAATAAAGACTTAACGATACACAAAAGATAATTTAATGAAAAAGAATCTTCAAAACGATAAGTGGTGCACGACATTAAGTAAATGGTTTAGGAATGTAGGTTAAATTCTAAAGTTCATTAATCATTTTATGTGATGTAAGCGTCCATCAGAAAATGTAGAGCTTTTTGAAAGAGCGCTCACGAGAGTTAAAACTTAAATGATATCCGCTGTTACAACATGCTTGTCTGAACTTAATACTGTTTGAAAGGATGTAATAACACCCATAAACACTCATTAGTGGTTGTAAGTTTTTCTTAAATTTTTCCCTGTTTAATACTTTTGTACGCATAAATTAATTTTAAGCGATCTAATTGTAAAATTATACTGGTTGAGTTAATTAGATAGGAGTGATGCTCTGGACTACTAAAAAAATTACTTAATTTAAAGGGTTTCTAAAACTTATTTAGAAAGTTTGTCATGGAACTAGAAGAATAAAACGTACATAAGATTCTTAAATACTTAAACAATAGTATTTATTCAACAAAGTATACTGTTTTGCTAAAAGCATTTGCAATTTTGATAATTATTAAAAATTCAAAGCCAGTTTAATTCGGTTCCGATAGACGATTTCCGAGAACTAATAATGATCAGCAGTGTTTAAGAAAAAATGCTTAATAATAATTTTAGCTTCTTTTTATCACAATGCTTTTACATTGGCTTTGCTTTTATAGCTTTATTATATGTGATATAAGCTCATAAATACTTTATAGTATTTATTCAACAAAGTCAACCATTTTGCTAAAAGCATTTGCAATATAAATAATTATTAAGAATTTTAAAGCCAAATTAATTCAGCTCCAATAGACAAACTGTATTTCCGAGAACTAATAATGATCAGTAGTTTTTACGAAAAAATTGCTTAATAATGATTTTAGCTTCTTTTTATCACAATGTTTTTACATTGGCTTTGCTTTTACAGCTTTATTATGTGTGTATATAAGCTCATATAAATACTTAATAGTATTTATTCAACAAAGTCAACCCATTTGCTAAAAGCATTTGCAATATAAATAATTATTAAAAATTTAAAGCCAAATTAATTCAGCTCCGATAGACAAACTGTATTTCCGAGAACTAATAATAATCAGCAGTGTTTACCAAAAAAATGCTTAATAATGATTTTAGCTTCTTTTTATCACAATGTTTTTACATTGGCTTTGCTTTTATAGCTTTATTATATGTGTATATAAGCTCATATAAATACTTAATAGTATTTATTCAACAAAGTCAACCATTTTGTTAAAAGCATTTGCAGTATAGATAATTATTAAAAATTTAAAGCCAAATTAATTCAGCTCCGATAGACAAACTGTATTTCCGAGAACTAATAATGATCAGCAGTGTTTACGAAAAAATTGCTTAATAATGATTTTAGCTTCTTTTTATCACAATGTTTTTACATTGGCTTTGCTTTTACAGCTTTATTATGTGTGTATATAAGCTCATATAAATACTTAATAGTATTTGTTCAACAAAGTCAACCATTTTGATAAAACATTTGCAATATAGATAATTATTAAAAATTTAAAGCCAAATTAATTCAGCTCCGATAGACAAACTGTATTTCTGATAACTAATAATGATCAGCAGTGTTTACGAAAAAAAAATGCTTAATAATGATTTTAGCTTCTTTTTATCACAATGTTTTCACAATGGCTTTGCATTTATAGCTTTATTTTATGTGTATATAAGCTCATATAAATACTTTATAGTATTTATTCAACAAAGTCAACCATTTTGCTAAAAGCTTTTGCAATATAGATAATTATTAAAAATTTAAAGCCAAATTAATTCAGCTCCGATAGACAAACTGTATTTCCGAGAACTAATAATAATCAGCAGTGTTTACCAAAAAAATGCTTAATAATGATTTTAGCTTCTTTTTATCACAATGCTTTTACATTGGCTTTGCTTTTACAGCTTTATTATATGTGATATAAGCTCATATAAATACTTTATAGTATTTATTCAACAAAGTCAACCATTTTGCTAAAAGCATTTGCAATATAAATAATTATTAAGAATTTTAAAGACAAATTAGTTCAGCTCCGATAGACAAACTGTATTTTCGAGAACTAATAATGATCAGCAGTGTTTACGAAAAACATGCTTAATAATGATTTTAGCTTCTTTTTATCACAATGTTTTTACATTGGCTTTGCTTTTACAGCTTTATTATGTGTGTATATCAGATCACATAAATATTTAATAGTATTTATTCAACAAAGTCAAACATTTTGCTAAAAGCTTTTGCAATATAGATAATTATTAAAAATTTAAAGCCAAATTAATTCTGCTCCGATAGACAAACTGTATTTCCGAGAATTAATAATGATCAGCAGTGTTTACGAAAAAATTGATTAATAATGATTTTAGCTTCTTTTTATCACAATGTTTTTACATTGGCTTTGCTTTTACAGCTTTATTATGTGTGTATATATTGGCTTTGCTTTTACAGCTTTATTATGTGTGTATATAAGCTCATATTTACAATATTAGCAAATTAAAGTTCAAAATTCTACATTTATTTACTATATTCGCAATGGCAATAAAAAAAAGAGTGAAATTCAACATCTGAAAGCTATTGCTGTGAATTCTACTTCGAATTCAATTGACTCAATATTTGACAAATATATAATTTTAGTCTACATTTTGTCTGAAGGAATACAAGTATAATAAAATATCCAAAATTATTATAGAAGTATTTGGTTAGGTTTTTTAGCGCTATGTCTACTTTTGCAACTCGTGGGGGGCTAAGAAGACAGGAACCTACTGCTTAAAGCCGATTCCGAACTGCTACGAAGATCCATACTGTAGTGGGATTCGAACCACCGAACTCCGGTTCTGAAGGCCAGCACCCTAACCATTCGGCCATGGTTTGGCTAATTGTAAAAGTAAATAAATAATTATTAAAAATTATGATAAATAAAGTCTTGATCATACCTCTTTAAAGCGGTTATTCATAAACGTTTCATTGTACACATTAAGTTGAAACAAAGAACTAGGGTAAAAAATTTATAATTGCATTCAAATCATTAGGGTAAAAATCTATTTCGATATATTCCATTGACATATCGTTATCACCCATAAAACAGACAAAATGTCTATAAACAATACATACAAAAATAAGACTATAAACTAAAGTAAAATTAAAATCAATGTATAACAATAAACCTATCTATACGTGAATTGTACTCCGTTTTCAATTGACTCTGTATTTGACAAACGTATAATTCTAACATTTTATCTGAATGAATACAACTATAATAAAATATACAAAATTATTATAAAAGTAAATAAATAATTATAAAAAATGCGATAAATAAAGGGTTGATCATAGCTCTTTAAAGCGGTTATTCATAAACGTTTCATTGTGCACATTAAGTTGAAACAAAGAACTAGAGTAAAGAATTTATAATTTTATTCAAAACATTAGGGTAAGAAACAATTTTGATATATTCCATAGACAAATCGTTTCCATGTTTTCCACCCAAAACAGCAAAAAGAAAAAAAAAATTCCCAACAAATGATATGTAAATAGCTAACCAGGGCTGTAATTAGGGCGTGGCAAAGGTGGCATTTCCCACGGGCTCATCAGTCATAGGAGCACCGGACCGTGAGGAAAATGGGGTCCGAAAGAGGATGATTCGCCCTAAGTAGGAATAAGGAAAGGTTGAAAAATATTTTTTTTTACTATAGAATCAGATTTTATTTTTAAAATCCAATGTATTTAATATTTACTGTTTTTTTAATTTTCTTATTTTTTTTTAAATGCTGCTAGAGACTAAACGTGTTAGAGTTTTTTACAAAATATTTACCAAATGTTCCTAATATGCCTTTATATAAATCCTGGTATTCATTTTAAACTTTGAATTTATTAAGGTTATTAAAACTAAATTTAAATTTAGAATCAATATTTTATGAAAATTCAGCGTATAAATAAAAAAAAATATTCCCTTCAAATAATCTATACGGTTTATCAACAAAATAACGCCGAACAATATCCGATTGGTTATGGTGCTGGCCTTCAGTACCGGAGTTCGTGGGTTCGAATCCCACTATGGCATGGATATTCGTAGCCGTTCGGAATCGGCTTTAAACTGTAGGTCCCGGTCTCATTAGCCCTCGCGTTGCAAAAGAGTAGACCGTAGCACCCCAAACTTAATAAACAAAATAATACCCTTTGAATGTTTGAAAATATTTTTAAGTATTAATAAAATAAATATAGAAGAAAAAATTAAAAATTAATACACTAAGAACATTTTAAGAATTGACAATTCTTTTTTCAGTTCATTCTAAATATGATATAGAATAAAACTTATATATTCTCTCACTATATCGAGTGGTAGACGCGCAGATCACTTTTTTACCACGGGCTCTAAAGGACATAGTTACCACTGTTGCCAACGGTAATAAACAAATATATGGCTGATACTGCTGTTGCCAACGGGTGAAAAGAATTGAATGAATAATACTAGTATTTGATTACATATATCTTTGGAAAAAAATAGATTGTTTTTAGAGAATTAATTAATTTACGTATATTTTGTTTTTAGAGAATATTGTTATTGTTATTGTATTTAGAGAATTATTCAATTTATGTATATTGTTCTTTAATTTGAGGTGATTATCACTCTGAATGCTTTTTAATTTTTTAGAACACCGTAGAACATCGGAAACCTCAATCAATACAGCACAACAACCATTATAATAATAATGTTATTGTTGCCAAACGGTAATAAACAAATATATGGCTGATACTACTGTTGCCAATGGGTGAAAAGAATTGAATGAATAATACTAGTATTTGATTACATATATCTTTAAAAAAATAGACTGTTTTTAGAGAATTAATTAATTTAAGTATATTTTGTTTTTAGAGAATATTGTTATTGATATTGTTATTGTTTTTAGAGAATTATTCAATGTATGTATATTGTTGTTTAATTTGAGGTGATTATCACTCTAAATGATTTTTATTTTTTTATTTTTTATTTTATTTATTTTTTTTTCTAGAACACGGTAGAACATTGGAAACCTCAATCAATACAGCACAACAACCATTATAATAATAATGTTATTGTTGCCAAACGGTAATAAACAAATATATGGCTGATACTACTGTTGCCAATGGGTGAAAAGAATTGACTGAATAATACTAGTATTTGATTACATATATCTTTAGAAAAAATAGATTATTTTTAGAGAATTAATTAATTTACGTATATTTTGGTTTTAGAGAATATTGTTATTGATATTGTTTTTAGAGAATTATTCAATATATGTATATTGTTCTTTAATTTGAAGTGATTATCACTCTGAATGCTTTTTAATTTTTTAGAACACCGTAGAACATCGGAAACCTCAATCAATACAGCACAACAACCATTATAATAATAATGCTATTGCTGCCAAACGGTAATAAACAAATATATGGCTGATACTACTGTTGCCAACGGGAGAAAATAATTGAATGAATAATACCAGTATTTGATTAGATATATCTTTAGAAAAAATAGATTATTTTTAGAGAATATATTTGTTTTAATTTATGTATATTGTTCTTTAATTTGAGGTGATTATCACTCTGAATGCTTTTTAATTTTTTTAGAACACCGTAGAACATCGGAAACCTCAATCAATACAGCACAACAACCATTATAATAATAATGTTATTGTTGCCAAACGGTAATAAACAAATATATGGTTGATACTACTGTTGTCAATAGGTGAAAAGAATTGACTGAATAATACTAGTATTTGATTACATATCTTTAGAAAAAATTGATTATTTTTATTGAATATATTTGTTTTAATTAATATATATTGTTCTTTAATTTGAGGTGATTATCACTCTGAATGCTTTTTTAACTTTTTTTAGAACACCGTAGAACATCGGAAACCTCAATCAATACAGCACAACAACCATTATAAAAATAATGTTATTGTTGCCAAGCGGTAATAAACAAATATATGGCTGAGACTACTGTTGCCAATGGGTGAAAATAATTGAATGAATAATACTAGTATTTGATTACATATCTTTAGAAAAAATTCATTATTTTAGTGAATATATTTGTTTTAATTTATATATATTGTTCTTTAATTTGAGGTGATTATCACTCTGAATGCTT
>CM063509.1:87910978-87945978 GCA_032207245.1 Pardosa pseudoannulata | reverse complement strand
TGAAAGTCTTGAAACTTGGAGTACAACACCGCTCCGATGACTTTAGAGAACATTATGAACTAGCATATAGCCCGTCATATGACGGAATCAGTAAATTCTTCATTTTCTAGAATTGTAAAGTATTCTATGAGGCAGGTAAAAAAATTATTTGTTTTTTACCTGAAAATTATCAGGTACACGTTTAATAATTTATTTTCATACTCCTCTAAAGTCTCTCGATATTGTGAATGCAGTTTAGAGTCACACTGAATTCATTTAGAAAGATAATTCAATGTTTTCTTAGCTACATCGAAATTATCGTTAAGTTCCTCAGTTTTTTTTTTTATCCATAGTAATTAATGGAAGTAAAAGAATGCAACTATCACCCCGGTATGAATGGGCCGAGCCCTCTAATGCAGATATTTCTTTCAATAAACAAAAAAAATGAAGGCGAGCAGAAAAATTAACAGCTAAAAGGTGAAAGGACACATAAAAATAGACGAGAAGAAAGTTTAAGGATAGAAAACATTAAATGTTTATGTGGCCAGGGACATCCGTGCAACAATACGTGAATTTAATAAAATAAAAATAATAAAAATCATAAAAAATAGAAAAAATAATAAATATTTATTTTTAAAATAATAAAAGAACTTTAGGAATAAGAATTTATTTTTAAAAAATGCAGAATATATTAAATTAATTAGACATTTAGAAAAATTTGGCAGCGTCGGGGACAGAACCGTTAACCCAAGAAGCACGACATTCAAATGAACAAACACTCTACTGAGCGTGCCATGCCTACACATAGTTAAGGAACTATAAGTGTATATGAGGATCAGATACGTGATATAATGGACAACAGAGGCTTTAATATTGACAGTGATTATTTGGTGGTATATATGAATAATATCCAAAACAATAAATTTAATCTCCTGCTCTTAACAAGGGAGATTAAGGCTTCGTATAATACCATTAAACGTTCAAAAAGTAGTGATGGGGTGGATTTCGAACTCGCTGTGATTTTTGCTAACCCTAAGTCATAAAAAATCCAATATGGATTCCTGTATCCATTCCAGGTACAACCGCTTCATAAATTCACGGACAGACTACTTAGGCTATTATTATATAGGGAATTAAGAACAATTTATCAATGAGCTTCTTAGAAAAAATTGTAGACACCCAACAATTTATCAATTTTTTTAATTATGTATACAATTCTTATGTTTTAAAGGATAATATACAATACATAAATATAAGGTGAATTTTTTCATTTTATTTTGAAATTTAGTACGTGTGAATTAAAGGGGGGGGGTAAATTTATTTAATTTCGAATATCGTTTATTGTTATCAATTGGTTATTGTTATCAAAATTACAGTGCCCCTAACTGATCATATTAAGAGGAGGCCACAGTAATATATATTAATTAAAATAGAAATAAATAAATATATAGATAATTCGAACGATTTGGAATAGGAATTGGTATACTTGAAACGGTGGGGAGAATTGCAACCCCAACACTCCGATTAAATGGCCATTTTAATCAGCTGAAACGCTCCCGGTCAGTATAAGTACACCAATAAACAGACAAAATATCTAAAAACAATACATGCAAAAATAAGACTTGCAAAAATAATAAAATTAAAATCATTATATAACAATAAACCTAGGTGTACATTAAAATCTACCTCAAAGACATTTAATACCATTATAAAAACTACTAAAAAATCTTAGACTATGAAAACATATTGTGACGACTTCAATATACTCGAGTGAGAGGTAACGTGAAGAATGGATCACAGTCAAGATAAAATTGGAAATTTACTTTTATTCTTGATTAACTACGGCTACTTACAAGGGGATTCTAATTCCTAAATCATGTAAAACTGCAAAAAGGATGGTTCCCAGATAGCAAATTTAGTTTGCAGCAAACTTGCAGCAGTCTTGCCTTGCAAGCCTGCAAACTTGCAGGAAGTTCAGCATGACAAGTCTGCAAGTTTGAAACAAGACTGCAGCATGTCTACGCAAACTTCGAAGTCCCCATACCTCCAACTTGCAGCAAACTTGACCTCTAACTTGCAACAAAATTGTCATGCAAGTTACAGTACACTTGTCGTGCAAGTTTGCCGCAAACTTGTCTTATCAAACTTGGAGCAAACTTGTCATGCAAATTACAATACACGTACATGAAAACGAAAACCTTGCTTAATGAATTAATAGAATTAACACATCTATTTAATTTATTAGAAATATTAGATAGTTGCAAATTATAGAGAAATGCTACTTTAAAAAATAACCTCACTTGAATTATTAAAATAATAAATGACTTTTAAAAGATCCATAGCAGCTTGCGGAATGGCGTGTCTGCCATATTGTCATTCTTGTCTTTGGCCTGGAAACGTTTGAGCATGCGCTCATTATCTTAACTGTCATGCAATGATGGGAATTTTCGCTTGCTCCAAGTTTGTCATAACAAGATTGCCAAAGTTTTGCAGCAAAATTACGTTGCAAAGGAGTGGTCGCTTATGTTCCATCTAACTTGCAGGAGTTTTGCTGCAAGTTTGTAGCGTCAAATTTGTTATGACAAGATATTATCCAGAAAAAATCAAACTTGCTACAAGTATGCATGCTATCTGGGTTGCCTGTATAACTTCCTCACTACGATCGCAGTCGAAAGAAAAAAAAAGAGATTTAATAATCTCTTAGAAGTGGGGAGGCTTTTCAGGGTGCAATGAAAACCCAATTTGTCCCCCGTTCGGTATCCGAGACTCTGCCGCCTCCTATATGAGCGGACTTTACGAATCTCCCGAACTAGAAAGCTGGCTCCGGTAACAAAACGCGAAAACCTCCACGAGGTCAATAACCTCCGTAAAAAAATGTCGAAATGCCCTGAGTTGCAAAGTTTTAGGCTTTTTATACCTGGGGGTCAGTTACGGTCCCGCCAACTGTTTTTTTGGGTCAGTTAAAATTCCAGTTACTTGAGAACTTCAGTTAAAATTACAGTTAGAATTTTTTTTAGCTGAATTCTCATTTGCCGGCTGTCCCGATTCCGGAATTCCCGAGGATTCATTAACATGATCCATCAGGGGCGTAAAGTCTATTCAATTCGATTGTCAAGATCCCAGACTCTGCGACGCCACGCTATTGTCCTGGTAAACAGGTGGGATCCGATCAGCTGCTTTGGTGTATGCTCAGGACAAACGGTAGTTTTCACAATATATTTAAGCTTAACCAACAAAACGCAGAACATATTTACCTGTGTTAAAGTGTAACTATAAAATACGAAGAATAAAAAGTCAAGGGTAACCAGTAATTTGGTTAACAAATTCTTATTTATACCTTTATTTATTTCCCTTTTAATTAATATATACATTGCGATTTTGTTCAATATATTTCATGTCTTTAGAACTTTAAAGAAAGGATTCATTGAAGTTTACATTGATTTGAAGAACTGCAGATTTTATTCATTAATAGTGAACCGGCAAATGGTTGTTATGCAATATCGGTGTAGATTAACTTACTAATCAATAAGAATGTTCGATATACAAAGTTTATCTTCATATATTCAATTATACCTTTTCCCTCATTATGATATTTGGTTCTATATTGTTTTGATCATTTTCAAAATAGTTTTTAACATCCAAGTTTTAAAAAATCCAAGGCCAAGTAGTAGGGTGTTTTGGGGTACCTAGGCCGAAGGCCGAATTCCCTGTTGCAAGATATTAATTCCTTGTTGGATGTTTTTCTTTTAAGTGAAACAAATAATTTAAGGTGAATTTCAATGAAGATAAGGGGCCCTTAACAGTTAAATAAGATAAAATTTAAAAATTAAAAGATACAAAAGTGAAATTAGATAGAGCTAAAACGTGTGCGTTTTAGTGTTAAAAAGTTTAAGGTGAAAAAGCAATTTTTTTTAAATAATTATGAAAATGAAAAAGAGATATAAGTTAAACTAAGCTAAGCACAAGAAAATTTAAAGGTTTAAAGGCTTTAAAGGTGATGTGACAACTGAACCATATGGGCCGAGCCCTTCAATCCAGAGTCTTATGTCAGTAAGCAGTAAGCTAAGCACAAGAAAATTTAAAGGTTTAAAGGCTTTAAAGGTGATGTGACAACTGAACCATATGGGCCGAGCCCTTCAATCCAGAGTCTTATGTCAGTAAGCACAAAAATGACAACAAGCGAAAAATAAACACATAAAAGAGCAAAGAGATAGAAGGGTGGATTCGTGAGTTCATAACACAAAAGTTTAGGATTTGGAGAGTTTAGGGATAGAAAAACATAAAATATTTTTGTGGCCAGTGACATCCGTACGAATAAAGTCGAAAATATAGAATAATAATAATTAAAATCGAAAAAATTAAAAATTTTGAAAAAATAAAAAATATATGTTTTAAAAATAAATAAATTGCATTAAAACTCCGGAAAGGGCCTAAATAATAATAAATGAATATAAAAAACAATTTTTATTAATTTAGATTAAGTTTTAGAATTTTTGTCTATTGAATAATAATGATCAAAAACGAAAAAATTTAAAATTTTGAAAAAATAAAAAATATATGTTTTAAAAATAAATAAATTGCATTAAAAATCCGAAAAGGGCCTAAATAATAATAAATAAATATTAAAAACAATTTTTATTAATTTAGATTAAGTTTTAGAATTTTTGTCTATTGAATAATAATGATCAAAAACGAAAAAGTTAAAAAATTTTGAAAAAATAAAAAATATATGTTTTAAAAATAAATAAATTGCATTAAAACTCAGGAAAGGGCCTAAATAATAATAAGTGAATATAAAAAACAATTTTTATTAATTTAGATTAAGTTTTAGAATTTTTGTCTATTCAATAATAATGATCAAAAACGAAAAAATTAAAAATTTTAAAAAATAAAAAATATATGTTTTAAAAATAAATAAATTGCATTAAAAATCCGAAAAGAGCCTAAATAATAATAAATAAACATAAAAAACAATTTTTATTAATTTAGATTAAGTTTTAGAAAGTTTGTCTATTGAATAATAATGGTCAAAAACAAAAAATTAAAAATTTTGAAAAAATAAAAAATATATGTTTTAAAAATAAATAAATTGCATTAAAAATCCGAAAAGGGCCTAAATAATAATAAATAAACATAAAAAACAATTTTTATTAATTTAGATTAAGTTTTAGAATTTTTGTCTATTGAATAATAATGGTGAAAAACGAAAAAATTAAAAAATTTTAAAAAAATAAAAAATATATGTTTTAAAAATAAATAAATTGCAGTAAAACTCAGGAAAGGGCCTAAATAATAATAAGTGAATATAAAAAACAATTTTTATTAATTTAGATTAAGTTTTAGAAATTTTGTCTATTGAATAATAATGGTCAAAAACGAAAAAATTAAAAATTTTGAAAAAATAAAAATATGTGTTTTAAAAATAAATAAATTGCATTAAAAATCCGAAAAGGGCCTAAATAAAACCCGGATATAATTAATTTTATTAGCTTACAAAGATTAAAATGGGCAGGACACTAGTTCGACTTAATAACAATAGATCCACAAAAAAAAGTTTTTACGTCCAAACCAACAGGAACCCGAATGAGATGACGACCAAAGCTTAGATGGTTAAACTGCATTGAGAAAGACATAAGATCCTTGAAAATTTCAAATTGGAAATCCAGAACCAAAGATAGGACTGCCTGGTATGGATTTCTAGAGAAGGCTAAGGCCCATCCTGGGCTCTCATGCAACTAAGGAAGGAAGGTAGTATCCTTAGATAAACTCCAATGCTTGGATAAAATAATCATTTAAATGAGAATCACATATTCTGGTGCACCAATCCAGATTTTCAGCAAAAATTCCAGGATTCATAATTTCAGATTCCAAAACTTTCAGATTATTCCATGAAAATATTCCTAGCTCTAACTTTCGAAATTGATGATTAGTTTTTTACGAAGGGAGACTGGAATACCTGTCTTATAATGAAAGGGTTGGAATGGAATATAAAATGGAAGAGAAAAATCCAAGTACAATAAATTACATGAATCACATAAAGTAAAATGTAGAATACATCAAGATTTCAGGAAGAATCCATGTAGTTTAGTTTAGTTTGGTTTGGAGTTCTACGCTCTACATTTTTCAACACGAGGACTAATGAGACCGGGACTTACATCTTAAAGCTGATTCCGTACGGCTACGAACATAAATGCCACAGTGGGATTCGAACCCACGAACTCCGGTACCGAAGGCCAGCAACGAATCGGTCATCGTTCAGCTGGAGAATCCATGTAGATCTATGCAGAATGAAATACTGAATATGTAACAAAAAATACAAACCGGAAAGAGACGATCAGTTATACACAGGTGACCTCTTTAGACAGGTGGTTGTTGTTGTCTTATGCCACTTGGTCAAACCAAGCAAGATTGAGCCGGAGACTACTGGTATTAAGGCAAAGGGGTGTACCTTTAATTTTCAACGGGCACCACAAGGGTGAATGTATGACTTTTGGTCCTCGTAATTTTGAAGCAGGGACCAAGCAAAAGACCCACGTCCTGCTATCACCAGAGGTATTGGAGGTAGCAGGTACCAGCTACTTCCAATACCTCTCCACCTCCAGATGTATTGGAAGATATTGTGACCACAAAATATTTTAGGTGTTTCAGTCATCTTTAACAAACACGGCGGATGTTAGGCCAACTCGAGCTTCGAACCCTCAAATCACCAGTTACGAGAGAGTAGGTTACGAGAAACTAAGCTACAGTGGTTCAGACAGGTGGCTATGTGTAGAAATTTTATTGTACATATTAAAATGAATCAAGAAGGTAAGATAAAAAAAAGTATAATGACTCAAAGCATTGCAGTAAAAAATATCTTCGGTACTATCGCAAGCCACATTTTTTCTACGTTCTCCGTCCGAAACAGAAAAGAAAAAGAAAAAGAAAATTTGACAACACAAGGCTTGCAGAACGCTCACCCGCACATACATGCATGAAACTGGTATAAAATGAATCAAGAAGGTCGGATAGAAAGTATATTGCAGCAAAGCATTGCAGTAAAAATTATTTTCGGTACTATCGTGAGCCACATCTTTTCTACGTTCCACGTCTGAAACAGAAAACTTCACAATAAAATGCTTGCAAACAGCTCGCCAGCACATACATGCATGAAACTGGTTTAAAATGAATCAAGAAGGTAGGATGGAAAGTATATTGCCGCAAAGCATTGCAATAAAAAATATTTTCGGTACTATCGCGAGCCACATTTTTTCTACGTTCTACGTCCGAAACAGAAAAAGAAAACTTCACAATAAAATGCTTGCAAACAGCTCACCCGCACACACATGCATGAAATTGGTTTAAAATGAATCAAGAAGGTAGGATGGAAAGTATATTGCCGCAAAGCATTGCAGTAAAAAATATTTTCGGTACTATCGCGAGCCACATTTTTTCTACGTTCTACGTCCGAAACAGAAAAAGAAAACTTCACAATAAAATGCTTTCAAATGAGCTCACCCATACATACATGCATGAAATTGGTTTAAAATGAATCAAGAAGGTCGGATAGAAAGTATATTGCAGCAAAGCATTGCAGTAAAAATTATTTTCGGTACTATCGTGAGCCACATTTTTTCTACTTTCTACGTCCGAAACAGAAAACTTCACAATAAAATGCTTGCGAACAGCTCACCAGCACACACATGCATGAAATTGGTATAAAATGAATCAAAAAGGTAGGATGGAAAGTATATTGCCGCAAAGCATTGCAGTAAAAAACATTTTCGTTACTATCGTGAGCCACATTTTTTCTACTTTCTACGTCCGAAACAGAAAAAGAAAACTTCACAATAAAATGCTTGCAAACAGCTCACCCGCACACACATGCATGAAATTGGTTTAAAATGAATCAAGAAGGTAGGATGGAAAGTATATTAGCGCAAAGCATTGCAATAAAAAATATTTTCGGTACTATCGCGAGCCACATTTTTTCTACGTTTTACGTCCGAAACAGAAAAAGGAAACTTCCCAATAAAATGCTTGCAAACAGCTCACCCGCACATTCATGCATGAAACAGGTTTAAAATGAATCAAGAAGGTAGGATGGAAAGTATATTAGCGCAAAACATTGCAGTAAAAAACATTTTAGGTACTATCGCCAGCCACATTTTATCTACGTTCTCCGCCCGAAAAAGAAAACAAAAACAAAAATTCACAATAAAATGCTTGCGAACAGCTCACCAGGACAGACATGCGTGAAACTGATTCACCTCTCCATCTATAATTCACTATTTGTTTTCAACACAACTTAAGGAGTATAGGTGCAAAATAATCCGTATCAAAGTTAAGGCACGGATAAAGGTGATCTGGGTTTAATGACAGGAAAACTGTTACACCAAACAATTACACAGGTAATTAAAGCTATGATTAATTAGGGTGAATAATGAGAGAGCAGAAAATGGGAGCTCTCCGTCCATTACAGGAATGCAGGTATTTCTTTATCAAAAAGGACTGCTTTCCGTGCTTACCAGTATATAATTAAGGTGGAGAGAAAAAAAGTTAGAATGCTAAGTTCTCAGAAGTGATTAGAATTATGCTACAATTATAAGTAGTCGATAAAATGGATCATTTTCAATCTGATTTAGAGATCGAAACATAGAAAAATATAATAAAAAAATTCATTATTAAAAAAATGTATACCGTCAAAATTTACATGATGACATAGTAAAATAGAGTATTTAAAAAGATTGTTTTGACTTTTTTTAATTTGAATTTTAAAAAGTAATTCATATGAATGTCAAAAGACTTTATTTGGTCTATCTACATGTATTGTACATATATATCAAAGAGGACTGCTTATCGTATTTACTAGTATATAATTAACATGGAGAGAAAAAAAATTAGAATGATAAATAGATGCTCAGAAGTAATTAGAATTAGGCTACACATATAATAAGAAGTCGATGAAATGGAGCATATTTCAATGTGATTTAGAGATCAAAACATAGAAAAATCTAATAAAAAACTCATTATTAAAAAAATATGTACAGTCAAAATTTACATGATGACACAGTAAAATAGAGTATTTAAAAAGACTGTCTTGACATTTTTTAATTTGATTTTTAGAGAGTAATTTCATATGACTCTCAAAGCACTTTATTCCGCCTATCTACATGTATTGTACATATACATCAAAAAGGACTGCTTATAGCGATTACTAGTATATAATTAATGTGGAGAAAAAAAAAGTTAGAATTCTAAGTAGATGGTCAGAAGTAATTAAAATTCGGGTAGAGTCACAATAAGGTGTCAATAAAACGGAGCATGTTTCAATGTGATTTAGAGATCAAAACATAAAAAAACATAATAAAAAAATTCATTATTAAAAAAATATGTACGGTCAAATTTTACATGATGAGATAGTAAAATAGAGTATTTAAAAAAACTGTCTTGGTTTTTTATAATTTGATTTTTAGAGAGTAATTTCACATGACTGTCAAAGGACTTTATTCAGTCTATCTACATGTATTGTACATATATATCAAAGAGGACTGCTTATCGTATTTACTAGTATATAATTAACATGGAGAGAAAAAAAATTAGAATGATAAATAGATGGTCAGAAGTGATTAAAATTCTGGTACAGTCACGATAACGAGTCAATAAAACAGAGCATGTTGCAATGTGATTTAGATATCAAAACATAGAAAAATATAATAAATAAGTTATTATTAAAAAAATATGTACCGTCAAAATTTGCATGATGACATAGTAAAATAGAGTATTTAAAAAGACTTTGTAGACTTTTTTAATTTGATTTTTAGAGAGTAATTTCACATGACTGTCAAAGGAATTTTTTCAGTCTATCTACATGTATTGTACAGATTTATCAAAAAGGACTGCTTATCGTGTTTACTGGTATATAATTAAGGTGGAGAGAAAAAAAAGTTAGAATGCTAAGTAGATGGTCAGAAGTGATTAAAATTCTGGTAAATTCACGATAAGGAGTCAATAAAACGGAGCATGTTTCTATGTGATTTAGAGATCACAACAAAGAAAAATATAATTAAAAAAAAGTCATTATTAAAAAAATATGTATCGTCTAAATTTACGTGATGACAGAGTAAAATAGATTTTTTAAAAAGACATTGTTGACTTTTTTAATTTGATTTTTTGAGAGTAATTTCATATGACTGTCAAATGACTTTATTCAGTCTATCTACATGTATGGTACAGATTTATCAAAAAGGACTGCTTATCGTGTTTACTGGTATATAATTAAGGTGGAGAGAATAAAAAAGTTAGAATGCTAAGTAGATGGTCAGAAGTAATTAAAATTCGGGTAGAGTCACAATAAGCAGTCAATAAAACAGAGCATGTGGTAATGTGATTTAGAGATCAAAACAAAAAAAAACATAATAAAAAAATTCATTATTAAAAAAATATGTATCGTCTAAATTTACGTGATGACAGAGTAAAATAGATTTTTTAAAAAGACTTTGTAGACTTTTTTAATTTGATTTTTAGAGAGTAATTTCCTATGACTGCCAAATGCCTTTATTCAGTCTATCTACATGTAATTTATCAAATTTATACAAATGTATTTGTATTACTACTACAAATTTAATTTATACAAATTTTAATTTAATTTATACAAATGTATTTGTATTTGTATTTATACAAATGTTTTTATCAAATGTATTTTACACAAATTTATCAAAAAGGACTGCTTATCGTGTTTACTGGTATATAATTAAGGTGGAGAGAAAAAAAAAGTTAGAATTCTAAGTAGATGGTCAGAAGTAATTAAAATTCGGGTAGAGTCACAATAAGGTGTCAATAAAACGGAGCATGTTTCAATGTGATTTAGAGATCAAAACATAAAAAAACATAATAAAAAAATTCATTATTAAAAAAATATGTATCGTCTAAATTTACGTGATGACAGAGTAAAATAGATTTTTTAAAAAGACTTTGTAGACTTTTTTAATTTGATTTTTAGAGAGTAATTTCATGTGACTGTCAAAGGACTTTATTCAGTCTACATACATGTATTGTACAGATTTATCAAAAAGGACTGCGTATAGCGTTTACTCGTATATAATTAAGATGGAGAGAAAAAAAAGTTAGAATGCTAAGTAGATGGTCTGAAATGACTAAAATTCTGGCACAGTCCCGATAAGGAGTCAATAAAACAGAGCATGTGGTAATGTGATTTAGAGATCAAAACATAGAAAAATATAATAAATAAGTCATTATTAAAAAAATATGTACCGTCAAAATTTACATGATGACATAGTAAAATAGAGTATTTAAAAACACTTTGTAGACTTTTTTAATTTGATTTTTAGAGAGTAATTTCATATGACTGTCAAAGGTCTTTATTCAGTCTATATACATGTATTGTACATACATATCAAAAAGGACTGCTTATAGCATTTACTAGTATATAATTAAGGTGTAGAAAAAAATAGTTAGAATGCTAAGTAGATGGTCAGAAGTAATTAAATTTCTGGTACAGTCACAATAAGGTGTCAATAAAATGGAGTATGTTTCAATCTGATTTAGATCAAAACACAGAAAAATATAATAAAAAAACTCATTAATAAAAAAATATGTATCGTCAAAATTTATGATATGGCATGGTAAAAAAGAGTATTTAAAAAGAGTTTGTAGGCTTTTTTAATTTGATTTTTAGAGAGTAATTTCATATGACTGTCAAAGGACTTTATTCGGTCTATCTACATGTATTGTACAGATTTATCAAAAAGGAGTGCTTGTCGTGTTTACTAGTACATAATTAAGATGGAGAGAAAAAAAGTTAGAATGCTAAGTAGATGGTGAGAAGTGATTAGAATTATGCTACAGTTAAAATAAGGAGTCGATAAAACGGAGCATGTTTCTGTGTGATTTAGAGGTCACAACAAAGAAAAATATAATAAAAATGTCATTATTAAAAAATATGTACCGTCAAAATTTACATTATGCTATTGGTTTGGTTTTTAGCGCTACGGTCTTATTTTGCACACGATAATATAACAGTTTAAAGCCGATTTCGAAAGGCTACAAACATCCATGCCAGCAACGAGATTTGAACCCACGAACTCCGGTTCCGAAGATCTTTCTACCATTTGGCCATCGTTCGGCTGCATTATGCTATAGTAAATAGAGTATTTAAAAAGACTTTGTAGACATTTTTTTAAATTTGATTTTTAGAGTTTTGAATACCCAAATACATAGAAAAATGAAGCCAAACTGTAAGATTCCAGGATGTCTTCAAAACCAAAACGAATCTGGTTAGGTCAGCTGATCAACCGTGATTTCTAAGGTCCAGTATTGCTGATTGTAGGTAAGGTTGTACAATTTTGTTTGTTCAGTTTTTTCGGTTTTATGGATTAGTTAGTTATTTTTAGTTAGTTATGGATGTTGTAACTATTTTCAACGTGGTTAAGAGTATCAGGAGATTTTGAGGGATAGTTCGTGGAATCTTTGCGCACGGTAGCACTGTTTTAGTTATTTTAAATAATGTATTTATAAAGATTTTAACTATTAAATTAGTAAAAATCCGTTAAATATATGATTTTTTGGTAATATATATTAATTGGTTGTAATATGTATTATTGTATCGTTAAGGGTTTCCCCCTCAAAAAATTTTAAATTTGATTTTAAGAATTTCTCATTTTGGTGTGATATAGTTAGTCTCAAATAGCAAAGTCTATAAAAAATATATAAATATTAAATTTTTTTTTTCCTTTCCCCTCAAAAAGTTTTAAAATTTTAAAATTTAAACTGTTTTAAAATATTAAAATATTTGTGTTTGTGTTGTGCTTTAAGTATTTAATTAAATTCTCTCTTTTTTGAGGTGATCAAAAGTTGTTTATAATATTAAAATCTGTTAATTTGTACTGTGATTATTTCCTGCCACGTGGTGCAGTCCCTGTTTTTTTTTTTTTTTTTTTTTTTTTTTAATCTTTCCGAAAACACCATTTTCTGCGCCCATTTTAGTTTGGCGACTTTCAGAAAATGGGTTTTTGCCAAGATCACAAAAAAAAACATGGCTCACTTGTGTAGATATCAAATCAGTCCGAAGCATAAGTTGAGAAGTCGCATTAATTTTCATTTCATTTTAATATCAGGTGTGATTAAAAATATTTTTTAAATTTGTCTTACTTTTTAAAATTTTCCTAACGATTTAACTTGTTATAGATTTTTACAAAATGTTTACTAAATATTTACTCCTATTATGCCTTAATATAATTACGGGTATTCGTTTTAAATTCTGAATTTATTAAAGTTATTAAATCTTAATTTAAATTTGAAAATTAGTCAATTTTTTTAATGAAGGTTGAACATACAAATAAAAATAATATTCAAAGTGACTATTCAGTTTATCAGCTAATAATACCCCTAAATTGTTCTGAAATATTTCGAAGTACTAATAAAGTAAAATTAGAAGAAAACAATCACAATTAATGTATAAAAAATTTTTAGTTAATAACAAATTATTGAATATTTTTTTAAAAAGATTTTTGCTTAGTTCTACTTTAATATGTATTTGTAGAAAAATTGATAACTTAATTCATTATCTCAAAATTGCTTTGTACTTATCAATAAAATCATATGTACGAGGCGCATCCAGAAAGTAAGTTTAACTACTTAACAGTGACGTGCAGTAGGTGTTAATGCAGGGTGTGCAGAAGCAACAACACAATAATAATAAAACCATAAAAATGTACATTAAACACTTCTTTAACGTTTATTATTCATTTGTACACAAAATCCCATCCGTATTACTAATAAAATAATGAAAAGCTTATATTTCCACGAAAAACTTATATTTTCAGAAAACGTAGCACCACACGGCGCTCGCCGATACAGTGCCTCATGAGCATGCTTATTAGTGCCGACAAACTGAAAGTCTAATCCACTAGCAGACGATTTCACTGCTGGTGCAATAGAACGAACTTTTCTCGTACGGTCAGTGGATTAAATTATATTTATTGTTTTTAACATTTGGAAATCATATATTCTGCAAAAAACATCTTGACACTTATTAAAAACAAAATCAGGGATATGGTGTTACATATATAACTTATATACTGTCTCTAAAACACAATGAATGGTAAAATTTGGACAGTTCTGTTAGAATTCGTTTCTTGTTTGTCTAACAAAACAAAATTGTTTTTCAGAGAATTATTTCTATAAATATAATACCGAAATTACTTTACCATACTAAAACATTTTATTTTATATTGATGAAATACTTCTTTTATGTTTCCGTGAAAACAAAATCTTACAATGTATAAATTTAAACATTAACCATCTGTAAAATCGTATGGCCAGTTAACCAGTTAATAAACCAAAAGCGCTTCAGCACGTAAGTCTCTTTAAACGCTTAATAAACCGTACATTCGGATGATTCTGAATGCCAAGTGCAGGAAAAATAGCTGCACTTGCCTCAGTATGCTGTGCTTCTCCAGTAGCACATACATATAAAGCGTGATTTTCTATTAGTGCGCAGTGCATGCACATAAAATTTTCTTTTGTTTGTTTGCTTTTGAACGCGCTACGAGGTGCGGCATAGTTCGCACGCACTGCAAGAATACAAGCAAGCAATAAAATATTTGAATATATTCAATAAATAATATTTATTATATACCATATAAAGATATAGAAAAATGCAGAAAATAATTTTCTCATAATTGCTTTGTACTTATCAATGCACATATGACGAGGCGCACTGCTACTTAAAAGAAAGAAGAACTTACACTTTTATTGACATATTTATTGGCAACAAGTACAGCAATGTTTCAGCTATTTTTCAACATATCCACCAGCAGAATTGAGACACTTGTCGTATTGTGGGATCAACTTTTGTATACCTCTGTCATTTGGTTTGGTTTGGAGCGCTACGGTCTACGTTTTGCAACACGATTCCTCTGTCGTAGAACTCTGCCGTCTGTGAATGGAACCAGCCTTCCTGTCCCATAACACCGTGCACATCCCTTTACGTACCGACAGCGTCTAATTGAATTTGGTCCTGGTAGAAAATCCACTATGATGCCGATGCATCGACTGCTGCTTGGTTTCCGGGGTAAAGTGCGAAATCCAAGTCTCATTGTCCGTGACGATCCTGTCGAGGAACTCGTCTCCGTCATCGTGATACCGTAGCAGAAATGTCAGTGCTGCTCCTAAGTGTTGAATTTTGTGTTCGGGTGTCAGTTTTGGCTCATAGACTTGGCAGAGCTGACGATGAATTTCAATTGGAGCGATGCTATGTGTATTTAAGATCATCGACCGAACCTTGCAGGCGGCTGGAGAAGGAGTTTCCATTTCGGACCACTGTTACCACGCTACAGCAGAATTCGGGTCTTCTCCACCTGGTATATGATTTATACGTCATAGATCTGCTACGCATGCGCAATTGACACGGCTAATTAAGTTTACTTTAAAGGAGAAAACATCGGGAAACTGAATTTCTGGATGCGCCTCGTATTTAAATATTTTTATCTATCTTTGTCATGTCTTGGAGATGTTTATAAGACTCCCTCGATGGTAAATCAATATAGGACACCAAGACCAAAAATCGAATCCCAAGTGGTGAAGGGACTAAAAATATCATGCGAAACGTTCTGAAAAAGTATGGATTGGGTTGCTCATAACTCACAGAAGCCGTTCACAATAAAGTGCAAAGAAAATACCCTGTGCTAAGCCCTCTAGTTCAGGTTTTACTTTGAGCTAAACACAAGTTTATTGAATCGTTCTCGGTATGATAGTCATGTTGTTATAAAAACTGATAGAGTGCTTATTGCAAGATCTTTGAACGTTCAGATATTTAAGTCGCGCCTAATCACATATTTCTTAAATGCGAAACGTTCTGAAAAAGTATGGATTGGGTTGCTCATAACTCACAGAAGCCGTTCACAATAAAGTGCAAAGAAAATACCCTGTGCTAAGCCCTCTAGTTCAGGTTTTACTTTGAGCTAAACACAAGTTTATTGAATCGTTCTCGGTATGATATTCATGTTGTTATAAAAACTGATAGAATGCTTAATGCAAGACTCTTTAAACGTTAAGATATTTAAGTCGCGCCTAATCACATCATTTCTTAAATGCGAAACGTTCTGAAAAAGTATGGATTGGGTTGCTCATAACTCACAGAAGCCGTTCACAATAAAGTGCAAAGAAAATACCCTGTGCTAAGCCCTCTAGTTCAGGTTTTACTTTGAGCTAAACACAAGTTTATTGAATCGTTCTCGGTATGATATTCATGTTGTTATAAAAACTGATAGAATGCTTAATGCAAGACTCTTTAAACGTTAAGATATTTAAGTCGCGCCTAATCACATCATTTCTTAAATGCGAAACGTTCTGAAAAAGTATGGATTGTTGCTCATAACTCACAGAAGCCGTTCACAATAAAGTGCAAAGAAAATACCCTGTGCTAAGCCCTCTAGTTCAGGTTTTACTTTGAGCTAAACACAAGTTTATTGAATCGTTCTCGGTATGATATTCATGTTGTTATAAAAACTGATAGAATGCTTAATGCAAGACTCTTTAAACGTTAAGATATTTAAGTCGCGCCTAATCACATCATTTCTTAAATGCGAAACGTTCTGAAAAAGTATGGATTGGGTTGCTCATAACTCACAGAAGCCGTTCACAATAAAGTGCAAAGAAAATACCCTGTGCTAAGCCCTCTAGTTCAGGTTTTACTTTGAGCTAAACACAAGTTTATTGAATCGTTCTCGGTATGATATTCATGTTGTTATAAAAACTGATAGAATGCTTAATGCAAGACTCTTTAAACGTTAAGATATTTAAGTCGCGCCTAATCACATCATTTCTTAAATAAATCGGAGCCCTTACTATTCTTCTAAGAATTTTATTCAGAGTTCTTTCTAAGATATCTAAATTAGAATGGTACGCAAAAGACCAAATTGGTACTGCGTAAATTGCAGCCGGTAGTAAGACTGTTTTTTTGTACAGTAATACTTTAGCCCCGTTTACATGTGCCAGTCAAGTACCCTACATTTTACCTGGGTAAAGGGATTATGCTTGGAGGGTCGGAGAAACCCGTTTACATGGTCATTTATTTCTACCCTCCATTTCTACCCTCCATTCGTTGCTAGAAATCAAGTGATCATACGGGAAAGCAATCCTATCATTTTGTGCTTATACTACTTCCGCGCTGACTAGCTATTGTTTACTTGCTACTGTTTACAAAATGCGACAGCTACACCATAAAAACTGAAATATTCCATTAGTCCTGTGTTAACATACATTATAAAAAGTTTTAAAATGTTATTCAACCTTATTACTTAGATATTAAGTTGTCTCAAACTGTTATTAGACAATTAAAGATACATTTTAGTATATTTAAATTTTAATTTTCAGCAATGGATCTAAGAATATTAATAATTTTGTTATTTTGAATAACTTTAATAAATTCAAAATTTAAAACAAATACCTCCTAATATACCTTAATATATAAATTATATCAAGGTATATTAGGAGTGTTGGGTAAACATTTTGTAAGAATCTATAATAGTCTCCAGAAACATTTTATAAAATAAGAAAATTTAAAAAAAAAATTTTAAACAAATTGGATTTTATAATAAGAAAAGATTATTCCTAACTTTTCCTTAAATCTACTTGGGGCGAATCGTCGACTTTCGGATCCCATTAACTTCACGGTGCGGCGCCTCTAAGACTGATGCTCTCGTGACAAATGCCCCTTTGCCCACGCATTGCCTACTTTGAGGGCAAATTTTGTCTTATTTTTCTCTATAAAATTTAAAAATATTATTAAGAATATATATAACATGCATTTTTTAAAGTTTTAAGTTGTTTATATCATAAAATTTACATTAAAAATATAAATTTTAAAAAATAGCTTCCGAAGGTACCTTAAATCTTATATTTCACACTCATAATCACTGTCATAATTTGTTACAATCCTCATTATATTAATTGCTTTTTAGCTTAAAACTCTGAACTATGAAGTCATAATTAAAAAGGACTATCCAAAATCTTACCTGATTTTCTCTAAATCTCAGAGTGGTTTGGAGGTACAACTTGTAAATAAGAAATGTAAATAAACCATTAATGGGATAGTTCCGAAGGGCAGCGCCCAACATATTTGGCTGGGAATACACTACGATAAAATGAAAATGAGAGTTCCATAATAACTTAACATTTACTCTTGTTGCTACAAGAAACTTATAAGCAGTCTGATTCATTCTATATCTGTCACTTTATATTCTTATAGCTTTTAAAGTTTCACAACATAAAAGAAAATATACTTAAACAAATAAATGTATATTGAAATCTAACAAACTATACAGTTACAGCAAACTATAGGGTTATAAAATAACTTGAGTTCATCCTAAAATTAAAAATAACTACTTTTTAAATGTTATAAAATAAAGTATATTTAAAATAACTCAATAATGTGCTTAAATTTTTCAATAAAATTTATTTTCATTTACTTATTTTTTAAAAAAAACTTTGTTCGAATGTATAAAAAGAGAATTATGGTCATTAGAGAAGATTTCTAAGTTCAGTATCAATAAAAAACAATGAACAAAGTGATCAAAATATTAAAACAGATGTCTCAAATAAAAATTTTAAAATCACATTGCTGACTTAACAGTTAGAATTTTTTCTTTCAATTGCATATATCATCTAAAAGTACATTTACAAAGAGAAGAGCAATCGTCTATTATTTTTCTTTGTTATCTGAACCTGCCCTCAAATAGCTCAGAGCGCCCGAATGACTAGCACTATTTCACTGGCTACACAATTTAGAACAGGAAGTAACATGTTGACAAAGGACATATAGACGGTGCATGCATACCCTTATTGCACCCATCTTGACAGAAATGACAACAAGGGTTAAGAGAGCCTGCGGCCCTGCAGTCTCGTTCTGGGTCTCATTCTAGGATACCCGCACACGTGACCAATTTCCCACGAACACATTTTTAGAATGTCGGGGAGGGAGACTGTCCTTTATCCATTACCCACGGCCTTGAAACAAGAAACATCCCGTTATCCGTGCATGTGGTTATTTGGACCACAGTAGTAGCGGGCAAATATATACTAGAATAAGTCTTAAGCAGAGTAATAAAAACAGAATATCTTCAAAATTCATTACAATGTCTAATCTAAAATATAATATACGAAAAAACCTCTGAAATTGAATGGGCAAAACTACAAGTTTGCCACTTCTCTAAAAAAAATCTTATAAAACCTAAAAAATTAATCTTTATAAAATTTTACAAATGAAATCCTACTTTTCCAAAGGCTGAAGTTGCACTTCAATCAATACTAACCATTTTTATCCTTTTTATTTTTACAAAATAAATTTGTTCATTTATTCCTTCTGTAAGAAAATGAGAATAATTTAAACTTTATTTTTAGAATAAATGTTAAAATGATGTACTTATTTAAGAAAAAAAATATGTTCTTGTACAATTTATATTTCGTCAGTTTGTAGATTAATTTCTTATAATTTAAACAGTTCACTTGAAAATATTAAGTTTCGTTCTCTACATTTATATTACATATTAAACAGAAAATAGCTTGAAGATGTATAAAAAATAGAGAAGTACATGCTTTTATTTATCTTGCTATATACAAATGTAAAGAAAAAGATTTTTCTCATATTTATCCCATTTCCTATCGGTCGATCAAGTTAAAATTTTCTATCAAAATACCAGATAAAAGTCATCTAATATGAAATATATAAATATATTTATAAAAGCAAAATTAAAAATTTTAGATAAAATTACTGCTCATTTAAACAGAGATCTCTTTTAAAATTGCGTATTTTTTTTGTTGCATGTTCATATATATATATATATATATATTATATTATATATATATATATATATATATATATATATATCTTATATATATATATTTATATATATATATTATATATATATATAAATATATGTATTTTATGTATGTATATTTATATGTATGTATGTATCTATCTATCTAATATATTTATATATATATATATATATTATATATATATATATAAGTATATATGTATGTATATCTATCTTTTATATATATATATATTTTATATTTTTATATATTATATATATTATATTTATTATAAATATATTTATATATATATAAATATATGTATATATAATATTTATATACATATATATATATTGTATATATAATATAATATATATATTATGTATATATAATATATATATAAATATATATATGTATATATATAATATATATATATGTATATATTATATTTTATATACATATATATATTATATATTATATACATATTTATATTTTTTTATATAAGATATATATATATATATATTATATATATATATATATATATATAATGTACACATATATATACATATATATATATACATATATATATTTGCATATATATATACATATATATATATATATATATATATATTATATTATATAAGATATATTAAGAATTGAAATACTAATTTTTTCTAGAAAGATTTTTTATATTGAGCTTTATCATGAGAAACTAAGCTTTCAGAAAAACTTTGTCAGATGTTATCACATAAAAAATTTATTTTTTAATAAATTTCAATTGAAATACAGTTAATTGCTATTTATAACATACTATCTATAATTCTATTATCTAATATAACTATAGTTCTAGTCATATAATTATATTCATTACCAAATTAAATGTCTAATACTGTATATACTTTATTCGACTGGTTAAACGGTAAAAAGGCCGAATGTGCTTCTTAAAAAAAGGAAGAAAAACACATGTCCGTGGAAATCGCGGGATGAGCAGTCAGAGGGTTAAAAGTGACGTTGTATTGATTATGATTAAAAGTGTGTTGGTATTTATAATATAATTGATATATAAATTATATAATGCTTTATACCCTGCTTGGAAGAGGGGAAACAATTGCCTTTTAAGCATTATTGAAACTTGCTGAATTTTTGTTTAGAGTTCTTTGTTGCTCATGCAAGATAAAAGTGGGACTCAAATCTTGTCAAAGGTAATGGGACAGAAAAAGGGTAATAAACTAAAGTATATAATATATTAATATAAGACATATATAAAGTATTAGACATTAAGATCATCTTAAAGTATAAGTCTTGAATATTCAAATAAGATTCCTTAAAAGTGACGTTGTATTGATTATGATTAAAAGTGTGTTGGTATTTATAATATAATTGATATATAAATTATATAATGTTTTATACCCTGCTTGGAAGAGGGGAAACAATTGCCTTTTAAGCATTATTGAAACTTGCTGAATTTTTGTTTAGAGTTCTTTGTTGCTCATGCAAGATAAAAGTGGGACTGAAATCTTGTCATAGGTAATGGGACAGAAAAAGGGTAATAAACTAAAGTATATAATATATTAATATAAGACATATATAAAGTATTAGACATTAAGATCATCTTAAAGTATAAGTCTTGAATATTCAAATAAGATTCCTTAACCCTCTCAGCGGTTTGCACATACAATTCCGCTAAACCGATGATGTCTTCAAAGCGGTTGTCACATACAATTTTCGACCTCAAAAAACGCTCTGAAAATAGATATAATGCACATTTCTGCCAGTGCTTTTACAGTAGGAGGGTCAGGTCTATTGTTTAGGAACTGCACCCCTCTTTAACTGACATTTATTGAGGGATGCACCCATACCACTTGAGGCACAAATATGCTGATAGCTTTTCATGGATTTATAAATCTCTAATTCGAAGTATTTCATTTGCGGTAACAGATGCATCTCTAACTGCACCACTTAAACATATTGGATGTTTTTCGTAAAAAAATATAAATAAGTCTCTCAAAGAATATTTTTATTTGTACTTTTAGAATCAATTATTTCTTGTGGGATAATCTTCGAGACTTGACGAGCTTTATGTGTTTTAAAAATTAACAATCTATAATATCTATTTATATATCTATTTATAACTGGAAGTAAAGGGACAATAATGAGGGTCGGTTTCCCGTATTCCATTCTTGTAGACAAAGGGTGAAGGAAAAAATCATAGAAAGCTTTGGCCACTGACACACTAAACCTTTAGCGTATTTTTGGAGACTTTTTCCTCGATGCGTTCCACTCGGAGGGTTAAGAATGGTAAAAAAAAAAGTTAAGAAAATGAAGTTATCCTTTGAAATTAAAAGCTTAAAAATGCAAAGATAATAAAAGCAAAATTTGGATTACATATTATGTATAAGCTTGGCCTTTTCTTCCCATTTTTGTAATAGTTTTTTAATCTAGTGCTTATTGTACCAGAAAGCAGATCTGTCATGAATAAAATGTTTTTAATGTTCAAGATTCACAAAATGTAAAGAAGTTCACCATGATTTTCATTTTAACCGATGCAACCATTTTAGAAAACCCTTTCACTTGCACATATTATTTAAGAGATTGTAATAAATAAAGATGCACAGGGTTCATTTCACAAAATTTTACTAGCACGAAACATCAACATTTACACACAAAACAGAAATAAAAAGATACCCTTCATAAATTTTTCCCCTTACACTGTCCGAACCCGCGGCCATCCAATAGATGGCGCCACAGAACCTGATCTGAGCTCCTCTCCGATCGCTTCGATTCTTTTTGTAGCATTATTGCATTCTTCCTTTCCACTTGCAATATGCATTTTTATTATGTGTGAATTATGCTTGCACCTTGTGCTTTTCTTGTCTTCTCCAAATAGAGGAAAAATTTAAAAAAAATATATATATATACAAAAAAAATTATTAAAAAATCATAAAATAAAAATAAAAATTTAAAATTTTATAAAATCAAAAATATCTTTTTCTATCCCTAAACTTTCTTTTATTTTGCTATCCATAAACTTTCTACTTATCTTTTATTTTATTTTAGTATGCTTATTTATTATATTTTTTTGGACCATTTAAATTTAACCTAACCTAATATATGTATTTGTAACTTAAAGACCTTCATATTTATTTAATTGTGATTTTACGTTAAAGAAGGACTCTATTTCATGAATTCATAGTTCTCACTAATTGGGGATAAGTCCTTCGGCCCAGGAACCCCTTACAACCTACAACCAAATAAAAAGATAATGGGACGTAAATTCAACAGTATACGACCATTCCGGTCGACAGCAAGCCTCGAACTCAGTTATTTCTTTGTATACCCTATAGAGGGCGCCAGTGTTGCCAACCTTCACAGGCAAATTATGGATTCTAGGTCCTAAAATTATGGCATTGGTTTATAAATTATCGTACATTTTTGTAATTAGTTCAAAATAGTGTTAATAGAGGGCGCTTGTAGGATATATTTTTAATCAATTGAATCTTAATATCAGATAGATTTTAAAATTGTGGAAAAACATAGAAATGGCAGAATTTTTATTATTTACCATTATGTAACTTTGTAGCCGATTATTATTTAATAATCGGTTTAATTACTAAAAATACCATATTTTAGTGAAAACTTCAATAGAATAAGTAAAACGCAAAATTACTTCTAATTATCCATAATTATGTAATCATTAAAGAAATATCTCCAGTATAATCGTGAATATTCAGTAATTTTGCATTTAACAATTTTGTGTATTTAAGGATAAGAGTTATTTAAATAATTTTAAATAACTAACAGATAAAAACACTGGTCCTAACCATTTTTAAAATTCTTTATTTTATATTCGTTTCAAATAATATCAAACATTAGTACCTAGGTCATATTCAATTTCACAAATATACATTTTTTTTATAATTGACACTTTCCCTTTTATTATTACACATTACAGATTGCCTTTCTCAACTTCTGTTACAGGATTATTTACTTTTATTTAATGAAGAAGCACCTCAAAACATGCTTCTTAAGCTGCTCTAAAATCTACAACAATAATTATTTGATGGGAAAAAGTGATAAAAAAATTAATTAGACATTCTCAATTTTTTTATGTTGCTCTTTATAGAGTTACAGTTAAATTACCTGTTCTTTTAATTATCCATTATCTACTTTTGGTTTATCGTACAAATCAGGAAATTATCGTACAGTTTTTCAGAATTATGTCACATAATTTTGAGATTATTTTTTATCGTACAGAGTCCTAAGTTATCGTACATATACGATAATTATCGTATGGTTGGCAACACTGGAGGGCGCTGTAACCTATGTCACAGTCTAGATTTATTTGTTACAAGATAATCTTTTTTAATATTTTTTCTTACTTAGAATTATTGATAACCACAAATGACGTTCAGTCGTCCCGGTAAAAACTATGTGTTTTCAGCGAGGAAGAACTATTGAATTTAGATAAGCATATCGATCAGAATAGTTATAAATTACTCGGAAATTCATGATTCTTCCTCATATAATGGAATGGCCGAACAATTGCCGAGGGCGCTGAACTTCTGTACCGGATTCTGTCTGTGGGTTAGAATCCCGCTGTAGGCAGGGTTAAAAGTATCAGGCCCCGGTCTCAATAGCCTTCGTGCATTTATACAAAATCAACCAAAGAAAGGTATATGGATCGTTGCTCAAGGGAAGTCAGAAAAAATAAAATTATTAAAAAATATAATAAGAAAATTATTAAAAAATAATTTTTTTTTATTCTACCTAAAAGTGTTGAGGTACTGTAGAGGATATGCTATTTAAGATGATTATTAAGATGATTAGAATGATCGAGATTCCATTTATATTATTTGTTCATTCTATTAGAAATTTTTCAATGAAAAATAGTAGTAGTTGCAAAGATTCTATAAATAGAGGACATCCATCGAGGAAAACTGTAGAGAAAAACCGAAATACGAACAGACAGAATTTTTTCGACCGTTACACATTTCAGACATCAAAACGGAAATATAGACGAATTGACTTTTGACAGAATTCATAAAGAATCAAGTATTAGCCAGAATTTCATAGAATTTTAGACAGTATGAAAATCCAATGAAAATAAGAGAAATTTAGAAAATTTACAGAAAAATATTAAAGATAACTTAAAAAAGTTTTGTATTAGATGACACAAGCTTAAACACAATTTTATTAGATGAAACTTGTATTAGGTGACATAGGACACGGGTTTCCGCTTCCTAACTTCTAACAAATGTGTTAATTTCTTTTTTTTATGTTATTTCATGTCTGACAAGACAGAAAACTTTTAAAAAATAAGAATAAAATAATTAGAGAACGAAAATCTAATGGCACTTGTAAAAATTATGCTTAAAAGGGGTAGTAGAATTATGCTTCAAAGCAATGTTTTTAAATACTAATTTTAACCCTCTAAGCGGTTCGCACGTACGATTCCGCCAAACCGATGATGTTCCAAAAACGTTCCGAAAATGGATGTATTGTACATTTCTACTAGTGTTTCCTCCATGGAGTTTTGAGGTAGGAGGGTCAGGTGGATTGTTTAGGAACTGACATTATTGAGACAAATGATAGTTTTCATTTTGTAATCTCTATAGAAGTATTTCGTTTGCAGTAACAGATGTATCTTAATTGCACAATTAAATAGCTTAGATGACTTTCGTAAAAAAGAAATCATTCTCTTAAGAATTTATTGACTTTTAGAACCCATTATTTCTTATGGGATGATTTCGAGACTTGACAGATATGTTTTTAAAAATTACAATCATAATGATTTATAAGTTTATAACCGGAAGTAAACAATAACTTGTGTTTGTATTCCAATCTAGACAAGTAATGTAAAAAATTCATAGAACACTTTGCACTGACATAATGAAACTTTAGACTATATATCGTTTTTCCTATTAAAGATAACTTAAAAAAATTTTTGTATTAGATGACACAGGCTTAATTGACAAAATTGTATTAAGTGAAACTTGTATTAGATGACATGAGACAAGGGTTTCCGCTTCCTAACTTCTAACAAATGTGTTAATTTCTTTTTTTTTATGTTATTTCATGTCTGACAAGACAGAAAACATTTAAAAAATAAGAAAAGACAATTAGAGGACGAAAATCTAATGGCACTTGAAAAAATTATGCTTAAAAGGGGTAGAAGAATTATGCTTCAAAGTAATGTTTTTAAATACTAAATTATTAAATACTAATTTTAAATAAAAACTTTATTAAAATTAATTTCTGGATGTCAAAACTAGAGCTGGATGATATAATTTTTATTGTGTTTATGTTATATCAATTATTTTTATGTTTAAATATCTTTTATCTTATATAGAGGATAAGTGTGGCGTATAATATAATACAAACATATATAAAGTATCTTGAAAAAAGCATTAAAAAAACAATACATTTAAGAAATAAAACATTATTTCTTAAAAATAATAATTTAAGTTTTAACATATTTAACAATTTTAAAGAAGTCACATAACATCTTATTACTGTTCTTCGGTAGAAAAAAGATTTGTGGACACGTCAAGAAAGAAAAAAAGGGGTGAGAAAAGATATAAAACTTTCTAATTATCTTCAAAATTCATATAAATATAATAAATATATATATTTTTTATTTCAAGTAGAAGATGATTTTAAAAACTTTATTTTAATTTTCCGAAATAAAATTTTTCCGAAAATTCTTTTCAAATTTTCGGGGTTTGGGTGGGGATTTGTTTTTTTATAATTTTCGGAACAAACTTGCACATATTTTTGGAAAATTCGGAAATTTTCGAATTCGATTCACCCTTATATCTATCATGAACAAAATGTATTTGATAGTCAAGATTTAAAAATTGGATCCCAAGAAGGATATTTTGGTCAACATCTAAGAGTAAAATTTATCCGAAGTAGTTTTTCATTTTGATTGATGTAACCATATTTTTTATTTCCTAGATAATCGTTTATATATATATATATATATATATATATATATATTATATATATATATTTATTATATATATATATATATATATATATATATATATATATATATATATATTATATATATATATATATATATATTTATATATACTATATATATATTATTATATATTATATATATTATACATAAATACATATATATATAATATACATATATATATATATATATATATATATATATATAATATAACAGATTAAAGATAAACACAAATTCATATATAATATGTTTTTCAGAAATTTTATTTAATATATATATATATATATATATATATATATATATATATATATATATATATATATATATATATATATATATATATATATGAATCTCTATATCAGAATAAAAAACGCCAATGAAGCGTCGAGCGAAAAAAAACAAAAAAAATAAATTTGAATATTGATTAGAACTATTCGTGTTCATACGAACCAAGTAATTCTAAAATATTTTATTCGAGTTAGAAAACTGTTATTTTTATTTTTTATGTTACTTTAATTAAATCTATGCCTTATTGACATTCGTAATTTTAAGGAATTTTATTAGTTGTGGAAGGATATAAAAAAAAAAGTTTTAAAAATAATATAATATTGTGTTGTTACTGAACAATAAAAATAATATTGTATATAAATTTAATAATTATTTTTTTTTATTGTTTTTTCTTAAATTATTTTATATATTATATTGAAATTTATTGTAATTTTTTTTTTTTTTTTGGAATATATAATAAAAACATTTTTTATAATAATATTTACAATTCTAAAAATTAAATATGTTATATCGTCATTTGACGATTGTAGTGAAAATGACATATATGTATAGGAGTGTGGTATAATATATATATATATATAAATATATTCATATATATATATATATATTTATATTTTTATTTAGTATTTTTTAAAAAATATATATATGTATATATATATATATATATATATATATATATATATATGTGTGTGTGTGTGTGTGTATATGTATATATAAACAAACCATTTTTTTACCTGCCTTATAGGGTACTTTACAATTCTAGAAAATTAAAAATGTTACTGATCCTGTCATATGACGGGCTATATGCTAGTGTATAAATGTACATATATGTATATGTGTATATGTATATGAATATATATATATATATATATATATATATATATATATATATATATATATATATGTATATATATGTATATACATATACAATATATTATATATTATATATATATCATATCTCTCTATATATATAATATATATATATATATATATATATATATATTTATAATATATATATACATATATTATTATATATATATATATGTATATATGTATATATAGATATGTATATATATATATATATATATATGTATATATATATATATATAGAGAGAGAGAGAGAGAGAGACAGAGAGAGAGAGAGAGAGGCCAGAAATATATATGAATTAACGGGAAATTCAGGACTCTTACTCATGTAATGGACCGAACAATATCCAAATGGTTAGGGCGCTGATCGTCTGTAAAGTTGGAATCCCATTGCGATTTTAAGCAGTAGGTCCTGGTTTCATTAGCTCTCATGTTGCAAAGAGTAGACCCTAACGCTCCAAACCAAACTAAACCTCATATAACGTGAACAATAAACTATTAAAATATGATTAATGTGACGAGTGCCTTAAACACTCGTATAAAAACAAAAAACCAAAGATCATTGCTCAACTGGAGTAAAAAAATTAAAATTATTAAAAAATATAATCTAAAGTACTGAGAACTGTAGATGATATGTTATTTAAGATTATTAGTAAGGTGAGCTGTTTCCATTTTTTCAGTGAAAATACTATTCATTCCTCGTCACAGTATCCATTTTCCTTACTGAGAAAGTACGTATTAGATATCTAGACAAATCATTGACGAGATAAATAAGGTTGCCAGCATGGTTACCTTATTTTAATATTTTCACCGATACATACATAAAACCGCCAAATTGACCGCCAATCCCTAGATCGACAGGTATGAATAGGAGAATATAAAATGATTTGATATGAAGGAATGACGGTACGAGGCCTTTTACAATTATTACTTTCCCTGAATATAATCAATATTCTACCAATCTCAAAATTTTTAGGTGAATAGGATAAGACGAAAAATTTTTTGGTAACTGGTTAAAATCACCCATTCAGGGTTTCTAAATAGTATATACAGCTGTATATCCTCATTAAGATCCCATATATAGCCACGCGTCAATACTTTATATCTGAAATAGTTATCGCCAAAATGATAATTGGCATCAATTAGATACAGTATAGCGTTAGAACATATCCATTTTTTGCAGCATTAGATTAATCAAAGAAAGCGACGTCATTTTTGAAAGACAGAGAGAAGTTGGAGGGCTTTTGAAAATCCTCGCGTTATAGTGCAAAGGGAATAGCTAAAAGGGAGATGAAATCTAATATTTTAAGGATTCATATCTCGGCAGCTTGCTGTGTTTTGCTTTCCTTTGATATAGTCCGGTAATTCGGCTGTGATCTGACGTCAAAGACATAGCTAAGCGCCAAATGTTACAAGTGTAGCGATAATATAACAAGCCCAGGCGACAAGGTGTCGCTCATAACAACAAATATATAAGGGAACAAAGCTCAGTATCACATAACAGCTCTAATTAAGAGCTTTTATAAAATTAGGCATTTATCTAAGTACATAAAATCATGTTATATTTGAACTCTAGTTGAATTGACTTCCCTTGGCCAAAGGCCTTATCCCTGTTGTGAGGCTATTAAATTAATGATGAGTGTCCATCCTTAAGATTAAATACAATTAAAAAAAACAATGCAGGTCTTTAAGATACAAAAAAAAAATAAAGTACTAGGCCCAAAGAGATTACAAGTAATAAAAATAGAAGGAAGTTTAAGGATAGAAATTAAGAGAGTTTAAGGATAGCAAGAATATTTATGGGTTTTATAAAATTTTATAATTTTTATTTTAAAAAGATTTTTATTTTTTTTTTTTATAAGAAAAGTACTGCAAACAGTACAGTAACAAGAAAAAAAAAAATGCTAAAAAGCAAACTTACGAAAGGAAAAATAAAATAAAATTAAAAAGTCAGCTTAAAATTGTATCAGAAAGCTCGATCCAAGTTCCGTGGCGCCATCTATTGAGTAGCCGGACGTTCAGACAGTGTAAAATTAGGAAGGGATATGAAAATCTAACATTTATGTGTCAGTGTAAATACATTTCTTCTCTATTTCTCACAGCACATTGCTACTGTTGTCAGATGTCACTAACAAGTATAGATCAAAATTGCCGATGTTGTAGGTTGTCTGGGGTACCTGGGCCGGAGGCCTTATCCCCAATTGGTGAGAAATATAAATTCATGAAAAGAGTCCTTCCATTAAGTTACAAACACAATTATAAAAATATGCAGGTCTTTTAGTTAAGAATTATACATTTTAGGTTACAATTAAATTTAAATGGCCCAAAAAAATAAATATAATAAATAAGTAAAATAAGATAAAAAATAAAAGAGAGAAGGAAGATTAAGGATAGCAATAATAGAAGAAAGTTTAAGGATAGAAAAGAGTATTTTTGATTTTATAAAATTTTTTAATTTTTTTATTTTTATTTTATAATTTTTTAATAATTTTTTTTGTATTTTTTTTGTTTTTTTATAATTTTTCATAAGTCCTCCAAAGGAGGAAGGTAAGCACAAAGTGCATACCAAAATCACATAAAATAAAGAAAATGCATATTGCAAGTGAAAGGAAGAATGCAATAGTGCGAATGAAAGAATCGAAGCGATCGGAGAGGAGCTCAGATCAGGTTCTGTGGCGCCATCTATTGGATGGCCGCGCGATCGGAAAGTGTAAGGGAAGAAATTAATGAAGGGACTTGGCGAAAAAATTAATAAGTTAAGGAATCATAGCGGCTCTTGGCCGCTTCCTATGCTTGGCCTTCCGGTGATCATAGTCCGGTAATTCGGCTATGATCGGGTTAGGCAAGCTGTTAAGCTTAGCATAGAATTTAGAAGAAATACTAGTGCAAATATTTTTAAACGTATCAATGCACAAGTCCCTCCGTACAATATTATTGGTAAGATACCTGGGGGCCTGAGCAATCCTCCGCAGAGTTTTATTTTGAATTTTGTTAATTGCTTCGATATGATATCGGGCTGCAAACGACCATATTGGGACAGCATAAGTGGCGGCTGGGAGTACCACCGTTTTATAAAGCAGAATTTTATTTCTGATAGAAAGGTGGGGACCGTAGAGCAGTAAACGCAAATCACGAATCCTGTAGTTCATGGAATTCTTGATGTTGTTGACATGGTTCTTCCAGGTAAGTTTCTTATCGAGCGTGACACCAAGATACTTTGCAGTGTCACCCCAGTTAATTGCCTCGTTGTATAAGTACAACCGCGGAGGAGTTTTATAAGTTCTACTGAAATAAATAGCTTGACATTTACTAGTGTTAATTTTAATTTTCCACTGAGTAAACCATTTTTCCAGAGCATAAATATGGTGTTGAATAAAAGAAGTTACACAATTAATATGTGGGGCAGAAGTATAAATTGCCGTGTCATCGGCGTAAAGAGCAAGAGTAGAATTCATTACGGGGGATATCATTAATAAAAATATTAAAAAGAGTCGGGCCTAAAATGGAGCCTTGCTGTACTCCGGCAGTTATTGTTTGTTGTTTGAATTAGGTGTTGTTGACACGGACTTTAAAGGAACGATTGCAAAGATAGTGATAATTAAGGTGTATAATTGCATCAGGCATCTGGAGCTTAATAAGTTTGTAAATAAGTCCATCATGCGTGATGCGGTCAATATGTCACTAACAAGTAGATCACAAATAACTAAATTTTTAAGTATTTGTAATTTTTTCCATTTATAAATAGTGGTAGATAAAAATGGTTTTCAATTAAAATATTTTCTAGTTTGTTTTAATAATTAGATAAGTAATGTATCATATTGGTAGAGAACATCGGCATTGTAGTCTTATGTTGGATTTACTACCATATCTCTCCTATGAAGCATGGCACAAGCGGTATTTTGTACATTTTTAATAATTTCAATAATTTTTTGGGATTTTTTTTCAATTTTTTTTTTACATGGACAACACAAAAGCGTTGAGGATCTTTGGAAGAATGGCCGAAAATTGTTTTGGTATTTCCTTTTTATTAGTTTCACATTTTTTTTTTATACCAAAAAAATTTCTGCTGATATTGAACAGAAAATTTGTGTTGCCAAATATACTTTAATAAAAGTTTAAAATATATTACTGGTTATTTGAAATATTAATGTTTAAAAGTATTTTGGACTGCAGATCTTTTTTATTAGCATTCCGAAAATCACAAACATAAGACGTACATAAGTTAAAAGCTTAAATTACATCTTCATATTTCATCAAAAGGCTCCTAATGTCAGAAAGAAATATCTTTATAATATTTTAAAATTATTATTATTTACTATTATTTCGGTATCGTGAAAAGATATTTTACGAGAGCAATGTTCGAAAAATAACAGTTGATTGAATTCCATCGATTTTCGGAGATCATTGCTATAAGTAAACTGCTCAGTTTAACATTTTATTAAATAATTAGTGTGAAGTAATTTCGAAAGATTGGGATTAACTTATAGGCATTGATTTCCCTTTTTTTTTCATGTATCTCTAGTACTCTCAGCATCATCTAAAAATGTTTACTTCTACCACAATTTCAGACTTCAAAAATCTTAAGAGAAATCACTAACTCGCCATGGTACTTTCGCAACGACGAAATCCATGAGGAACTTAAGATTCCTAATATTCCAAAATTTATTTATAATCTTTCCACTAAATTTCATAAAAATTTAAGCAATGAATTAATAAATAATCTTGTCAATTACGACCCAACTGATGCTAGCAATAGAAGAAGGCCTTTGGCCATTCTAGCCAAAGATCCTTAATAATATGTGTTGTCTTATATAAAAAATAAAAAATAAACCAAAAAAAACTTATAAAATGTTAAAAAATGTAAGAAAAAAGATTTAAAATGCTTAAAACTTATCACTTGCCATACATCACTTATCGTACTCTAAATTATTTTTATTTCGCGTAATTTCTCCCAATTCTTCCCGTAATGCTCTGCGCTTCCACGTCAAGTTGAAGGCGGAGCTTAATATTTAAATTTGCACATCGCCAAGTCTGCCGTTTTAATACTTTATTTTGCTGATCACGGTATGCAGAGGTGTGGCTTGGTTAGATAACGCCTTGCCCACCGCTCATCTCCATCGGGTTGTCGTCGGGTTCTATCCCCGGCGAAGTCAAAATTTTCAAATCTAAATCAAAATTGCTAAAAATTGTTTTTTGCGATTATTTAATATTATTTAGGCTCTTTTTGGATTTTTAGACCAATTTATTTATTTTTAAAACATGTATTTTATTTTTTCCATATTTTCAAAACTTTCGTACCCGATCATTACTACTAAACAAATAAAAATTTATAACATCAAAAATAAATCAATAAAAATTATTACTATAATTAAATATTATTATTTAGGCCTTTATCTGATTTTTAAAACAGTTTATTTATTTTTAAAATTTATATTTTTATTTTTTCCAAAATTTTTAAAATTTTGTTTTTACTCACTTTTATTCAAAATTTTTCGGCTTATTTTGTACGGATGTCACTGGCCAAAAAATATTTATGTTTTACTATCCCTAAACTTTCTACTCTCTAGTTTTGTGTTATGAACTCACGAATCAACCCTTCTATCTCTTTGCTCTTTTATGTGTTTATTTTTTCGCTCGTTGTCATTTTTGTGCTTACTGATAGAAGCCTCTGGATTAACGGGCTCGGCCCAAAGAGTCCAGTTGCATCACCACCTTTGATGCCTTTGAAGATGCAGTAATTGTTAATGCCATCAAAGTACTCTTAGATTGATGCGCTACCATTGACAGCAAACCCAGTACTAGAGGGCTTGGCCCAGGGAGTACTGTTGCCAATTCATCCTATGTGAAGATGTAATAATTCAGGTATCTTACCAATAAAATTATTCGAAGGGATTTGATCATAGATACATTTAAAATTATTTGCACTAAGCTTTCTTCCAAATTGTATGGACAGGTGTATAGCCTACCTAATCAGATCATAGCCGAATTACCTGACTATGATCATAGGAAAGCTAAACATCGCAAGCCGCCATGATTCCTTAAACTGGTAGAATTTCATCATCCTTCTTAACGCTCCCCAATGCACTACCCGAACGTGAGGCCATCCAACAGATGGAGCTACAGAACCTGCTCTGAGCTTTTCTCGCCATGAATTTTAAGCTGAACCTAATTTTTAATTTTAATTTTTTTAAATTTAATTTTACTTCTTGTACTAACTTAATATAATTTCACTTATTATTTCTCTCATCAACATTCCCCTATATCTTCACTGTGTTGTACAGTAATTTAGTAATAAAAAATAAATAAATAAATAAAAATTAAAAAATTAAAAAGAAAAAACAATTTTAAATTAAAAAAAGAAAGAAAAAAATAAATAAAAATTTCTTGCTATCCTTAAACTTTCTTCTTTTAATTTTAAATGTATTTCATCTTAATTTATTTAACTTGTTAAGGGCCTAGCAATTTATCTCATCCCATCACTAAGACCTGCATTTTTATACTTATTGTTTTTTATTTTAAAAGTCTGGACACCTGATTTTGAATTCTTAACTTGCTACAGAGGATAAGGCTTTCGGCCAAGTTACCCCGGTCAACTCTTCAATAGCTCAATCTAATAATTAACCTGATATACTTTACTCAACTATACTTATATTTTTTTCACTTGTCGACGTTTTCATCACCTGTGTTTATTTCGCTGCCCAAATTCAAGCACCCTTATCCTCCAATTTTATACTTATTTTTACATGTTAGAGCCAAATCATTTCAATAGTGTTGTTTTTGCCAATTCCAATAGAATTGCAGAACTAGAGGGCTAGGTCCAAGCAGTTCTGTGCCAAGACCATCCTGTGATACTGTGAAAATCTAATAATTAGGGGATAGACTCAACATCAAAGACTACACCATATACAGGAATGATTACCCTAGTCCAATTCAAGCCATGAGAGGTACCGCTATTATTATTAAATGCTCTATCCCCCATTCTGTAATTATTCTTCCATCTCTCCAACTTATCAACGCTACTGCTATTAATATTAAAATTAATAACGGATCTGCATTTACCATAATTTCC
>CM063509.1:87895484-87910878 GCA_032207245.1 Pardosa pseudoannulata | reverse complement strand
GTAAAACGACTTATTTTCTCAGAAATCGGTTCAAAGTGATGCACCAACGTGTTTTCAGACTTAGAATATTTTGAGAAAACATAAAGTCAGGATTTAAACAGATTAAAAACTTCAGCTAAAAAAAATCGGTACTTAAAACACCTGGAAATAAATATAAAATGCAACAATCCTCAAATATATTAAAAGCTTTAAGAAATATTAAATATTTAAAATCAGAATTTTGAAGTATTAGACTTTTAAACGTGTCTTCCGACATTAAATATCTTTAAAAAATAAGGTATGGATTTAACAACGAAAACATCATAAGCAGAAAATGTATTTCAAACTTGAACTTATTTGGTGATAAAATAAATTTGGAACTTAGAATGGTTTTTAAAAATTTTTTGGAAAACGCCTGTAAAAATTTAATAATTATAAAAAGAAGCTTTTGACTTTAAATTTTAAACATGCAATTAAAAAAAAATCTGCATTAGTAATAATTTGAAAATACATAAAAAATGTAAAAATGTTCAAATATAATAAAGTCTTAAAACTATTAAAAGTTTTAAAGCAGAATTATGAGGTATTATACTAAAAAAAGCACTATATAGTAAAAAATAAAAAATATATATATAAAAACCATTTGCTTAAACGTCCTAAACTTTATTAATACACTGCCTTAAAATTAGATAGTAGATCAAACGTATAATGGCAATTAAATAATAATAATAATAACAATAACAAAAAACGCGACCGAGAGAGATCGTATATTCGACATTCCGGCAAAGAGCCAAGTCGAAGAATGAGTCTTCTACAATATAGGACGACACGGGTCAGGAATGAACCACGAATGGCAACCCTTTGGTAGGGTATGGTTGTTATAGCTTGCTACGTATCTTTATTTTGGCGCTTAGGATAACTTATGTATCTACAAAATTTATTTGTTAATATGTTTCTAAGTTGCTCGGAAAGATGTGTTTGTTTATATCTAGTATGCAAAATTAACCCATATATACTAACTAGTCTTAAATGATAAATAAAATAAACCCTGGTAATCTCTCTATCCTATTGAATAAAAATAACGAAATATTGTTTTGTATAGATTAATATTATTATGTTTCATTTCTTCTTTTAGACTGTTTTAAATGTGCATATGTTTGTAGTAATACATTAAGTTACGTTTGAATGACTGAATATTTTAGAATACTTACAAATAAATATTTTAACTGTTAAATTTATTTATTATTATTATTTCTTCAAATAAAGTGTATAACATTTAAAACAGCCAAGGGAAAAAAGTTTTAAATCAACATTTCAATGTAATTTTGAATTAAAATTACATCTTATAATCCAATACGGAACATAAATTATGTTTTAATTCACTGCATATAAATTAATATTATGATCAATTTAATAGTTTTTTTATAATATATGTTTTGCACTCAATAAAAGTACTGAATACCCAAATAATGTAAAGAGACTAAGATATTTTTTTCACACAAACGCTTATTTTTCTGATTTCAGTGTAATCTGTTTGACTATATCTAGTGGAAAAAGTGACCAGTGAACTGAATTACAAGCTGCCTTCACCCTGTTTAAAAAAATTCTTAAATGTTAGTTTGAAAATATATTTACTGATTATATCAATTATAGATCAGGGTTCCCCGGGCAAAATCCTTATTTAACCATGCCTTTCTTCAAAAATAATACTAATTGGTATAGGGAACCACAACCCTATATCTGCAATACCATGTTACAAGCAAAAAACACTCTTGAAAAACTTGTGTATTGTTTTCTATAATCTGCTTTTCGTTATTTTGTCCATATTAAATATATGCAATTTGCTAACGTTCCCACTAACAGTCTATTGCATTGTAGAATTGATTACTACTACTATTACTTATTACCTTAACAGCTCATTAAGGACTCGAGCCTGCCTCCAGCAAGATCAAATTTGATGTAATTGGTAGCAGACATGAAGATCTTAAAAATCAGCCTTTTAAATATATATATATATATATAGTTATTGTTTTAAAATCTTTTTGTGTTTTCAGATTAAATATATGGCATAAATTATAATCGGAAGTAACATACCTAACAGTAGAACTTTTAAAATTTTTGCTACTCACCTATTATGTAAATTTGTAAAACACCAAAAAGCTGAATTCAGCAGGAGACTGTGTGAGCCACTCTGCGAAAACAGCCATTTAGTTTTATTTACAGTTACCTACATATTACACTTTTCCAGTTTTTCTTACAGATATCAAGGAATAAAAATGTTAGCAAAAATAACAGAAATACTTGGAGAATTAATTAGGTTACATTATTAATTTGAATAATATAATACAGGAATGATAAAATTCAAACAATACCAAGTACAATGTGCATGCAACAATATTAGAAGCTCATGCAATCACAATAAGAGAAAAAAAAATAAATATTAATTATATTATTATATAATTATATTATTATAATTATATTTATTATTATTTTTATTATTATTATATCTTACCTGTACTTTTAAAGCTAATAATCAAAATATTTACTCTCAAACAGTAAACTTAAATAGAATTAGAATATTAATAGAATAGCTTTTGAAATAATTTATAAAATCGACAAAAATGCCAGAAAGCCAAGCCTGCATTATCTATGCGACAAAAACATTACTATCATTAATATTTATCGCTAAATCATACAAGAAATTGGTATTACATTGCATACAACACAGCTATGATGCTCAATAGTTAAAATCGAATAATACCACGTGCATCGTGTACAATATACATGATATAGCAATTAAAAAAATAAATCAACCATAACAGTATAAGTATATCAGGTATGTAACGTATGTAATAACAGTAAATATCGTCAAAAATTGTAGACATCATGCTTGATCTGTTAATTTGATGAAATTAATATTTAAAATTAAACAATAAAACACGATGTGATTTCAATACATATAATACATCTATAGTGATGATTTGTAAAACTCAAACAATACCACGTGCATTGGGAATAAAACAGAAAAATAAAAAAGAAATAAAAATTATAGACATCATGCTTGAGGTGTTAATTTGATGAAATTAATATTTAAAATTAAACAATAAAACACGATATGATTTCAATACATATAATACATTTATAGTGATGATTTGTAAAACTCAAACAATACCACGTGCATTGGGAATAAAACAGAAAAATAAAAAAGAAATAACAATAAAAGAAATAATCATAATACTAATAATAATATATACCAATAATTGTTTCATACCTGAAAGACTGTAATTAACAAAAATATAGATCTAATAACAAAGATCTAATTAACAAAAATATAAGAAATCAAGCAGCTAAATTTGGAGAAACCACCGACAGCTCGGAACCTTCGAACCGAGTATAGTGGCTCGGATAAACCACCTTGGCGTCGGTTATTTACCTTGGCGTGGAAACTTAGCGCACGCCAATGTAGACTCATTCGTGACCCGTGTCGTCCTATATTGTATAAAACTCAGTCGAAGAATGAGGATGATGGCAACTCAGAAAAATTGGCGACTATATTGGTCGCCAAGTTGTCACCAAAGAATATCGCCAGAATGCATGCCAACCATCATAAAACGGTGTTAAAACATAAATGAATTTTTCCCGGCAACCTTCTTATCTCTCTCCCCATGACACTGTGCGATAATGTTTCTCAGAAATCCATGTGTCGCATGCAGCTTTGTTTATTGACAACACTGTCTGCAACAGTGTAAACATTAACAATGAATTTTAAATTATGATTTTCCAAATTATAAATCTTTTAAAATATAACCTATATATTATAGGTTACATTTAGGTATATTAAGATATATATAAGTTATAAAACCTATATATAATCCTTTAAAATGTAATTATGTACCTATTTTATACTCTTAAAGAATGAAATATATACATGATTATATTCTTATTTCTATAAATTACGAAAATTAATTTAGCCTCATATTGTGTATCTTAAAAATTTATGGAAATTTGAGATAAAAAGAACATAAGCTCTTGCATAAAACTCATTCATATCTTATCCCTTTTATATTCAGATATCCCTTTTTATTGAGTTTTTTTTTTTAGATTTAAGAAAGGGATACGTTAAATTTTAAACTTTCCTTTTGCAAACTTATTGTTGGATAAGTACAATATTAAATAATACATTGTCGTTGCAAGATAATTGGATAAATCATCCCGATTTGTAATTTTAAAGCAAATGGTTTCTTCATTATATGTTGATATATTACATGAGTATATTATTTATACACATAATATATTAATCTTAACAATATATTATATGAGTATAAAATATCTTAATATTATATACTAAAATGCCAATGGATGAAAAATTCTGGATAAGAATAAGATAAATGATTCTATTTCCTAAAGGCTATATTGTGTGGCAACTTTTATCAATATTATATGTAATCTTAAAATCGTGTAATTTCATCTTGATCTAAAATTATGCCTAGACGATTATGAAATGTAGGCGTAACACTAAAAAAATTTAAAATTTTCATCTATTAAAATAAAGTACTTTGAGATGTGTTTGTGGTAATATTACCAGAAAAGAGCCCATGCCAGAGCCGGCTCTAGCTGTTTTCCCCTCGGATAAAAATGTAAAATCGTGCATTATATGATATAATTAATTTACTACTATAAAACGGTTGTTTATAAATTACTGATTAGGACACATTGTTTTCGAATTTTCTTATACAAGGTATATAATTTTGTAAAAGAAATAGGATAAAGACATTGTACTCTCCCCCCAAAAAAAGTTATTATCATCTTCGCCACTAGAGAATTAGAACTTGCGGACTGCGAGTAAGCCAAAAATTGTGAATTTATAGCTTTGGGAAGAGGACGGGGGGGGGGGGCAAAAGCAGATATTTGATAATCAGAAAAGGGATCATATTTTTACCTTTTTTCTACTATTACTCTTATTATTGTTTATTTAGTTACAACGGCAAGATCTTAACAAACCTGTAAATATTTTATATACATATAATTTTTAATATTGTTACATAGTTATGATATTTGAATAATTATTTCCAAAACAATGCACCTTTAAATCTCCACTTCAGAACGATAACCGAATAGATAGGGCAATGTTCTTATGTCCCGCAATTCGTAGGCTGGAATCCCACTTCAAGCATGGATGTACAAATCCGATTGGAAGGCAGTAGTACCTGTCCGACTAACCCTCGTGTAACGAAAAAGTATATAGTAGCCCTCCAAACAAAACAAAATCACAACGTAAAATAATGTAATAAATAAGTAAAAATATAAATAAAATACTTATATCTTAATTTTACTTTTAAAACTCTTGAGAGTAACTTTTTAGGGGAGCACTAATTCATTCATAAAAATAAAAATGTTCATCTTTGATGTATTAGTTTTTCATCGGTAAGATGATTATTAATTTTCCAATCATAAGTACAGCGTTAATACTGAGTAACATATATTGTTTAAATTCATAAAGGTACTTTGATGAAGATGTTTGCATTCACTGCATTATGCATGCACCCCTTTTTTTACATTTAATTTATTGCAAATAAACTTTTTTCAATTTTAACCCTTGTTTTTGAAGTTTCTCTTGACCGAATGGGTAGGTTTCTGCTGTTTGTTACTTGAGTTCGCCGGTTCAAATGTCACTGCAGTAATGAATGTTCCATTCGACTGCGAATTTTTTGAAGAATTACAATATTTGTGTGCAGTACATTGCCTTGTAATTTGATTTCCTAATCCTGTTAACCAAGAGAAACCCCAGAAAAAGGAAAACCCCATCGAACGTTCATGAAAGTTGCTGAAAAATAGGCTGCATTAATTTTTTATTTAGTTCAAGAGTTTGAAAGTAGACTTCAAGATTTTCGAAAACATGATGACTATTTCAACATATTTTCTACCCCATTTTCTTTAGAAATAAATAGCCTTCATATCTTCAAATGGAATGAATTGAACTGCAAAGTGTCATTCAACTGAAAGAAAAATATGGGAATGTTTCTTTACTGAACTTTTATTACTACCCCACGATAAATATCCTAATTTTCACAATTATGCTTTTAATGTCTTCAGGTTTTGGCAGTATCTATATTTGTGAACAATTAATTTCATGAATGAAGCACACGCACATAAAAAAAGTAGGACAAAGATCACTGACAAACAGCTTGAAAATTCAACCTCGTTTATTGAACCCGATATCTATTTGATTGTCCAATAAAATCAAATATATCCATCTCATTAATTTTAATTTTCCCATCTTTATGAAATCCAAACTAAATGAAACGAAAACTGTTACAAATTTAAAATAAATATGTACCTTTACATATCTAATTCAAATTGTAAAAAAAAAATTATGATAAAAGAAGTTAATTTATTTTAATAAAAATACATCACAGAGTTAATTTTATTTCGATTTGTTGAAAAAATAAAAATCAATTTTTTTGTCATAATAAAATATATGATGCAGTGATAACATGATTTATTTTGGAGTAATCGTGTTTTGCGCATTGCCTACTTTGAGGGCAAATTTTGTCTTATTTTTCTCTATAAAATTTAAAAATATTATTAAAAAAAATATAACATGCATTTTTTTTATAGTTTTAAGTTGTGTTATATCATAAAATTTACATTAAAAATATAAATTTTAAAAAATAGCTTTGAAAGGTGCCTTAAATCCTATATTTCATACTCGTAATCACTGTCATAATTTGTTACAATCCTCATTATATTAATTGCTTTTTAGCTTAAACCTCTGAACTATGAAGTCATAATTAAAAAGGACTATCCAAAATCTTACCAGATTTTCTCTAAATCTCAGAGTGGTTTAGAGCTACAGCTTGTAAATAAGAAATGTAAATAAACCATTAATGGGATAGTTCCGAAGAGCAGCGCCCTACATATTTGGCTGGGAATACACTACGATAAAATTAAAATGAGAGTTGCATAAAAACTTTACATTATTCTTGTTCCTACAAGAAACTTATGAGCAGTCTGATTCATTCTATATCTGTCACTTTATACTCTCATAGCTTTTAAAGTTTCACAAAATAAAAGTAAATATACTTAAATAAATGTATATTGAAATCTAACAAGCTATACAGTTACAACAAGCTATAGAGTTATAAAATAACTTGAGTTCATCATAAAATTAAAAATAATTACTTTTTAAATGTTATAAAATAAAGTATATTTAAAATAACTCAGTGATGTGCTTAAATTTTTCAATAAAATTTATTTTCATTTAGTTATTTTTTTAGAATACTTTGTTCGAATGTAGAAAAAAAAAGAATTATGGTCATTAGAGAAGATGTCTAAGTTCAGTACCAATAAAAAACAATGAACAAAGTGATCAAAATATTTAAACAGATGGCTCGAATAAAAATTTTAAAACACATTGCTGACTTTACAGTTAGAATTTTTTTCTTTGAATTTGTGCATATATATTTATACACATTATATACAAAGAGAAAAGCAATCGTCTATTATTTTTCTTTCTTATCTGAACCTGCCCTCAAACAGCCCAGAGCGCAAGCATGACCAGCACTATTTCACTGGCTACACAATTTAGAACAGGAAGTAACATGTTGAAAAAGGACATATAGACGGTGCGTACCTTTATTGCACCCACAGACTAGATACACTCAGACAGTCAACTCCCATAGGCAATAGCGATACGCTTCTAACATGGGACTCGCATAGAAAGTAGCGCCCTCGGTGTCAGACCATCGGAACTAAAGCATGGTTACCTGATAATTATGTTTATCGCTCTTTTGGCGACTTTTTCTTAATAATTTGAAAAAAAAATTTTGGCGTGGGGGTGCTTTTATACCTTTTTTTTTTATTTTAGAAATTAAGCTATCAAAAACAAAACCAATCATAATTGCTTTTCTAGAATACTTTTATGTAGCTCTGTGTTAAATCTCTAATATACTTTATATAGTTAGCTTATATAGAATATATTTAATACAAATTTATCAGTTTATAATTAATTCACAAATGTGTATTCTTTAGTATTCTAATTTCTTTGATTAATTATGTTTATCTAATATTGACACTATTTGTACAGAGATTGAATATCAATTATGAAATTTACCCTTTTAATTGATCTTTAAACATTGCACTTTTCTATAAATTGAAATATTTCTGAGAATATTCTGTGTATTGTTTAAAAGCTTACTGCTTTTACATCAAAATAACTATATGGCATTATTTTGCTATTTTTATTTGCTATCAGATAATATAAAAATTCAAATAAAAAATGGTGTTTTTTTTTATTAAGAAAACAAAAATTGAATACATTTTTTTTATTGCAATAATAATAATACTTAAAAAAAGTACAAAATTGATTATTATATCCACAAAATTTCATAAGTTCTCTTCATTCTTTCTACTGAATCTAAAACAAAGAAAATACAGATATAAATTTTAATAAATATAAAATTGCAGTATTAACACAAAAATTTCATTAAAATTATTTCATCTCCAATTCTGGATTAGATAAATTGCACAAAAACTTTATGCTTTATTATTTACCCCTTTTTTATGCATATAAATTCAAGTTTAATAATTTTTTTAGAGATGAAATATTACTAACAGAGTTTTTATTACATGTATAAATATAATTGCTATCTAGTTTTTCAATAGACATAAGAGGATTAATGATTCCTTGATAAATGAATTATTAATCCTCAATGCTTCTATTAAATCATAGAGTAAAAGGAACTTTAAATGCTAATTAGTCTAAGGCACATCCATGAACTAAAGTAAAACTGAGGTAGGCTATTCTTAGCTGACAAATAAATTCTTTAAAATGGTTTCTTATTTTACTGATACCAGTGATAGAGCCAGAATTTATTTGCATGGAGGGTTCAAAAGTCTTAATCTAAAGTACAGTGAACAATCAATTTCATAAAAAAAAAGTGATTTCATTACATACACATATACAAAATATATACATCTTACATTCATAGGTTTGCTTGCATACATAAATATACTATAAAAAAGATCAGTAATGCTGTATATAATTTCATTTTACTTGAAAAATATCTTTTAAATTATGCTGTAAGTTTTTAATATTGAATTTGTTTAAATTTGCCTCGTAAATATTGAAGTATATTTAATTTATGCTCCTCAACATACAAGCCAAATTTAAACTAATTTCATTAATAACTTGAAAAATTAAAAGTACATTGAGAAAGAAAAGTCCACAGATTTTTCTCTTTATATTGCTAATTAATCTAGAAATATACAACATATCAAGTTATGTATTAAAACATATACTTATACACTTCATTAATTCCCATTCAAGTTTAAGAAATTTCATTCAAGTATGACTACAAATTCAGTTTGAAATTATAGATGATTGTTGTCCTGCTGAATAATTGGTTTCATAAATTTTCTTTCCTTGTATTTGTTATTCCATTAAATTATATTCCCACAAATAAAATGATTTAATTAATACAATACTTTAATTCAGTTATTACATACTATTAATCATAAAAACTTAATTAACTACTGATCTTGAATAAAAAATATTTACTAAGTTATAAAGCAGAAATACATTTATATTTACCTTCATGATTTTCCATTTCATTGTTCTTTATGATCACAACAGCCCTTTGCAGGCCTTAGCTGCCTAAGTATGTACTCTTTCCAGCATTTAGTATCTACAGCTTCCAATTTCACTTCGAATCTATTCTTTTGACACCTAGGTATTATAATGAGATTTTTGTTGATATTGCATTGTACAAGAAAAGAATTTAATTACACCAAACTTTTTTAAAGTTTCACAACTTATACTTGAATATGTTACTACACATACATGATAAACAACTGAAATATTAAGGCAATTATTTTTAGTCATTCAATGTTTAAAAAAATAATGTTACAATATATATGTATGTATATATATAAATAATTATATACATACATACATGTACGAAGTTAATTATATTGGTATACAGTAATGAAACTAAAGACTTTTACTAATTACTGAAATAAAACTGATCTAAAAATATTTTAGCTTGCCATTAAAGAATATTGTAGAATAAAAATTATTTTCCATTGGTGAGCAAGTTCTCACGATAAAACCCCAATTTTAGAATTAGTGTATATTATTTGTTATTTACCAAAATTGGTGTCAGAGAGTACAAAATAATGCATCAATTTTTAGAAACAATGTATTACGGCTGGTTAACTTTAACATTAGTCACATACATGGATGATGAAATACTGATTCTGAATATTAACTTGCACAGAGTAAAAAATAAACTAACTCAATGTCTCTGAAGCTAAGGACCATAAAATAAATTACATAAATAAGTATTTTAACCATAAATAAATTATTTTACTGGTCAGGTGATTTATTTATATTATCCAGGTGAATTATAGCAAATATGATTCATCCGTTTTCTGTGAAAGGTATGTTTGAATGTATATAAAGGGCAAGATTAATATAACAGAAAAAAATGTATACTTTAAAAATTTATATTTGAAAATAACTGGGCTGATATAGATGAAAAACACTTAATTTAAATACTTGCAGAGAATGGAATTGCCAATAGCACTTTGTACATAAATCATTCACATTAAAAAAATCTACTTTATTATAAATATTTTATGCCACATATTACACAGAAATAATTTTAAGTGTAAAATTTTTTTTATAAAAATGCCATAGAATTTTTTAAGTTTTAGCTTGGTATAAAAATTTATTAAATGTGAATTTTAAACTGCTTACCTCTGAAGATTTAAAGATCATACATTTCTTCTATATAATTTAATCCAAATAACACAGATCCAACAGCTGAAAATATTAAAAGAAACAAATAGAAAGAGCATAAAAAAGTTTATAAATCCCTTTCCCCTGTATTACAACCCTAATAAACTACTTCATAAAACAGCTAAAAGAAAACAAATCATTTAAATTTAAATAAATTAGCGGTAAGAATAATAAAATATAAAAACTCAAATTAAAATGTACGTTTGACAGATATACATCCGATAAACAGAAATTAATAAAATTTTTCTAATATTTACAAACAAAAATGTTATGAAAAAAATCAGTTATTAGCAAAACACAGATACAAAAAATAACAACAAAATGTATAATTTTAAGAAATTTTAAAATATCCGTTAGAACATTTGCTAACAAAAGTAATGAAATTTTGTTGATTTTTCAAATAAAAAGACTAGAAAATTAAAAAGGAATACCAGTTTTTTGCAAACCATGTAAATAATATTCGCAATAAAGTGGTAATAATTCAAACCGTTAAATTCGGTTGACTGGATTTAAATATTGGCCGAAGGTCTTAATTAATATTTATAGGAATTATTTTTCAAACAAAAATGCTATAAAAAAAGGGTACTTATTAGCAAAGCATGCAAATACAGTAGTAAAATGTAGCAGAAAAAGTAATTTTAAAATATCCGTTAGAACATTCGCAAACAAAAAGAAATGAAATTCTTCAGCTTTTTAAAACAAAAATGCTGGAAAATAAAAAAAGGTCAGTTAATAGTTAACATGTAAATAACATTCACAATAAAGTGTTAATATAAGTAATTCAAATCCTTACTTTCGGTTGATTTTATTAATGTACAAAGCACAATCGCTTTCAGTCTCAAAATTTTCCAAGTCCAAAACGACAACAGGGAAAGATTTCTGGTAACCGTTTAGAATCGCCAACGGATTAGGGCATTCAATGTAAGATCACAGACTACATAGCAGCAGACCATCGCCAAGGTCCCAGACCACTGCCAAAGCGCCAATTAGTTCAGATGGTCTGACACCGAGGGCGCGCAAATCTAGGCCGAAGTTGGTTGTCTTTTCGGTTTAGTCTATGATTGCACCCATCTTGAAAGGAATGACAACAGGGGTTAGAGAGAGCCTGCGGCACTGCAGTATGGGTCTCATTCTAGGATACCGCCACACGTGGCCAATTTCCACGAAAACATTTTTAGAATGCCGGGGAGGGGGACTGTCCTTTATCCATTACCCACACCCTTGAAACAAGAAACATCCCAGTATCCGTGCATGTGGTTATTTGGACTACAGTAGTAGCAGGAAAAGATATACTAGAATAAGGCTTAAGCAGAGTAATAAAAACAGAATATCTTCAAAATTCATTACAATTTCTAATCTAAAATATAATATACGAAAAAACCTCTAAAATTGAATGGGCAAAACTACAAGTTTGCCACTTCTCTAAAAATAAATCTTATAAAATCTCAAAATTAATCTTAATAAAATCTTGTAAATAAAATCCTCTTTTTTTTGGGGGGGGGATGGGTTTCCAAAGGCTTAAGTTGCACTTCAATCAATACTAACCATATTTATCCTTTTTAGTTTTACAAAATAAATTTGTTCATTTATTCCTTCTGTAAGAAAATGAGAATAATTTAGACTTTAATTTTAGAATAAATGTTAAATTGATGTACTTATTTAAGAAAAAAAAAATGTCTTCTTGTACAATTTATTTTTCGTCAGTTTGTAGATTAATTTCTTATGATTTAAACAGTTCACTTGAAAATATTAAGTTTAGTTCTCTAAATTTATATTACATATAAAAGAGAAAATAGCTTGAAGATGTATAAAAGATAAATAGAAAAGTACATGCTTTTATTTATCTTGCTATATACAAAAGTAAAGAAAAAGATTTTACTCATATTTTTCCTATTTCCTATCGTTCGATCAAGTTAAAATTTTCTGTCAGGAAAACCTACCAGGATATAAAACAGTCATCTACACCCTCCATGAAACTCTATAAAATACCATTTATAAAAAGCAACCAGATTAAAAATTTTATGATTAAAAGTGACGTGTTGGTATTCATAATATAATTGATATCTAAATTATATAATGTTCTATACCCTGTTTGGAAGAGGGTAAACAATTGTTTTTTAAGCATTATTGAAACTTGGTGAATTTTTGTTTAGAGATTTTTGTTGCTCATGCAAGATGTGGGACTCAAATCCAGTCAAAGGTAATGGAACAGAAAGAGGGTAATAAACTGAAGTATATAATATATTAATATAAGACATATATAAAGTATTAAACATTATATCAGAAAACAGATCATCTTAAAATATAAGTCTTGAATATTCAAACAAGATTCCTTCTTAAGAATGGTAAAAAAAAAGTAAGAAAATGAAGTTATCCTTTGAAATTAAAATCATAAAAATTCAAAGATAATAAAAGCAAAATTTGGATTACATATTATATATAAGCTTTGTCTTTTCTTCCCATTTTTGTAATAGTTTTTTAATCTAGTGCTTATTGTACAAAAAGCAGATTTATCATGAATAAAATGTATTTAATGTTCAAGATTCACAAAATGTAAAGAAGTTCACTATGATTTTCATTTTAACTGATGTAACCATTTTAGAAAACCCTTTCACTTGCACATATTATTTAAGAGATAATCTTGTTTTTTAATAATTTTTCTTACTTAGATTTAATGGTAACCACAAATGACGTTCAGTCGTCCCGGTAAAAACTATGTGTTTTCAGCGAGGAAAAACTATTGAATTTAGATAAGCATATCTATCAGAATATTTATAAATTACTCGGAAATTCATGATTCTTCCTCATCTAATAGATTGATTGAACAATGGCCAGTGATTAGGGCGCCGGCCTTCGGTACCGGAGTCTGTGGGTTAGAATCCCGCTGTAGGCAGGGTACCCGCCAAAAGTAGCAGGCCCCGGTCTCAACAGCCTTCGTGCATGCATACAAAATCTATCTAGAAGAGTCTATCAATTTCCTACAGACTGTATGAAGATGATCCAAGAAAGAATGAGTCAGATAAAAGAACTTAAATATCACTATATAGGAAAATATTTAATGTAAATTAGTAGCCAAACATTTCTGCTATGGTGTCTTTTTAGTTAAATTTTTCTTAAATATTATCCCCTATATAATAATAGCCTAAGGTGTCTGTCGGCAAATTTTTGAAGCGGTTGTACCTGGAATGGATTCCTCGGCTAAGGGCAGGCGATTAAATTTATCAATTTATTCACGTAATAAATAGGTAAAAATAACATTTTTTTTTCTAGCATTATGACGTCATTCCTTTAACCATCTCATATAATCATTTCTTGTTTTAAATTATTTAAATATCGCGTGCATTATTTTCATACGTTTTATCGCTGAACTTACATATTAAGCAAATAATTTTCTTTTATATTTGACTTAAATAATAGATTAAGTATATAAGTGATAATTTTAAATTCAATCATTGATTATTTTTTGTTGTAATGAAAATTTTATCATCGGTATTAACAATAAATTCTTTTCATATAAGTCGAGGACTACTAAATATCTAACTTTTAATTTATATATATTTGGAAATTAAGAAGTTTGTTTGTTTGTTATACATAACCACATGGTTTGACTAAATGAATTCCATGTGATTCTAAACTGCATTACAGGATCGGGAGACTCTAGAGGAGTATGACGATAAATAAACTATTGAGAGTGAACCAGATAATTCTCAGCCAAAAAACAAACCATTTTATTACCTGCCTCATTGGGTACTTAACAGTTCTGGAATATTAAAAATTTTACTGATCCCGTCATATGATGGGCTATATGCTAGTGTACAGTATAATATAAACATTTTCTATTTGTCAAATCCACATAAACTAGAATCTATAAAGGTTAATAAAATATTAATCATCGTACTACATAAAAGAAGTTGGAAAAGCATTTACGTTGAATCAATATTTCAGAGAAAAAGTAAATAAAAAATATCTTGTAAATAATAGAAATAACAGGCTGATTTGATAGATGCTCAATGTTTAATAAAATAATACATTAAAAATTGTGTTTACAGCTCTCTATTCCAGCAATTAATATACAGTTATGTAAAAAAATCGGGTAATGAAAATTTTTCAAAAATATTTAGTTTTAAACATATATATATATATATATATATATATATATATATATATATATATATATATATATATATATAAAGAAATGGAAAAGCCATTAATTTTATTTTTTTAAATGGCAGAACATACTTCTGAAATCATTAGGAAAAAAATTTTTTTGGTTATTATATTCCCTTTGGTTGATATTGACTTTAACGTATTACACATTTTTAGAAAAAAATTCATAAAAATTATTTTGTTTTCTATTTTTAAAATATTGCTAGGAATTTTTTTATATTTTTTCTGGAATCCTCATGCTTTCATTAATATTGCTGTACATTTTCATAAAAAATGACTGAAAAATAAATAAAATACAAATTATTTTCAGTCAAAGAGCAGAATCGTCAGAATTTGAAAAATACCAAAAATTCAAAATTTCGATTGGCTGTAAAAGGAAAACTAAACTAGATTGAGAAGAAAAAATTGATGTGGATACTTTTCTACATTAAAGGACTAAACTCACCA
>CM063509.1:87822984-87890484 GCA_032207245.1 Pardosa pseudoannulata | reverse complement strand
TAGATAAAGTCTAGAGTTAGAACACTATCCATGCCTTTTGCAGCATTAGATTAATCAAAGAAAGCGACGTCATTTTTGAAAGACAGGGAGAAGTTGAAGGGTTTTGAAGGGGGCCTCGCGTTCGGATAGTGCAAAGGGGAAAGCTAAAAAGGGAGATGAAATCCTAATATTTTAAGGATTCATAGCGGATCTCGGCAGCTGGCTGTGTTTAGCTTTCCTGTGATCATAGTCCGGTAATTCGGCTGTGATCTGACGTCAAAGAACATAGCTAAGCGCCAAATGTTACAAGTGTAGCGATACGTTGGCACCACAAGCCCAGGCGACAAGGTGTCGCTCATAACAACAAAAGAATAAGGGAACAAAGCTCAGTATCACATAACAGCTCTAATTAAGAGCTTTTATAAAATTAGGCATTTATCTAAGTACATAAAATCATGTTAATTTGAACTCTAGTTGAATGGTTGACTGGGGTCCCTTGGCCAAAGGCTTTATCCCCTGTTGTGAAGCTATTAAATTAATGATGAGTATCCAGTCCTTAAGATTAAATACAATTAAAAAAACAAATGCAGGTCTTTAAGATACAACAAAAATAAGAATAAAGTACTGGGCCCAAAGAGATTACAAGTAATAAAAAATAGAAGGAAGTTTAAGGATAGAAATTAGAAGAGAGTTTAAGGATAGCAAGAATATTTATGGGTTTTATAAAATTTTATAATTTTTATTTTTATTTTTAAAAAGATTTTATTCATTTTTTTTTATAAGAAAAGTACTGCAAACAGTACAGTAACAAGAAAAGGAAAAAAAATGCTAAAAGCAAACTTGCGAAAGGAAAATAAAATAAAATTAAAAAGTCAGCTTAAAATTGTATGAGAAAAGCTCGATCCAAGTTCCGTGGCGCCATCTACTGAGTAGCCGCGCGTTCAGACAGTGTAAAAGGGAAATTAGGAAGGGATATGAAAACCTATACATACATTTCTTCTCTATTTCTCAGCAACACACTTGCTACTGTTATCAAATATGTCATTAACTGGTGTTGATCACAAATAACTAAATTTTTAAGTATTTGTAATTTTTTCCATTTATAAATAGTGGTAGATAAAAATGGTTTTCAATTAAAATATTTTCTAGTTTGTTTTAATAATTAGATAAGTAATGTATCATATTGGTAGAGAACATCGGCATTGTAGTCTTATGTTGGATTTACTACCATATCTCTCCTATGAAGCATGGCACAAGCGGTATTTTGTACATTTTTAATAATTTCAATAATTTTTTGGGATTTTTTTTCAATTTTTTTTTTACATGGACAACACAAAAGCGTTGAGGATCTTTGGAAGAATGGCCGAAAATTGTTTTGGTATTTCCTTTTTATTAGTTTCACATTTTTTTTTTATACCAAAAAAATTTCTGCTGATATTGAACAGAAAATTTGTGTTGCCAAATATACTTTAATAAAAGTTTAAAATATATTACTGGTTATTTGAAATATTAATGTTTAAAAGTATTTTGGACTGCAGATCTTTTTTATTAGCATTCCGAAAATCACAAACATAAGACGTACATAAGTTAAAAGCTTAAATTACATCTTCATATTTCATCAAAAGGCTCCTAATGTCAGAAAGAAATATCTTTATAATATTTTAAAATTATTATTATTTACTATTATTTCGGTATCGTGAAAAGATATTTTACGAGAGCAATGTTCGAAAAATAACAGTTGATTGAATTCCATCTATTTTCGGAGATCATTGCTATAAGTAAACTGCTCAGTTTAACATTTTATTAAATAATTAGTGTGAAGTAATTTCGAAAGATTGGGATTAACTTATAGGCATTGATTTCCCTTTTTTTTTTTTTTTTTTTTTTTTTTCATGTATCTCTAGTACTCTCAGCATCATCTAAAAATGTTTATTTCTACCACAATTTCAGACTTCAAAAATCTTAAGAGAAATCACTAACTCGCCATGGTACTTTCGCAACGACGAAATCCATGAGGAACTTAAGATTCCTAATATTCCAAAATTTATTTATAATCTTTCCACTAAATTTCATAAAAATTTAAGCAATGAATTAATAAATAATCTTGTCAATTACGACCCAACTGATGCTAGCAATAGAAGAAGGCCTTTGGCCATTCTAGCCAAAGATCCTTAATAATTTGTGTTGTCTTATATAAAAAATAAAAAATAAACCAAAAAAACCTTATAAAATGTTAAAAAATGTAAGAAAAAAGATTTAAAATGCTTAAAACTGGCCATACATCACTTATCGTACTCTAAATTATTTTTATTTCGCGTAATTTCTCCCAATTCTTCCCGTAATGCTCTGCGCTTCCACGTCAAGTTGAAGGCGGAGCTTAATATTTAAATTTGCACATCGCCAAGTCTGCCGTTTTAATACTTTATTTTGCTGATCACGGTATGCAGAGGTGTGGCTTGGTTAGATAACGCCTTGCCCACCGCTCATCTCCATCGGGTTGTCGTCGGGTTCTATCCCCGGCGAAGTCAAAATTTTCAAATCTAAATCAAAATTGCTAAAAATTGTTTTTTGCGATTATTTAATATTATTTAGGCTCTTTTTGGATTTTTAGACCAATTTATTTATTTTTAAAACATGTATTTTATTTTTTCCATATTTTCAAAACTTTCGTACCCGATCATTACTACTAAACAAATAAAAATTTATAACATCAAAAATAAATCAATAAAAATTATTACTATAATTAAATATTATTATTTAGGCCTTTATCTGATTTTTAAAACAGTTTATTTATTTTTAAAATTTATATTTTTATTTTTTCCAAAATTTTTAAAATTTTGTTTTTACTCACTTTTATTCAAAATTTTTCGGCTTATTTTGTACGGATGTCACTGGCCACAAAAATATTTATGTTTTACTATCCCTAAACTTTCTACTCTCTAGTTTTGTGTTATGAACTCACGAATCAACCCTTCTATCTCTTTGCTCTTTTATGTGTTTATTTTCGCTCGTTGTTATTTTTGTGCTTACTGATAGAAGCCTCTGGATTAACGGGCTCGGCCCAAAGAGTCCAGTTGCATCACCACCTTTGATGCCTTTGAAGATGCAGTAATTGTTAATGCCATCAAAGTACTCTTAGATTGATGCGCTACCATTGACAGCAAACCCAGTACTAGAGGGCTTGGCCCAGGGAGTACTGTTGCCAATTCATCCTATGTGAAGATGTAATAATTCAGGTATCTTACCAATAAAATTATTCGAAGGGATTTGATCATAGATACATTTAAAATTATTTGCACTAAGCTTTCTTCCAAATTGTATGGACAGGTGTATAGCCTACCTAATCAGATCATAGCCGAATTACCTGACTATGATCATAGGAAAGCTAAACATCGCAAGCCGCCATGATTCCTTAAACTGGTAGAATTTCATCATCCTTCTTAACGCTCCCCAATGCACTACCTGAACGTGAGGCCATCCAACAGATGGAGCTACAGAACCTGCTCTGAGCTTTTCTCGCCATGAATTTTAAGCTGAACCTAATTTTTAATTTTAATTTTTTTAAATTTAATTTTACTTCTTGTACTAACTTAATGTAATTTCACTTATTATTTCTCTCAGCAACATTCACCTATATCTTCACTGTCTTGCACAGTAATTTAGTAATAAAAAATAAATAAATAAAAATTTTAAAATTTTAAAAAAGCATTTTAAATTTAAAAAAATAAATAAATAAACTTTCTTCTGTTTATTTTAAATATATTTCATCTTAATTTATTTAACTTGTTAAGGGCCTAGCAATTTATCTCATCCCATCATTAAGACCTGCATTTTTATACTTATTGTTTTTTTTTATTTAAAAGTCTGGACACCTGATTTTGAATTCTTAACTTGCTACAGGGGATAAGGCTTTCGGCCAAGGTACCCCGGTCAACTCTTCAATAGCTCAATCTAATAATTAACCTGATATACTTTACTCAACTATACATATATTTTTTTCACTTGTCGATGTTTTCATCATCTGTGTTTATTTCGCTGCCCAAATTCAAGCACCCTTATCCTCCAATTTTATACTTATTTTTACATGTTAGAGCCAAATCATTTCAATCATTCAATGCTCTAATTAAAGGTATTTCAAATTCTGTTACTATCGAAACCATATGCGACCTCTCCTCAGACCATAATCCAGTTTTACTAAAAATATTTATTAGTAATAATCCTTATTCTTTTCGGCCTCAAAAATTTATTAATTGGAAGCAATTTAAAGATCATCTAAATTCTACTTCTTTTGACCTCCCTAACATCAATAGTACTAATGACTTAGAAAATTTTATTAATAAAATTACTACTGATATAAACGATAGTGTTAACTTTGTTTCCACCATCATTCCTGACGCAGACAAACGCTACCACGACAGGTGTTATGATTTAACTGACTTGATTGTACTACTCTGTTGTGGCAACACAAAAAATGCCACGAGTTCTATGTCAAGATTGTAAACTTGACGCACGCTGCTGTGTTCTTTCTATGGAATTTATCCAATATTAAATGTGTTCGTTATGTACATATTCTAGTATTTATTAATTCACCATCCCCTCACACCCGCTATTCAATATTGGCGACGAGCATGTCGATTCGATTCGAAGGATACGATAATATGAACTCTGTGATTACTTCAGTTTTGATTTAAAGCATTCGGATGCACTTTCGTTTTCAAGAACATCCAGGTAAGAGAACTTTTATCGTTCCTTGAGTAATTATGGGTACCATCGGAACAATTACGGAATTCGATGTAAATTCTTCATGGGAATTATATATTGAGCAAGTGACGTTTTATCTTGAAGCTAATGGAATTGAAGATGAAAATAAAAAACGTGCTACGTTGCTAGCAGTATGTGGTATGAAAACACTAAGTATTCTAAAGTCACTTCTGTATCCAAGTAAACCATCTGAAAAGCCTTTTAAAGATATCGTAGCGATTTTAACCCAACATTTTTCTCCGAAAGCTTCAGAAATTTATTGTAGATTTAAATTTCATAAAAGAATACAGCGTAATGGAGAAAGCTTAACGGATTATATTACTGATCTCCGACGTTTAGCAGAAGATTGCAATTTCCAAGGAACTTTAAATGAGCGTTTAAGAGACCAATTTGTAAGCGGTATTCTAAACGCCTCAAAGAAGCCTCTTATCGGAATTGAAATTAACGTTAGAAGATGCCATTTCGAAAGCTTTGGCAGCTGAAACTGTAGCGAATCAGGCAAAAAATATACATTTGTTAGACTCTACACGTTCTGCTTATAAAAATAATTCGGAGTCCATCGATTTAATTCGTCACAAAAGTAATAATTTGAAATCGAAAGTAGCGCCAGGTTCTCAGGTAAAATTCGGAACAAATACCAAGAACGGAATTTGTCATGGTTGTGGAGGCCAACACGATCGTTCAAACTGTAAATTTCAAAATTCTATTTGTCATAATTGTAAGGAAAAAGGGCATATTTCTAAAGTTTGCCTTTCAAAGAACAATGTTGATAAACAAAATGCTACAAATAATGCTAAATATAATAAATTGCATGAAGTTAAGGTTGATAATTTTCAAAATGAAAAATGTGATTATATCATAAATTCTGTAAGTAAAATGGGTAGTACCTCATAAAGAAAAAGCAACTGTTCTCATAGAAGGTAAAAACTGTGTTATGGAAGTAGATTCAGGATCTTTTTATTCAATTATGTCATATGAAGTGTTTAATAAATTATTTCCTACTAGAAAACCTGTAATTCATTCAAGTTCTGTAAAATTGTCAGATTTTCAGAAAAATCCAATTCCAGTTGCAGGTATGTGCGTAGTTAAGGTAATTCATAGAAATCGCAAAGCACAATCGCTTTCAGTCTCAAAATTTTCCAAGTCCAAAACGACAACAGAAAAAAATCTTCTGGTAAACGTTTAGAATCGCCAACGGATTAGGGCCTTCAATGTTGAGATCACAGACTACATAGCAGCAGACCATCTCCAAGGTCCCAGACCACTGCCAAAGCGCCAATTAGTTCAGATGGTCTGACACCGGGTGTGCGCAAATCTAGGCCGAAGTTGGAGGTCTTCCAGGCTTTGTTTAGTCTATGTATGTTTGTTTAGTCCTACTGGAAGTTCTACGACGTAATTCAAGACTTCATTAGCTTCGCTGCTGCTGTAGTGAAAGACAAAGTATCTGACGACCCATCTGTTGAAGACGGCACCCTGGTGAGATCTTTCTTAGATTCTATTCAGGGTTTAATTGCATCCGGAACTGCCCCTCTAGAGCACTTTGTAAAAACTGCTCTATTTCCCCTATTTTTTGATAAATGCCACGTTAAGATAATTGAGCTCCTAGCCATTCATGGCGTTAAGATTATTAAGGACAATGATAACAAATTAAGGATTTTAGATTTCATAGCAAATTCCAAAAGAAAACGACTAAATGAGAGTGACCTCTTTTTTAAAAATAAGTTTGAGGTCCTAGGCAGTGACTCCGTCGATATGGAGGAAGCCATCACGGTCCCCAATGAAACTGTTACAACTGTCATTACTGAGGAAGTTAGGCTTAAAAAACCATACAAACTCTTTTTTGAGATCAATGATAACTGTCCCCAGTTGTTGGCCCAGGTTCACAACATCTCCAAAAAGATTTCCACAAAATTTGTTAGAAATCAAATCAAAGTCAGCACAGATTGTGCCGACTCTTTCAAGTCCATTCAATCTTTCCTAGTGGAAAATAAAATCCCCATTAGATCTCTTGATCTCAAGGAAGAGAAGCCTGTTAAGTTTGTCTTAAGCGGTTTGCCTCCTTTCTTCAAAATGGAAGATATAGCTAATGAACTAACTACGGGCAAGAACCCTTAAAATCGCCCATACGAAGAACAGGCTTGCATCACTATAAAAACTCTCTATCCCTTTTAAACTTTCTACTCTCTTATTAGAACTGTCTCCCTTTACCACTTTACTATTTTTAATTGCTGTCTAGGGTCAAATTGTATTTTTACTTTTCATGTAATGTTAACTTTATATGTGTAAACCCGTAAATGAACTGACAATTCCGGATGCTCACCCTGAATGATCTAAGAAGTCTCAAGACGGGGGATACAGCTTCCTGATAAGGTGCTCCAAACAACCTACAATTCGAGGTCTTAAGATGATAGTAAAGTATAAGTGTAAATGAATACGAGCGTCAGCTCCTTAAATTTATAACAATAATTCCGTACATTGTTATTCATCATCCAAAAGTCGTCACCCATGACTCTTCCCTTTTCATGACATTCATTTGCTATCTCAGACCAATTGTTTGACCTCTAATGTAATCTCTTGATTTTAAATTGTAATTTCATTTAATGTTAATATCCATTTCCTGCTGCATACCCTGAAAGAAACATACCATTCTCAGGACGAGGGATACAGCTACATAGGTATAGCTTCAACTACCCCCGATAGAGTGTAGCAACGGCTGCGTGAGTATATAATAAATTATTATAACATCTTTTGCTCTACCTAACGGTGTAGACAGTACCAGTTGTGGGCAAACTGCAGGTCAGCTCCGGCCTGTGGAAACAAATATAAGTTGCTGGTCCTCAGCAAATTAAAAGATAAATATGTGTTATGTATCTACCACAGACTATACCTTAGCTGTCTCAACGATGCCCTTTTAGCATTTAGTGTCTACCGCTTCCAATTTCCCTTCGAATATACTCTTTTCATATCTAGGTATTGTAATGAGATATTTTGGTGATACTGGATTGTAGAAGAAGATAATTTAATTACACAAAATTTTTTTTAAAGTTTCACAATTTATACTTGAGTATGTTAATACATACACGATAAACAACTGGACTATTAGGGCAATTAATTTTAGTCATTTAATGTTTAAAAAAAATAATGTCACAATATATGTATGTGTGTATATATATATATATATATATATATATATATATATATATATATATATATATAGAGAGAGAGAGAGAGAGAGATAGATAGATATAGATATATAGATATATAAATATATACATATATAGAAGTAAGAAGTTAATTACATTGCTGTACAGTAATAAAATGCCAAGAATAATAGCTCCATTATTGGTTACACTTTGAAAAATGATAGAAACAATTATCTCAAAGAACATAATGCAAATTTTCCTAGGGGTAAAAATGAAAATATTAATCAGTAGTATATTAAGCCATTGGGTGTGTTTAAGATCTTTATGGTCTATGATACACTAGCTCCTACTCATAAAGAATTTTACTAATTTCTGAAATGAAGCTGATCTTAAAAGATTTTAGCTTGCCATTAAAAATACTCTAGAATAAAAATTATTTTCCATTTGTGGGTAAGATTTCAAGATAAAACCCAATTTCAGAATTAGTGTATCAATATTTGTTATTTTTCAAAATTGGTTTCAGAGAAAACAAAATAATACATCAATATTTAGAAACAATGTATTACTGCTAGTAACAGAAGTCACATATGTAAATAGGATGATGAAATACTGATTCTAAATGTTGCACAGAGTAAAAAATAAGGGAACACTCAATGTCTGTGAAGCTAAGAACCATAAAGACATCGCACTGGAGCTCTCGGATCTCACTGCCCTGGGCCAAGCCCTCTAAGCCAGATTACTGTAGATGCATGGTATGAGACATAGCTGATATATTCAACGATATTGAGGAACCATAAAGAAAAATTACATAAATATATATTTTAATATAAATAAATTATTTTACTGGTCAGCTGATTTATCTATATGATCCAGGTGAATTATACCATATCAATATGATTCATCTGTTTTGTTGAAAGGGTCTGTTTTGAAAGTATGCAAAGGGCAAAATTAATTTAACAGAAAACAATTATATCTTAAGAAATTTATAATTTTTGTAATTTTTCTATTTTTGAAAACAGCTGGACTGATATAGATGAAAAACACTTGATTTAATTACTTGCAGAGAATAGAACTGCCAATAGCACTTTGTACATAACTCATTTACAGTTTAAAAAAAAAATCTGCATTATTATAAATATTTTTATGTCACAGAAATAATTTTAAGTATAAAATTTTTTTTATAAAAATTCCATAGATGTTTAGTGTTTTAGCTTAATATAATAATTTTTTAAATGTGAATTTTAAACTGCTTACTTCTCCAGATTTAGAGGTCGTACATTTTTCTTCTTAGAGAGTTCGATGCTGGTAATTTAATTTTAATAACACAGCTCCAAGAAGTGAAAATATTAAAAGAAACAAATAGAAAGAGCATGAAAAGGTTTATGAACCCCTTTCCCCCTGAATTACAACCCAGCAAACTACTTTATAAAACAGCTGAAAGAAAACAAATCATTTAAATGTAAATAAGATATCTATAAGAATAACAAAGTATAACTCAAATTAAAATGTACGTTTGACAGATAATCATCCGCTAAACTGAAATTAATAATATTCTAACAAATATTTTCACACAAAAATGTTACCAAAAAATAGCATTGTTATAATATTCTTTAAAGTAACTCTTAAAAGTAAAAATAACAAAATGTAACTCAAATTAAAATGTACGTTTGACTGATAAACGTCTGCTAAACAGAAATTAATAAAATTCTTACGAATATTTCCACACAAAAATGTTACGTTTAAATTTCATTTTTTAGCCAAACACGTAAAAAGAAAAATAATAACAAAATGTATCACATTAAGGAATTTTAAAATATCCTTTAGAACATTTGCTAACAACAGTAAGGAAATTCTTTGGCTTTTTCAAATAAAAAGATGCTAGAAAATTAAAAAAAAATACCAGTTATTAGCAAACCACGTAAATAAAACTCGCAATAAAGTGGTAATAAGATATTTCAAACCGTTAAATTCGATTGGGTTGACTGGAGTTAAATATTAGCCGTATGTCTTTAGGTAAAATGTGTAGGATTTTTTTTTAAAACAAAAAAAAAAATTCTATAAAAAAGATTAGTTATTAGCAAATATTGTAGAGACACAACACAACAATTAACACAAATCACCACATTTAAATTAAAGACGGACCGTAAGTTTTAGTTACTAGCAGTTTGCAACAAAGAACGACGAAAATAAACATGGCTACTTCTCCCTTATCCAACACACACACTCGGACGCTAGAGAAACACTGACCAAACGTTACACATTCCAACTACCCTCTCCCCACAAGGGGCTGAGAAGGTTTGGTTTTGGAGCGCTACGGTCTACTTTTTGCAACACGAGGGCTAATGAGACCGGGACCTACTGCTTAAAGCCGATTCCGAACGGCTACAAACATCCATGCCATAGTGGGATTTGAACCCACGAACTCCGGTTCCGAAGGCCAGCGCCCTAACCAATCGGCCATCGTTTGGCAATAAGATGCCTTTACGATCTAAAACCGGAACCACAAATCAAACTGTCAAAAGAAAACTGAAGTAGACATTGGAAGGAGGAACGCGTCCATTCTCTCCCCGTTGAGAGACTATAAACATTCAACAAACTTTTCAAAATTTAGATTTTTAACAACAGTTTTCTTTCAAAAAAAAAAAATACTATAAATTCAAAAATAAAAATAGCCGTAGTTATTTTACAAATAGACAAATACAATGTCAGAGGCACATCACAATTAATTTTCTTAAATGTTCATTCTCTCATAGGACACACGCTTTTGATACCGATTTTTTAAATGTACGCTGTTTTGTTTTTACCTTCATAAAGCGAATTTTCTTATGACCAAAGTGTAAATTTCTGGTTCTACCTAACGGATTTTCTACTGCGGTTTAAATAATTTTCACCTTGTTTTACACTAATGTGGATCATTAAGTCTTAGTCCAATGTTTCATAAATTCGATCGGAAATGGTAAGCTCACATAAGGTTTAAAGTCCTTTACATTACGTAACTGACAATAAAAAGTTTAAAAACGTTTCTTTAAACATTTAGTAGGATTTTTACAACTAACAATGAAGCTAATAAACCTCCCTGATTATGACATTGCAAATTCAATTTCGTAGGTTTAAAGCCCCCTACTGCATTTCCATCCTCTATAAAACTTATCACAGGGTCTTTAGAAAGGAGACGGTTAAAAAAAAATTAAAAACCTCTAAAAACACTATTAATATTGCATTTCTGTACTTATGTTTTATTTGTTATTACGTGTAAAGAGTAAAACAGAGGAAAACATTTCTGTATAATTTATCCGCTATTGTATGTATTGAAAAATTGTCTTGTATATGTGCTCTTTTAATTTATTCTTAAATTTCAGTCATTAGCAGTAGTTTTAATATGGCCCCATTTTTAAATGTACATCGTGGATATAGAATTAATTACTCCTGGAAGCCGTGTATCCTAATACGTCTATGACTAAGCCAAAATCCTTTAAAAAACTTTACTTTTATTTGTTATACAACTTTTTAATTCATAATATAGGAAGATAACACGTTTATATTTTCCTTGGTGTAAATGTGTACTCTAGTATTTTCAGCCATGGCCTCCAAAGGACCTAACTACGGAACTCATGATTGTACATTTAGTCAAATAAAACTGAAATAGAGTAATCCCGTAAGACGGAATGTAAAATTGTATTTATTTTAACTTAATGTTTTAACCAGAGAAATGCTTTAACTTACCGTAAAATCAGAGCAAAATTTTTAAAATATCCAAATAGCAGGGTGTGTCCAAATAGGAAATGGGAGGGGCTTACGAGTGGAGAAGAATCAGAGGTAATACATCGCATAAAATATATCAATAGAGTGCGAAGTTATCCTAATGATAGGAAGAACAAATTTTAAAATATTTTAAAATTATTTCTTTATTATATCGGATATTTTAGAAAAGTGGTACAGGGAATATAACAACTGATTGGGTTCCACTGATTTCAGAAATGAGAGCGGACATCATTGCTACAAATCTTCTATAATCCTGAGAAATCAAGTTTTAACTTTTTTTTTTTTTTTCAATAAAAAAAATTAGTGTAGAGTAATTTTAAAAGATTGGATTTAACATGTAAGTATCCATGTACCTAGTTTCTAACATTGCTACATTACTTTCAGAAACATATAAGCAACATTTTTTGTACATATGAAACTCATTACTACCAATTAAAAAAATCAGGCATAAAATATATGTATTTATTTTCTTTTTACTGGGTTGTGGAGTAAACCTTCGAGTATAGCCGAATTTCAAAGTCGTAGCAATAAGTGCGCGAATTATTAACGAAGTGAGAAATAATGTTTAAACTAAAATGAGTATCGATAGATGTGTCAAAGAAGTGCACCAGGTATTGCAAACTGGGGACCTTTTAGATAGCTCTCTCCCATGAGTCAGGAAGATACGCTACTGAAACATGTGGCTCGCTCAGAAAGTCACTCCCACGGGTGACAGAACATCTGAACCAAAGCCCGGTGACCAGATTGTTGTAGTCATCGCTCTTTTGGCGACTTTTTTTTTTTTAATAATTTGAAAGAAAAATTAGGGTAGGGGTAATTTAATACGTTTTTATTGACTCTTTTTTTATTTTATAAGTAAGCTATTAAAAACAAAACCAATCATAATTGCTTTTCTAGAATGCTTTTATGTAGCTCTGTCTTGAATCTCTAAATACATTCTATAGAGTTAGCTTGTATAAAATATATTTAATACAAATTTATCAGTTTATAATTGGTTCACGAATGTGTATTCTTTAGTATTCTAATTTCTTTGATTAATTTTGTTTATCTAATATTGACACTATTTGTGCAGAGATTGAATATCAATTATGAAATTTATACTTTTAATTGATCTTTAAACATTACACTTTTCTGTAAATTGAAATATTTCTGAGAATATTTTGTGTATTGTGTTAACAGCTTACTGCTTTTATATCAAAATGACTATATAGTATTATTTTGCTATTTTTATTTGCTATCAGATAATATAAAAATTCAAATAAAAAAAATGATATGTCCATTTTTTATTAAGAAAACAAAAATTGAATACATTTTTTATTGCAATAATATTTAAAAAAGTAAAAAATTGATTATTATATCCACAAAATTTCTCAAAAGTTCTCTGCATTTCTTCCACTGAATTTGAAAAAAAAAAGAAAAAAAAACATATAAAAATATTTATCAATATAAAATTGAAGTATTAACACAAAAATGTCATTACAATTATTCCATCTCCAATTCTTGATTAGATAAATTACACAAAAACTTTATGCTTTATTATTTACCCCCTTTTTGTGCATATAAATTCAAGTTTAATAATTGTTTTAGAGATGAATTATTACTAAAAGAGCTTTTATTACAAGCATAAATATAATTGCTATCTACATTTTCAATAGACACAAGAGGATTGATGATTTCTTGATAAATGAATCAATAATCCTCAACGCGTCTATTAAATCATAGAGAGTAAAAAGGAACTTTAAATGCTAATTAGTGTAAAAGTTTGAGTCCCATCCATGAACTAGAGTAAAACTGAGGTAGGCTGTTCTTAGCTGACAGATAAATTCTTTAAAAGGGTTTCTTATTTTACCGATATCAGTGAAATAGCCAGAATTTATTTGCATGCAGTTTTCAAAAGTCTTAATCTAAAGTACAGTGAACAACCAATTTCATAAAAAAGTAATTTCATTGCATACACATACACGTGCAAAATACGTACATATATAGTCTTACATTCATAGGTTTGCATGCATACATAAAATACTATAAAACAGATCAGTAATGTTGTATGTAATTTCATTTTACTTGTAAAAATATCTTCTAAATGATGCAGTGAGTTTTTAATGTCGAATTTGTTTAAATTTGCCTGGTAAATACTGAAGTGTACATAATTTATTCTGCTTACCATACAAGCCAAATTTAAATTAATTTCATGAATAACCGGAAAAATTAGAAGTACGATGAGAAAGGAAAGTTCACAGATTTTTCTCTTTATATTGCAATTAATGTAGACATATACAACATATCAAGTTATGTATTAAAACACACACACACACACACACACACACATATATATATATATATATAAAATATATATATATATATATATATATGTAAAAACAAATATAATGTATATACAGATATAGAATAACAACTAAAAAATTATAAAAAATATTTAAAGCAAACAAAATCGAGACGCATTCCTGCATAATAAACAGAATATTAATTTTCATTAAGAAATTAATTAAAAATTTTAGTGACACTGCTTTAATTAATCCTACTTATATATAATTTTCTATTTTTTTTTGTATTCCAGACAATTTAATATTACATGTAAATTAATTATTTACATCTATTTATATTAATTCTTTAACTATCTGTAATTAATAAAAAATTCATAAAAACATTTTAACTTCATATGTTTGTAAACTATTTTATAATTTATTCACTGTTATTCATTGTTTTCCCACATAAATATTATTTTTTATAAAATATTATTTTTTAAATACATTTTATAGATATTATATATAAATATAATTATTATTATATACACTTCATTAATTCCCATTCAAATTTAAGAAATTTCATTCAAGTGTGACTACAAATTTAGTTTGAAATTATAGATGACTATTGTCCTGCTGAATAATTGGTTTCATAAATTTTCTTTTTTTCATTTGTTATTCCATTAAATTATATTCCTACAAATAAAATGATTTAATTAATTCTTTAACTCAGCTATTATATAAAAAATCATAAAAACATAATTCATCATAAATCATAATCATATAATCATAAAAACTTAATGATAACATCATTAATCCTATAATCATAAAAACTTAATTAACTACTGATGTTGAATAAAAAATATTTACTAAGTTATTATAGAGCAGAAATTTTATATTTAAATTGATGATTTTCCATTTCATTGTTCTTCTTTATGTTCAACAGCCCTTTGCAGGCCTCAACTGTCTCAACTATGTACTCTTTCCAGCATTTAGTATCTACAGCTTCCAATTTCACTTTGAATCTATTCTTTTGATATCTAGGTATTATAATGATATTTTTGGTGATATTGCGTAGTTCAAGAAAATAATTTAATTAACACAAAACTTTTTTTAAAGTTTCACAATTTATAATTAAGTATGTTAGTACACATACAAGATAAACAACTGAAATATTAAGGCAATTATTCTTAGTCATCCAATGCTTCAAAAAAATAATGTTACAATATATATGTATATCTCACAGGAAGAGTTGACAGCAGTACTGCCTGGATTAAGCCCTGTAGTACTGGATGTGCTAGCACCGGTAATGCAGCAGTCTAAGTGTCTTTGTTAGCATTACAATTGAATGATGATATATATATATATATATATATATATATATATATATATATATATATATATATATATATATATATATGGTAGCCAGAGTGACACGCAACACCCGGTTCGCTGCGCGCATTTGGCAACGAGGGGAGTCTTCCAGTAGACGAGAGGGAGAACAGACGTACATTTGACGGAGAGACGCTCGAGTGTTTAGGAGAGGGCGGACGACGGCCCTAACGACGAACAGAGCGTGCAGACGGCAGTTCTCCCCGCAATTACAGTTAACTGAAATGTGCAACTTCTACTAATGTTCTATTATGTCCGTTATTAAATGTTGTTTACGTTAAATTAATTCGAAGTTAGTGTTTCATTTTGCGTCAACTGACTGACGTTACCCGGTATCCCGTTTGGACGTACACGGGGGTACCGCATCCATATACATACACACATATATATATATATATATATATATATATACATATATATACATATATATACATATATATATATATATATACATATATATATATATATACATATGTATATATATATATATATATATATGTATATATATATATATATATATATATATATATATATATATATATACATATATATATACATATATATATATGTGTGTGTGTGTGTGTGTGTGTGTGTGTGTAGGCTTCTGTTTTCATAAATAGAACTCTTTTGCTCCGAAATAATTTATTAAGATATGTTGAGGGAGCTCATTACACAAAAACAAATAAAAACATAAAATAAATAATCGTTGTAAAATATGGCGCGAGCGTCGAATAAAGTCATTGTTCAGAATACGTCCAGACGATGGTAGCGTCGTCGCAGCTCTCTCTTCTTCTGTGTGGAAAAACTCGAGGGCAAAAGTTTCTGGCGACGGCAGCGCCAATGGCATCGTAGTGTCGGAGAGGCGAGACCGAGACCGCACTTCGGCCTTCCTGGACAGAGGTGCCTTCATCCAAAGCCGCCTCATCGCAGGTCGGTTAGCATCACATCAGTCTTCACTTTGTCCATCGTCAGGTCAGTCCTTTTAACTCCGGAAGACTTAGGAAAATCTGGTACTCGTCGTGGGCATTTTACGTCATCGGCAATTTCTAAAAAAGAAAAACAAAAAACAAAGAGAGCGACAGAGAATAAAATGAAAGAGCAGTTTCCGTCTTAATTTCTGCAGTGTTATTTCATCCGTCATTCATCTTATTCATAATTCGTCGTCAATGGATGAAGTAAAGTTCTTTTAGTCGTCTTCACAATTTAAATTTTACATATCGTCGTTTATAGTTGTCAAAATGTCAAATGTCTCGTCTTAATTGATTATCGTCGTCATTTTGGTGAATAATGTCACATTTTGAGTAGAATGTCAGAATAGGTGAGTAAGAGTCAAAATCGGTAAAATGTCCTAATCGAGCAATCACGGCAAAGTCATATTTTAGTCAACAGCCCATCTTTTTAAGAACTAGGCGCATGTAATTGTTTTGATTGGTCCTTCATGTGATCCTTCTTTCGTTACTTCATATGTATCATTTGTCTTGACTTTAGTTATTTTATATGGTCCTAAAAATTTTGATTTAAGTTTGAGATGTGAACCAAACTGTGTTCGTTTTATTGCAACTAAGTCTCCGACTTTGTACTGTTTTGGATTTCGTCTTCGTAAATTGTATGCTTTTTTATTTTGTTCTTGAATTTTGTAGATTTGTTTTTTCGCATCTTTGCGTAGTTCTTCGCGACTTTTCTCAAAATTGGCTCGAAATTCTGACTCAATTAATTCATTGAGTTTATCATTACAATTGGTGTTCATTCTGGTGCCGAATAGTAGTTCGAAAGGTGTAGTGTCTATGCTTCTATGATAAGTGCAGTTAATAGTCTGTTGGACCTCGTTAACATATTTATACCAATGTGAAGGGTTGTCAATAGTTAATTTTGAGAGGACAGATATGATAACTCGATTTAAACGTTCGACTTGTCCGTTAGCACGAGGAAGACCTGTAGTAGCAGAATGATGTTTTATACCTTCTTTGAGGCAATAATCTTCGAATTCTTGAGATGTGAATGCGCTTCCGCGATCAGAAATAATTCGTGTAGGATTTCCAAATGTATATTTTTGTATTTCTGACTTCGAAATAACCATGTGATGATGTCGTCTTTGTGGGAAATAACCAAACGAATTTTGTGAATGCATCAATTATAGCTAAAATGTATTTATAATTCTTATGAGTGTTCTCTAGCGGTCCTAGATGATTGATGTGATATACGGATAGCAGTAATTCGTCTTTAGATATGGGATGTAAAAATCCTTCCTGTTTTCCTGCCTTGCGATTTATTAAGATACAGTGTACGCAATTAGCTATTATTCGTTCGATTTTTTGTTTTAACTTAGGAATATAATATAAATCTTCTAAGCGTTTCTCTGTGTGCTTAAGACCAAAATGTCCTTTATCATGAGCTTTCTTTATTATTTCGCTCTGTATATTTTCGGGTATTACTAATAATTCTTTACCATCAACGAATTTGTATAAAATTCCATTGCGTTCACAATAATTGTCATAATTCGAGGTTTTCAGAAGTTCCTTAATTACTTTTATCTCATTGCCCTCACCTTGGGCTAATTTTAATTTAGGTAAAATGTCATCAATTACAACAGGATAAATGTTTAAAGGTGATCTACTTAAGGCGTCGACATGTGGCATTTTTGAACCAGATCTATGTTCGATTGTATAGTTAAATTCTTGTAGCAATAAGACCCAACGAGCAACTCGTGTTGATAAATCTCGTTTGTCCATAGTCTTTTGGAAAGCTTCGCAATCGGTAACTATATTAAAGGGAATACCCAACAGGTAAACGCGGAATTTTTTCAGTGCTTCTATTATTGCGAGTACTTCAAGCTCGTAACTCGAATACTTTTTCTCTGCATCTGTAGTTTTACGACTCATATAGTATATAGGATGAAACTTGTTATCGTCTGGGGATTTTTGTAACAAAATTGCACCGTATCCTTCCACACTAGCATCCGAATGTAACTCTGTTTCGTACTTTGGGTTGTATATACTAAGAACTGGATTTTGGGATAACAACATCTTAAGCTTATTGAACGAATTTTTTTGCTCATCGTCAAATTTAAATTTACTGTCCTTTTTTAGAAGATCACTTAAATGCTTAGCTATAATTGAGTAATTATGTATAAATTTTCTAAAATATCCTGTGAGGCCTAAAAAGCTTTGTATTTGTTTCAAATTGGTAGGTTCGGGGAAATTTAGTACTGCTTTGGTTTTAATTGTGGATGGAGAAATACAACTTTTCTTTTTAAAAATTGAGACTTCTTAAAATTTATCTCCAAACCATATTGACTAGCGAGATCGAAAACTTGTTTTAACCTTTCAATTCCTTCCTCTTCATTAGCAGACAAAATTATAATATCGTCCATGTACGGTAATACAATGCCAGCATTGACCAAAGGTCGAAAGATAGTGTTAATGAATCTTTGAAAAACAGATGGTGAATTACAAAGGCCAAAAGGGACTTTTAAAAATTGGTATTCTCCTTCATGTGTCACAAATGCCGTGTATTTGCGACTTTCCTCATTAACATTAACATGGAAGAAACCATTCTTCAAATCAATTGTACTAAATACACGTGATTCTTGTAACCGATCTAAAACATCTTCGATCAGTGGGAGGGGAAATCTATCCTTAAAAATAATTTTATTCAGTTTTCTGTAGTCTATGCACACGCGAGGACTCCCATCTTTTTTCTTCACTACTACTACCGGACTCGAGTACTCGGAAGAGCAAGGTTCAACAATACCCTGTTCAACCCATTCGTTTACTTGCGCTTCAACAATTTTTTTTTCTGCAAATGGCAAACGACGCGGTCTGTGAAATATAGGTTCTTCATTTTTTACCAAAATTTTCATTTCTACATTAGTCGATTTAATTTTGTTAGGTTTATAATTTAAAATAAGTTTACGTACTTCATCTTTCAAAATTTTGGGAACGTCATTTCCAACATCTATTTCATTTTTATTAATGTCAATATTCAAAGGTAACACTGAAAAGTTATTTTCATTATCTTCACACTGATTTTTATTTTTTATAACAATTCCGTTTTCACTTATAAGGGTTTCGCCATGTAAAAGAACATCAAGTCCTATTATTGCGTCATGAGGCATAATGTAATTTTCTACAACACATATGTCAGCAAAACATTTAAAATCATCAATTTCGATTTCACTTTTAAAAAAGCCTAAAGGTTTTATTTTACATTTGCCAAATCCTGATAAAGTAGAATTTAAAGGATTCAGTTCTTTAACATTCAATTGATCGTATACACTTTTACTTAAAACCGTAACTTGACTACCAGTATCGATCAAACAGTTAATTTTCATATCACCAATTTTAACAATTTTATTCAAATTTGGATGTGAAGTAATATTAAGGGATTGTGCCTCATTAGATACTGTAGGTTTCGCATTTATACCTGAACATTCAGAAGCCTTATGTCCAAAATCTTGACATTTAAAACATTTTAAACCTTTACTTTTATGCATGCAAAATTTGGATAAATGTCCTTTATTTCCACAATTATAACAACATTTTATATTTTGATTAGAATTATGCCGTTTACTCTCAAAAGAATCATCGGGTTTTTGTTTAACTTTTGCTTTATCTGAGTTATATTTAAATCGTACAAAATCATTTTTAGCTTTCACATATATTTTCAGTTTATCTCTATATTCATGTAAGTTTTTACATCCATATAAGAATAATTTGTTTTCTGGTCTATCATTTAAACCATTTATTATATACTGTATTAAAGCGGCATCTTCAATTTTACCCAGATTACCCAACTCACGCATTGAAAAATAATATTCCTGTATAGTTTCTGTTTCTTTCTTTCGCCGTTTACGTAACAATTCATGGAGATCTGCTGAATATGAGTCAACTGCAAATTCTGCTGTTAGAGCATTTTTCAATTGCTCCCACGTAGCGATATTCAACTCACTCCGAATAAACAATAATGCATTGCCAACTAACGAACGTTTCGCGAATATAATCTTTTGAAGGTCGGACCACTTAAACAGATCTGCAACGCTTTCGAATTGATTTAGCTACAACAACACATTCTCATAACATTGACCGAAAAAATTAGTATCATATTCTAAACATCACTAAAATTAATACTTATACTTTGAGACTGCTTTAACTCACAATTAGAACAATTATCAGGGGATACTTTTAAATTATGCATATTATTATTATTATGTACAACACCTTTTGTTTGCAAATTATTATTTTTAGGCACATTTTTACTTCCATTATCATTATCAATAACAACACTTTTGGTTTTGCCATTTTCATTAATACTTCTGGTTTCATCATTTTCATTAACAACACTACTGGTTTCACTATTTTCAATAACACTTCTGGTTTCATCATTATCACTAATAACACTACTTGTTTCACTATTTTCAAAATTCATTTTAAATTTGTACTCACCGCTTTGACGAATATTGATGAGGATATCACAAAAGAGAAGTTATAACAGGTCCATTTGTTTCGTCAGGCTCCGTTTAAATCCGAAGAAAGTCACAACATTTGCATTCGTCTAGTCAGGCTCCATCCCACTTCTGAAGTTATTGTAGGCTTCTGTTTTCATAAATAGAACTCTTTTGCTCCGAAATAATTTATTAAGATATGTTGAGGAAGCACATTACACAAAACAAATAAAAACATAAAATAAATAATCGTTGCAAAATATGGCGCGAGCGTCGAATAAAGTCATTGTTCAGAATACGTCCAGACGATGGTAGCGTCGTCGCAGCTCTCTCTTCTGTGTGGAAAAACTCGCGGCAAAAGGTTCTGGCGACGGCAGCGCCAATGGTATCGTAGTGTCGGAGAGGCGAGACCGAGACCACACACACACACACACACACACATTATATATATGATAAATATAATAAATATACATACAAAAATATATTATATTTATCATAACTAATAATAATATATAATAGATATATTATTTATATCATACATATATAAATATATCATACATATATATATAATTAAGATAACTATATATATATATATATTTTGTTTATATTTATACAACATATATATATTATATATATATATATATATATATATATATATATATATATATATATATATATATATATATATATATATATATATATATATATATATATATATATATATACATATATATATATATATATATATATATACATATATATATACATATATATATACATATATATATATATATATATATATATATATATATATATACATATATATATATATATATATATATATATATATATATATATATATATATATATATATATATATATATATATATATATATATATATATATATATATAAAATGCCAAGAATGATAGCTCCATTATTGGTAAAACTTTGAAAAATGATAGAAACATTTATCTAAAAGAACATAATGCAAAATTTCCTAGGGGTAAAATGAAAATAATAATGAGTAGTATATTAAGCCATTAGGTGTGTTTTTGATCTTTATGGTCTATGATACGCTTTTTCCTACTCATAAAGACTTTTACTAATAACTGAAATAAAACTGATCTAAAAACTATTTCATCGCACTGAAGCTCGTTGTCTGACCTGCCTGGGCTAAGCCCTCTAGGCCAGAAGTTCTATTTGCATGGGTGGTAATGAAATAACAGATATTGATTACGAAATTGAGGACTGAAAAATGCTTAATTTAATGTTTAAGGGAGTCTAGAAAATTAACAAAAACTAGTAGGACAGGACTAGTAGGAAGGATACACGAGTTCGGTAAAAAAAAAAAAAACTATTTTAGCTTGCCATTAAAAAATATTGTAGAATAAAAATTATTTTCCATTGGTGGGCAAGTTCTCACAATGAAACCCCAATTTTAGAATTAGTGTATTATTATTTGATATTTTCCAAAATTGGTGTCAGAGAATACAAAATAATGCATCACTTGTTAGAAACAATGTATTACTGCTGGTTAACTTTAACATTAGTCACATACATAAATAGGATGATAAAATACTGATTCTGAATGTTAACTTGCACAAAGTAAAAAATAAGCTAACAGTCAATGTCTCTGAAGCTAAGGACCATAAAATAAATTAAATAAATATGTATTTTAAGCATCAGTTGTTAGAAACAATGTATTACTGCTGGTTAACTTTAACATTAGTCACATACATAAATAGGATGATGAAATACTGATTCTGAATGTTAACTTGCGCAAAGTAAAAAATAAGCTAACAGTCAATATCTCTGAAGCTAAGGACCATAAAATAAATTAAATAAATATGTATTTTAAGCATAAATAAATTATTTTAATGGTCTGCTGATTTATCTATATGATCCAGGTGATTTAGCAAATATGATTCATCCATTTTATGTGAAGAGTCTTTTGAATGTAAATAAAGAGCAAAATTAATTTAACAGAAAAAAATTATATCTTAAGAAATTTACATTTGAAAATAGCTGGGCTGATATGGATAAAAAACACTTGATTTAAATACTTGCAGAGAATGGAATTGCCTATAGCACTTTGTACTCATTCACATTAAAAAAAAAGTCTACTTTATTAAAAATATTTTTTTGCCACATATTACACAGAAATAATATAAAGTATGAATTTTTTTAAAGAAAAATGCCATATTAGCTTTAAAGTTTTAGCCAGATATAATAATTTATTAAATGTGAATTTTAAATTGCTTACCTCTCAAGATTTTAAGGTCATACATTTCTTCTCAGAGAGTCCTATACCGGTAATTTAATCTTAATAACACAGCTCCAGCAGCTAAAAGTATTTAAAAAAAAAAAAAAAAAAAGACATATAAAAGTTTATAAACCCTTTTTCCCTGAATTACAACCTTAGTAAACTACTTCGTAAAACAGCTAAAGAAAAAATCATTTAAATTTAAATAAAATAGCAGTAAGAATAACAAAATGTAACTCAAATTAAAATGTGCGTTTTACAGATATACATCCGATAGACAGAAATTAATAAAATTCTTACGAATATTTACAAACAAAAATGTTCCGAAAAAAGATCAGTTATAAGCAAAAGACGTAAATACAAAAATAACAACAAAATGTATCATGTTAGGAAATTTTAAAATATCCGTTAGAACGTTTGCTAACAAAAGTAATGAAATTCTTTGGATTTTTCAAATAAAAAAAGTAGAAAATAAAAAAAGGAATACCTGTTATTAGAAAACCATTTGAAAAATATTCTCAATAAAGTGGTAAGAAATAATTCAAATCATTAAATTCTGTTGACTGGATTTAAATATTGGCCGATTGTCTTAGTTAATATTTATAGGACTTTTTTTTCAAACAAAAATGCTATCAAAAAGGTTATTTATTAGCAAAGCATATGCAAATACAGTAGTAAAATGTAGCAGAAAATGTTATTTTAAAATATCCGTTAGAACATTCGAGATTAAAAAGAAATGAAGTTCTGCTTTTCCAAACAAAAATGCTGAAAAATAAAAAAAAGGTCAGTGAATAGTTAACATGTAAATAATATTCACAAGAAAGTGTTAATATAAGTAATTCAAACCAGATTCAAAAGTAATTTCTGTTGATTTTACCAATATACAAATCTCAGCAAAGCACAATCGCTTTCAGTCTCAAAAGGTCCAAAACGACAACACGGAAAAATTTCTGGTAACCGTTTAAAACCGCCAACGGATTAGGGCCTTCAACTTTATGATATAGCAGCAGACCATCGCCAAGGTCCCAGACGACTCTCAAAGCGCCAATTAGTTCAGATGGTCTGACACCGGGGTCTGGCAAATCTAGGTCGAAGTGGTTGGTCTCCTATGCTTAGTCTATGGTGGTACCTTACGGCCTCTAACCCGGTGGCAATTTTGTGCACCGGGGTGAGCGGCTTAAGCTACGGCTTATCAAGTGATCATAGTTTTCCTTTTCCGTCATTAGATCTTAGAGATGGAGACTTCTAGTAGCAGTCCGGTTTTTGATTTACGAGCTGCTATCGATCAACTTTTCGATTACCTCCACCGTCACTTTGCTGAGTGGAAATTTAATGAATGTACCAACGACTATCTCGAGTTTGTGAAGTCACTACTGTACAAATCTGAAGCAGCTACTGAAGAAGCCGAGGTGAGGCAATTTTTAAATTACTTGCTAGGTGTCCTATGCTCCCTTGATTTTAGGGACATCATTAATAGCTACCTATTCCCCCTTTATTACGATAAAAGTGCTGACAAAGCTAATGCTATTCTTGGAGAATTAAATTTACAGTTAAATAAAAATGCCGAAAACTAAATTATATTAGAGGAAATTAGCACTTCTAAGAGGAAGCGCACTGAAGTTAACGTCCCAGTCAGCAATCTCTTTGAAGTGCTTGAGAACGAAAACGATCAAGAAAAGATGGATGAAGCCCCCCCCCCCCCGTTGAAACAATTAATACCGTAAAACAAAAAATCAAAAACCCTATAACCTCTTTTTTGAGATAGGGAGCAACAGCAAAAATATCATTCATCAGATACACCAGCTAACCATTGGGATAGAGATGAAATTTATCAAAAACCAAATAAGTTCTTTTGCTTTTTGAAACAAAAATGCTGGAAAATAAAAAAAAAATGGTCCATTAAGAGTTAACATGTAAATAATATTCACAATAAAGTGTTTTAATATTAGTAATTCAAACACTTACTTTCGGTTGATTTTATTAATATACATATCTTAACAAAGCACAATAGCATCAAAGGCATCAGAGGTATCAAAGGCATCAAAGCACAATAGCATTCAGTCTCAAAATTTTCCAAGTCCAAAACGACAACAGTGAAAAATTTCTGGTAACCGTTTAGTATCACCAACGAATTAGAGCCTTCAATGTTACTATATAGCAGCAGACCATTGCCAAGGTCCCAGACCACTGCAAAAGCGCCAATTAGTTAAGATGGTCTGACACCGGGGGCGCGCAAATCTAGGCCGAAGTATTGGGTCTCCCTTGTTAATCTATGCTAAGGACCGCGGCCAATGAATACAACTTAATATTTCTGGTTCAAGGCAAATTAAAAGGAATATATACTTTTTTTATCAATCCACCATAATTACATTTTTTAATTGTATTTTAACTTTTCTGTAACTTCACTCTTATATTCACTCTCTGAACTCTTACTAGTGACTGCGAGTATTTACTCCAGGTAACTAGTCTCATGAAGTTCGTGGATCCCAGACTCAATCCTTTACTACTTTCTCTCTACTTCTGTCTACTGACTCTTGGTTGACTTCCACAGACAAGCCAACCAAGAGCCAGCGCCATTGGGGATTCCTCCCCAGATGGCGCCGACCCCAAATTTTTTTCTGATGGTCCTGATGGTCACCCTGATATTCCTGTTAACTTAAAGAAGCACACCTGTAAGACTGTAACATTGATCAACACTGGGGATACGACTCTCAGTCAAGGAGCCCCGAACGACATAACTACTTGGACTGATAGTCTAGTTTAAGTCTGAAATATCTTCAGCTATCCAGATAAAGCGCTTCATTGTCCCTCAGTTTACGTGTGATTTAAGTATTGATTCACTTTTTTTCTGTTTACCCATTATATACGTAACCACTTAAGTAAATATTATTAGAACGTAAGATATTCGTACCTAACAATTTAAAAATGCAGGTGTAATATATATATATATATATATATATATATATATATATATATATATATATATATATATATATATATATATATATATATATATATATATATATAAGATATTTTGTAATATTACTACGTCTCGGATCAGGGATTTTCGATGTATTTCTATGTTTTTCTTATATTTAACGCATATATTGTAGCGTACTGGGGCTCTAAGTGAGCCCGAAAAAGGATAGCGGAGGATTACGTACAGGCTATGATATTTATTTAGAAACACAATATTGAAGTTATGATAAATACAGATGAAACGATGAATATCTACAAATGAAAATTATGATTGTTACAGGAATCAGCTTCCTAAGAGAAAAAAAAGGGGATGACACTCAGTCGCTCCCTCATAATTCTGAGCCGATGAGTTCACAGACTCGATCGGTCAAAAATTCTCTCTGGGCCTCGAACTCTGCTCTTTTATATAGTCTTCTGACCGCAAGAATGTCCATCTCAGCTGATCGGACAGCTGGTTGATGACGTGGTGGGGATAATTCGCGTAGCGTCAGCAGGTGCCAGTAATCGGTTTGCCGAAATCGGGAGCAATCTCGCCGATCCATTAATTGCCGTCCCTGGACAATCTCTTGGAGAACAAGATAGTAAAGTGTTATTGCTTCCCTTACAATGTAGAGGACTTCTGTCGTGTGAGACTCTTTCTTCGGGATGCCATTGAAACTAACACTGGAAACACTTCGCCAGCATCTCAATGATTTTTTCAGACAAAATGATTTAGATGGTCCTTGGTGTTCCCAATCCTCTATTCAGCATCATATTCTGCCCGAAACAACGTCTTTCACTAGGTAAAGAAGAGCTCAGTTCAAGTACTCACAAAAGGCACGGTTGATATTCTTCTACGTTATGCCGTCTTTTCTTACGGTTTTAGTTAAGTCTGTATCAGGAATTTAATGTAACGAGAATTCGTTACAATATACTCATATTTAATAGCATTTACGTATTTTTAAATTTATTTTATTTCATTTTAATCATATTTAGCCATTCTTATTATATTAATTTTTTATCCTTTTTTTATTATTAATCTTTTATTATTTATTTTGCTTGTCATTTATTATTTTCTTAATATATTTAATGGGACTGGCATCTTTATGACTTTTTTACTCATCATGAACCACTCCCTTTCACAACTATTCATCTTACTTACTGGAGATATGCCCTAGTGTGCCAGGGACTCCGACAACTACCATCAAATGGAAGCTGGTTGCAATATTACTACCTATTATCTTCTCGCAGAGGCAAAATGGTTATTAAAAACAAGCTACTCGTTTACACTTCCTATTATTACCTATATGGTAGCAGTGTGATCCTATACCGCATAAGCTAATTTTAAAACTTCTTGTTCTCAAAATATAATCCATAGGGTAATTACTCATGCTTCCTGGTACTTTGAACGCAGTGTTGTCAACCATACGATAATTACCGTATATGTACGATAACTTAGGACTCTGTGCGATGAAAAATAATCTCAAAATTATGTGACATAATTCTGAAAAACTGTACGATAATTTTCTGATTTGTACGATAAACGAAAAGTAGACTAATGGAGAATTAAAAGAACAGGTAATTTAACTGCAACATCAAAAAATTGAGAATGTCTAATTAATTTTTTTATCACTTTTTCCCATCAAATAATTATTGTTGTAGATTTTAGAGCAGCTTAAGGACCATGTTTTGAGCTTCTTCTTCATTAAGTAAAAGTAAATAATCCTGTAACAGTAGTCGAGAAAGGCCATCTGTACTGTGTAATAATAGAAGGGAAAGTGTCAATTATAAAAAAAAATGTATATTTGTGAAATTAAATATGACCTAGGTACTAATGTTTGGTATTATTTGAAACTAATATAAAATAAAGAAATTTAAAAATGGTTATGACATGTGATTTTATCTGTTAGTTATTTAAAATTATTTAAATCACTCTTATACTTAAATACACAAAACACAAAATGCAAAATTATAAAAAAAAGATATTTCTTTAATGATTACATAATTATGGATAGTTAGAAGTAATTTTGCATTTTACTTATTCTATTGCAGTTTTCACTAAAATATGGTATTTTTAGTAATTAAACCGATTATTAAATAATAATCGGCTACAAAGTTACATAATGGTAAATAATAAAAATTCTGCCATTTCTATGTTTTTCCACAGTTTTAAAATCTGATATTAAGATTCAATTGATTAAAAATATATCCTACAAGCGCCCTCTATTAACACTATTTTGAATTAATTACAAAAATGTACGATAATTTATGAGCCAATGCCATAATTTTAGGACCTACAATCCATAATTTTGCCTGTGAAGGTTGGCAACACTGTTTGAACCATTAGAATTAAGGACGAGTTAAATATTCTACCTCTATCTAATTTATTACTGAAACTCTCTACTAAATTCCATAAAAACTAAAATAAAGACCTGATTAATAATCTCGTCAATTACGAACCTACTGATGTTGTCAATAGAAGAATGCCTTTGAACATTATTCCTAGATATCTTTAATTTTTGTGTTTTATTCTTATAAAAAAAATCGTAAAAAACTACCCCCAAAAATGTATCAAATGTTAGAAACATTTCAGAATAATTTAAAATCCAGCCATACGTCACGTAATTGTTTTTCTCTAAATCCTTACAGCCGTTTAATTTCATTGGTTCTGAATCTGAAATTCTATTGGACAAAATCATGACTTTTGAATGATTCTCTCGGTCTCGGGTGAATTTCTCGAAATCCACAGACTAAACAAATACTGACACATTCAGTACCAGAAGCGAGTCCCATCTAGAGTTGTGAGCAGTGAAAAAAACCCGGTTTAAACCCGGGAAAAAAACAGGGTTTTTTGGGAAGGGAATTTTGAAAATTTCCAAAACATGGGAATTTTGAAGAATTTTGAAGTCGCCAAATCCTATGACACAACGAGAACCACCATTTTTTTCTGTCTTTGTTGTAGACCTCAAAAGTTGATATTTTCACAAAATTTAACTATTGTATGCTATGAAAAAAAATTGAATAATTAGGATTCACTAACTCTATTTGGCAAGGTATCCTGTTTAGCATGAAAGTAGGAATGTTTTCCCTTTGAGAAATATCCAATATTTTTATTATTACAACTCATCAGCATTGGCACAACAGCCCTTTGTGGGCCTGGGCCTTCCTTAGAAGCTTTTCCCAACCTGCCCTTCTCCCAGCAATTGATCTCCAGTTCTTTACCTTTAAGATGGCAAAATCTTCATCCACACAGTCTTTCCACCGTTTCTTGGGCCTTCCTTTTGGTCTTTTATTGGAAGGGAGTGCATTAAAACTCCTCACAGTTGTTCGTTCTGGGCTCATTCTCATTAAATGTCCTGCCCATCTCATTCTATTCAGCTTTATAGATTTGATAACATCATTACTGTTATAGATCTTATATAATTCTTATATTATATAACAGTTGTAATTAGATGCCTAAAATTACTTATATCAGCATTGAAATTTTCATTTTGCCTCTTTTTTTTTATCAATTTTTAATTACATTTAGTTAATTTTGAATAAAGTAGTTTAAATGCAGTTAACTTACAAAAATAATTTATAAATGAGGGAATATTGGAGTGCATTTTTTGGGACCACCCTGGGTAACCTATTCTTGAAAGAACGTTAGGGGGAGAAGTCTCAGGCATCTCCTTCTTGATAAAGGTGTTCATGTAAAATATTCCAAGTAAAATTAAAAATTTTTTTACTTGCAGTGCTGGTTTTTAGGTTTATTAATTGTTTCACAATAAATGGAGAGACGAAACTCATATCAAAATAACTTTTAAAGCTGCAATGCACAAAACTTCATCTATGTTTTGCTGTTCATTTTATCCTCTATATTTATACCTCTTAATCTTTAAAGGTCATTTGTATCTTCCTTCTCTAAGTCTCTTTTGTCATGCAGTAGTGATGTTCATCTGCATCTTACCACCTTGTGAATTATTCTCCACCTTGTGAATTATTACAACTATTAGGCAATAATCTGTAATGTCACAAAACTCATAAATCATTATTTTTCTTGGATAACATCTCTCTCTCTCTCTCTCTCTCTCTCTCTCTATATATATATATATATATATATATATATATATATATATATATATATATATATATATATATATATATATATATATATATATATATATATATATATATATATATATATATATATATATATATATATATATATATATATATATATATATATATATATATATATATATATATATATATATATGTATATATATATATATATGTATATATATATATATATATATATGTATATATATATATATATATATATATATATATATATATATATATATATGTATATATATATATATATATATATATATATGTATATATGTATATATGTATATATGTATATATGTATATATATATATATATATATATATATATATATATATATATATATATATAATGTGTGTGTGTAGGAATTGGTCACAAAATGCAACATTGTCATTGGATTACACCTTTAAATGATATATGCATTACAAAAAAATAATAAACTGTTATTTTAAATTTAAAGATATTTATTTTTATATTATAAAAGGAGGGGGAAAAGTTTAGCATAGAGCAAATTACATACTAAATAATGATCAAAAATAATGTATATAATTATTATATTAGCCATTAAAATGGAAGCAACCCGTTATGTGTTTGACTAGACTAACAGGGTAATTAATTACATAAGTACTACTATAAAATCATTTAAATACTCATTGCTATTATTTCTTGAATATATATTGTAGGGACAGGCGAGTAATAGTGAACGGCCGGAGAGCGCCACCTAGGAAGAAAATAAGTAAATAGGGAATTATATTTACTAATAATATTATAAAATATTTATATCCATATTAGTTTTCTCTGTAATTATTTAAAATAAATTATTTTTATTAATACTCATATTGTTTATAACGGCGGCGATCTAAATTATTTTTAATAATATATATTAAATATAAATATTATATAATATATAAAATATATATATTGAATTAAAAAAAAAAGTCTATAAAAAAATATGTAGTCCTTAAATAGCCAAAAAAATAACTGTAAACTATAATAATATGATTTCTTAAGTTAAAAGTTTTTAAATAAAAATTCCGGTGTTTTATTAATAATAATTTATTTTTTTTTTTTTTTTTACATTTTTTTTTTTTTTTTTATTTTTTTAAAGATATTTTTGTATTTTTTGTATTTTTATATTATTTTTTTTATATATTTTTTTTTTGTTTTTATATAAGATTTTTTATTTTTTGTTCTTTTTAAAATATTTTAATGTGCTTTTTTGGAACAATTTAGAAGACATTTTTAATGAAACAATAAGGAATTATTGTAATTCTTGTAGCTGATAAAATATATCGAAATTTTGTAAATAACAATTTAAAATCTCTATTTTCTGTGTGATATTTGATCATTATTTAACGCTTATATCATTTCTGTTACACATAATTAGAATAACTGATATTAATATAAATTAAATATAATATTTGTTATACGAAAATAGCATGTAACAAACAATTATACATATTCTGATGGTGATTATATTAAATGGACAAGCTGTTTATTATCTTATATAAACAAATCATGAATATCATATTAATCATCTGTGTTGTTCTCTTATAATCATGAGTCATGATATTATGCGTTCAATAAAGCTTATCTTTGTTTGATTCCATACTGTATGCATTGTATTCCATTTTTAGCTCCGATGCTTTCGTCATCCTTTACGTACATAATACTCTCCCTCATTTCTGAATTTCATGTCTCTCAGACGATTTCTCGTGGTGTTATAGCCATTTGTTTAAGTTTGTCACACCAGTGTACATCAATGACGTACCGCAGTACCCACATACACACATTACCACCTTCGCTACGACACTGTCCTGTATAAATAAAAAAAATCTAAAAAATATAATGTGCTTACACAGAAAAAAAGTAATAAAACTTAAAAAATAATATGTATTGAAGTTTCGGCTTCAATATGGTATAAGAAAACTTTCATTTATTGTCATTTCGTTCATTATCATTAAACCCTTCGTAGTAGCTAAAAGCTTAAGTTACTAGCTTTAATGAAGTTCGTGAATTCTAAACTCTATCCTATTAAATTTCCTACTTTCTATCTCCTGACAGTTAGTTGAACTCCACTGGTAATCCAACAAACGAAAACACTCCAACGGCCATGTTGGTGGTTCCCAGATGACTTAAACTCTGCACTTTTCCTGATAATCCTGGTGGTTTTCTGTTTAACCATGGTGAAATCCAAAACTGCATGCAGACTGGTACTATATTTTTTGACATTGAGACGGCATTTGCATTTGCAGACGTGTCAGTGAGGCCTCATTAAAAAGTGAAGAGCAACGTGCCTACTATTTTTTTTCTTTTTGGTGTAATAATTTTCTTTTGTATCGTTTCACAACAGAAGGTATTACAAGACCTCGAGAATTTCACACTTTACCTCCGTACGTCCATTATCTTCAAAATTTACTCCTTCTCTAAATTTTTATGCTTAATATCACTAAAAGAGCCCACCGTTAGTACTTTCTCCCTTTAAAACAGAGTATAAGTCTGTCTAGCTGACGAAACCCCCAAAACTGTTTGAACAAAACTAAGCCTAGGGGCAATATTAATTATTTAAATTCATTCAGCAACAAAATAATGGCTTTATACAGCATTGAAACTGTTATGTAATTTATAAAATTATATAATATTTATACAATTAAAATGTTTATATAATTCAATCTCCTACAGAAAAAACAGAAAAGAATGAAAGATTGTACGGGGCACCAGAGCTAACAGCTGAAATCCCAGTGGTGACGATGAAACAATCTTTCGTGGTGTTCTTCATTACATGTCGGAAATTTTAAATTATCATATATCGGGTGGCCATAACTAAACTGACAGTGCTCACAGTGTTCTGTAGCGCGATCTATTTGCGAGAATGACGCCACATTTTTTAGGAAGATTAAACAAAACGGGGGGACGAAGGATTCCGCGAAAAAGTCATTAGCCGCTACTTTCCAACTGCATGGACACCTCGGTCGCCTGATTTAACCCCATGTGAGTTCTGCCTATGGGGTTAACTTAAGTCCAAGATCTATCAAGGAGTGGTCCAGGACCTGGCTACGTTGAAGGATAACATATCACGGACTGTACGGGAGATTCCTACAGACATGTAACTTTCTGCTGTTGTGCATACTGTGCACAGAATGCAATATGTGATCCACAACAACGGCAGCCACATTGAACCTGATATAGCAGTGTATGGAGTGGAAAATACAACTGCTTCTAACGATGAAGTCACCCAATATCAACTGGGACGCTACATAAGTAGCAATGAGGCTGTATGGCGTATTTTATCCTTTTCCATTCATGAGCGATATCCAACGGTTGTTCATTTAGCAGTACATTTTGAAAATGGACAGCGTGTGTATTTTACATCAGAAAATGTACGTACAAGAGCAATGTCACCACCGCCAACAACATTAACTGAATTTTTCACATTATATAGAAATGATACCTTTGAAAGGACACTACTGTACTCTAAAGTACCAACTTATTTTACGTGGAATACATCAAAAAGAAAATTTCAGCTTCGTAAACAAGGTAGAGCAGTACAAGGACACCTCAATTTATATTCCACAGATGCTTTGGGTTGTCTGTACACTGTACATCCAAATAACGCAGAATGCTTTTACCTAAGATTATTATTAATCAATGTTCGTGAACCAACATCTTTTCAAGAATTAAAAACAGTCAACGGCCATGTGTGTGCTACATTTCGTGAGGCTTGCCAGAAATTAAGTCTCTTAGAAAACGATGCTCATTGGGATATTTCACTCGCTGATGCTTCCAATACAGCTCAACCACAGCAGATACGTACACTATTTTCCATCATACTAACTACATGTTTTCCGGCTAATCCAAAGGATCTTTGGGAAAAATATAAAGACTATATGAGTGAAGACATTTTACATCTCTTGCGTAGAATAAGTGATAATCCTAACATTCAATTTACATCAAATATATACAATGAAGCATTGATTTTAATTGAGGATGTATGTTTGACAATAGCCAACAAATCACTGACAGAATTGGGAATGATTGCTTCAAATAGATCTGGTAATGACAGTTTCGATCGCGATATACAACGAGAAACGCACTTCGATGTTAATGAATTACAAACATTTGTTCTAACGAATCTGCCGAAATTGGTATCAGAACAACGAACAGCATATGACACAATTATAAATGCAATATCTAACAAGAGTTGTGGTTTATATTTCTTAGATGCACATGGAGCAACTGGCAAAACTTTTCTTATTTCAATTATTCTGGCAACTATAAGATCACAAAATAATATTGCACTTGCTATTGCATCATCTGGTATTGGAGCAATTCTTTTGGGCGGTGGTCGAACAGCTGATTCAGCATTGAAACTGCCATTAAATATGCAGGTAATTGAAACTCCAACATGTAATATTAGCAAATATTCTGGGATTGGAAAAGTACTAATATCATGCCAGCTTATAATATGGGATGTAATGCACCATGGCACACAAGAAATCATTGGAAGCACTTAATCGCACATTAAAAGATTAGAGGAGAAAAAAAAAAAAAAAAAAAAGAAAAAAAAAAAAAAAATAAAAAAAGAAAAAAATAAAAAAAAAAAAAAAAAAAAAAAAAAAAAAAAAAAAAAAAAAAAAAAAAAAAAAAAAAAAAAAAAAAAAATAAAAAAAAAAAAAAAAAAAAAAAAAAATAAAATAAAAAAAAAAAAAAAAAAATAAAAAAAAAAAAAAAAAAAAAAAAAAAAAAAAAAATAAAAAAAAAAAAAATAAAAAAATAAAAAAAAAAAAAAAAAAAAAAAAAAAAAAAAAAAAAAAAAAAAAAAAAAAAAAAAAAAAAAAAAAAAAAAAAAATAAAAAAAAAAAAAAAAAAAAAAAAAAAAAAAAAAAAAAAAAAAAAAAAAAAAAAAAAAAAAAAAAAAAAAAAAAAAAAAAAAAAAAAAAAAAAAAAAAAAAAAAAAAAAAAAAAAAAAAAAAAAAAAAAAAAAAAAAAAAAAAAAAAAAAAAAAAAAAAAAAAAAAAAAAAAAAAAAAAAAAAAAAAAAAAAAAAAAAAAAAAAAAAAAAAAAAAAAAAAAAAAAAAAAAAAAAAAAAAAAAAAAAAAAAAAAAAAAAAAAAAAAAAAAAAAAAAAAAAAAAAAAAAAAAAAAAAAAAAAAAAAAAAAAAAAAAAAAAAAAAAAAAAAAAAAAAAAAAAAAAAAAAAAAAAAAAAAAAAAAAAAAAAAAAAAAAAAAAAAAAAAAAAAAAAAAAAAAAAAAAAAAAAAAAAAAAAAAAAAAAAAAAAAAAAAAAAAAAAAAAAAAAAAAAAAAAAAAAAAAAAAAAAAAAAAAAAAAAAAAAAAAAAAAAAATAAAAAAAAAAAAAAAAAAAAAAAAAAAAAAAAAAAAAAAAAAAAAAAAAAAAAAAAAAAAAAAAAAAAAAAAAAAAAAAAAAAAAAAAAAAAAAAAAAAAAAAAAAAAAAAAAAAAAAAAAAAAAAAAAAAAAAAAAAAAAAAAAAAAAAAAAAAAAAAAAAAAAAAAAAAAAAAAAAAAAAAAAAAAAAAAAAAAAAAAAAAAAAAAAAAAAAAAAAAAAAAAAAAAAAAAAAAAAAAAAAAAAAAAAAAAAAAAAAAAAAAAAAAAAAAAAAAAAAAAAAAAAAAAAAAAAAAAAAAAAAAAAAAAAAAAAAAAAAAAAAAAAAAAAAAAAAAAAAAAAAAAAAAAAAAAAAAAAAAAAAAAAAAAAAAAAAAAAAAAAAAAAAAAAAAAAAAAAAAAAAAAAAAAAAAAAAAAAAAAAAAAAAAAAAAAAAAAAAAAAAAAAAAAAAAAAAAAAAAAAAAAAAAAAAAAAAAAAAAAAAAAAAAAAAAAAAAAAAAAAAAAAAAAAAAAAAAAAAAAAAAAAAAAAAAAAAAAAAAAAAAAAAAAAAAAAAAAAAAAAAAAAAAAAAAAAAAAAAAAAAAAAAAAAAAAAAAAAAAAAAAAAAAAAAAAAAAAAAAAAAAAAAAAAAAAAAAAAAAAAAAAAAAAAAAAAAAAAAAAAAAAAAAAAAAAAAAAAAAAAAAAAAAAAAAAAAAAAAAAAAAAAAAAAAAAAAAAAAAAAAAAAAAAAAAAAAAAAAAAAAAAAAAAAAAAAAAAAAAAAAAAAAAAAAAAAAAAAAAAAAAAAAAAAAAAAAAAAAAAAAAAAAAAAAAAAAAAAAAAAAAAAAAAAAAAAAAAAAAAAAAAAAAAAAAAAAAAAAAAAAAAAAAAAAAAAAAAAAAAAAAAAAAAAAAAAAAAAAAAAAAAAAAAAAAAAAAAAAAAAAAAAAAAAAAAAAAAAAAAAAAAAAAAAAAAAAAAAAAAAAAAAAAAAAAAAAAAAAAAAAAAAAAAAAAAAAAAAAAAAAAAAAAAAAAAAAAAAAAAAAAAAAAAAAAAAAAAAAAAAAAAAAAAAAAAAAAAAAAAAAAAAAAAAAAAAAAAAAAAAAAAAAAAAAAAAAAAAAAAAAAAAAAAAAAAAAAAAAAAAAAAAAAAAAAAAAAAAAAAAAAAAAAAAAAAAAAAAAAAAAAAAAAAAAAAAAAAAAAAAAAAAAAAAAAAAAAAAAAAAAAAAAAAAAAAAAAAAAAAAAAAAAAAAAAAAAAAAAAAAAAAAAAAAAAAAAAAAAAAAAAAAAAAAAAAAAAAAAAAAAAAAAAAAAAAAAAAAAAAAAAAAAAAAAAAAAAAAAAAAAAAAAAAAAAAAAAAAAAAAAAAAAAAAAAAAAAAAAAAAAAAAAAAAAAAAAAAAAAAAAAAAAAAAAAAAAAAAAAAAAAAAAAAAAAAAAAAAAAAAAAAAAAAAAAAAAAAAAAAAAAAAAAAAAAAAAAAAAAAAAAAAAAAAAAAAAAAAAAAAAAAAAAAAAAAAAAAAAAAAAAAAAAAAAAAAAAAAAAAAAAAAAAAAAAAAAAAAAAAAAAAAAAAAAAAAAAAAAAAAAAAAAAAAAAAAAAAAAAAAAAAAAAAAAAAAAAAAAAAAAAAAAAAAAAAAAAAAAAAAAAAAAAAAAAAAAAAAAAAAAAAAAAAAAAAAAAAAAAAAAAAAAAAAAAAAAAAAAAAAAAAAAAAAAAAAAAAAAAAAAAAAAAAAAAAAAAAAAAAAAAAAAAAAAAAAAAAAAAAAAAAAAAAAAAAAAAAAAAAAAAAAAAAAAAAAAAAAAAAAAAAAAAAAAAAAAAAAAAAAAAAAAAAAAAAAAAAAAAAAAAAAAAAAAAAAAAAAAAAAAAAAAAAAAAAAAAAAAAAAAAAAAAAAAAAAAAAAAAAAAAAAAAAAAAAAAAAAAAAAAAAAAAAAAAAAAAAAAAAAAAAAAAAAAAAAAAAAAAAAAAAAAAAAAAAAAAAAAAAAAAAAAAAAAAAAAAAAAAAAAAAAAAAAAAAAAAAAAAAAAAAAAAAAAAAAAAAAAAAAAAAAAAAAAAAAAAAAAAAAAAAAAAAAAAAAAAAAAAAAAAAAAAAAAAAAAAAAAAAAAAAAAAAAAAAAAAAAAAAAAAAAAAAAAAAAAAAAAAAAAAAAAAAAAAAAAAAAAAAAAAAAAAAAAAAAAAAAAAAAAAAAAAAAAAAAAAAAAAAAAAAAAAAAAAAAAAAAAAAAAAAAAAAAAAAAAAAAAAAAAAAAAAAAAAAAAAAAAAAAAAAAAAAAAAAAAAAAAAAAAAAAAAAAAAAAAAAAAAAAAAAAAAAAAAAAAAAAAAAAAAAAAAAAAAAAAAAAAAAAAAAAAAAAAAAAAAAAAAAAAAAAAAAAAAAAAAAAAAAAAAAAAAAAAAAAAAAAAAAAAAAAAAAAAAAAAAAAAAAAAAAAAAAAAAAAAAAAAAAAAAAAAAAAAAAAAAAAAAAAAAAAAAAAAAAAAAAAAAAAAAAAAAAAAAAAAAAAAAAAAAAAAAAAAAAAAAAAAAAAAAAAAAAGAAAAAAAAAAAAAAAATAACAAAAGAAATGAAAAAAAAAAATAAAAAAAACAAATAAAAAAAAAAAACAAAAAAAAGAGGCTGAATCTTTGGTGGTGCACTCATCTTGCTAGCTGGTGATTTTCGACAAACGCTACCAGTTATACCACGTTCAACACCTGCAGATGAATTGAATGCATGTCTCAAATCATCAGTGTTATGGCGGTATGTGGAGAAAATATCCTTAAAGACCAATATGCGTGTTCAGTTACAACAAGATCAATCTTCTGAACGATTTGCAAAACAATTGTTAGATATTGGGAATGGTAAAATGGAAATAGACGAATCAACAAACTGTATTACTTTACCAGAAAACTTTTGCCACATTGTAAAATCCACTGATGAATTAATTGCCAAAGTTTTCCCAAATTTATCACAAAATTATAAAAATAATCAATGGGTTAGTGAGCGTGCTATATTGGCAGCCAAAAACTTTGATGTAAATTCAATAAATTCCACAATTCAAAATGAAATACCTGGTGAAGAAAAACATATAAATCCATTGATACTGTTGTCAATAAGGATGAATCAGTTAATTATCCAATAGAATTTTTAAATTCATTGGATCTACCGGGAATGCCACCGCATATTTTATCTTTGAAAATTGATTCCCTAATCATCCTTCTACGAAATATAAATCCACCGATACTATGCAATGGGACTAGGCTATTAGTAAAAAAAGTAATGAATAATATAATTGAGGCAACCATTTTAAATGGAAAATATCAAGGGGAACATGTACTATTACCACGCATTCCCATGATACCAACAGATACTCCATTTGAATTCAAACGTCTACAGTGTCCTGTACGCCTAGCCCTTGCAATGATCATTAACAAAGCACAGGGACAATCATTACAAGTATGTGGATTAAATTTGATAAATCCATGCTTCTCACATGGACAGCTGTACGTTGGGTGTTCAAGAGTTGGAAAACCATCATATTTATTTGTTCTTGCACCAGACAGAAAAACAAAAAATGTTGTATATTTAAAAGCACTACTATGATAAAATTCACAATGAGTCATCAAAAATCATTCATTCCATGATGATATTTAATAATTACAAAACTATTGTCCAATTGAAATTTGTTTGCAATATTGTTTAATATCCCAAGTGAAGAAGTGTGTTTATTCGACCATCAACTATGTATATCTATGTTTTGTACATATGTTATATTCAAATGATAAGTGTAGGGATAATTTTACAGTTAATGTTCATTTTGATGTTTTGTATACATTTGATGATTAATAAATTGTGTTTGAGGTATCAAAACTGTCTTTTTGTTCAAACACAGCAACGTGTGAACGGGTACAGCTAGTATATATATATATATATACAATATATATATATATATATATGTATGTATATATGTATATTATATATATATATATATATATACATACATATATATATATATATAGGTATGTATGTATGTATGTATGTATATGTATATGTATATATATATATATATATATATGTGTGTGTGTGTGTGTGTGTGTGTGTGTAAATGAATTTGTGTCTGTCTGTCTGTCCGTACTCAATAGACTCAAAAACTATGCATCTAATCGCCTTGAAAATTTGGGAAATATTTAGGTATATCCCTGGGAAGATTTTTGTAAATTTTCAACGTTCGAAATTCATTCCTTCCCCCTTTTTCGAGCATTTCATGTCATTATTCCAAGCATTATTTTCCCCGGTTAAACGCAAACGATTATTTTTTTAATTTATTGCATCATAACTAAGTGAAAGAAGGAATATTTCTAGCCATGTGACGTCATCCCAAGTAACTGCTTTAAACGCAGTTTTCCACGGTTAAAAGCAGGAGATTAAAATGTTCAATTTATCACATAAATAGGGGAAAATGATATTTTTCTATCATTATGACGTCATTCCTTTAAATATTTCATTTATTCATTTCTTATTTTATATTATTTAAAATCGTCTGCGTAGTGTTAATTCGGTTTGACCTGGAAATTTAGATATAAAGTGATTAACTTTCATTTCTATGTGACGCAAATTATAGCATTTTTATATGAGAACTAATTTTAAATTTAATTCTTGGTTCATTTTTACGTTACAATGAAATGCATATCAACAATATTCTAAGAACAAAAAGTACCTATATGTATGTAATACATTCATTTGTACGCAATTACGTACGAAATTCATTTGTACGAAATTACGTACATATATGTACGTTATTTCGTTTATTAGGCAACGACCTTTCTGACAGCCACCAAATTACGTAAAACTACAACAAAAAAGGAATTTTAAATTATACTTTTCTATTATATTTAATAATTATATAATCTTACTTTTCTTTTATATTTAATACTTTTGACTCAACATAAATATCAGACAAGAAAAATCGGTAAATTTCTAATTCCGGGGGCCCCGCCGCCATGTTTTTGGCGCTATTTCTGTACAAGTGATCGCCAAATTGTCGCCAAATGATGTTTACAATTTGTGTATTAAGTTTATACCCAATTTCAAAACGTATTTTGGACAAAAAAAAAAAAAAAAAGTTTCAAATGTTGTTAAGATGAATACAAATTTAAATTTCAGTTTTTAATGTATTTAAAGGCGCTTTTGTACTGGTTATTAAACTAAACAGTGCGGAATTTTTGCAATAAGTGCAAATTAAGCAAAATATAAGAATTAGTTGGTTATATTTAGGCAATTATGCTTATAAAATATTTAGATATATTTATAAAATATGGTTGTTATTTAATGAAATTATTTTTAAACTGTCAAAAGATTAAAAAGTAATAAAATACGGTACAAATTACTTCTCGAAATTATTAGCTTAAAATGAAAATATAAGAACGGAGTAAATGCTTTAAATAAATAATAAACAATAAATTTTTAGCTTAAAGTTCTGAAGAAAGTAAGGGAGTGAAATGATTTTTCTTATTTAAGTGAGGTAAAGCTCCCCTTGATCTTTCGTAACAATAACGGTAGACGGTCGTAATAAAATTGCTTTTATTATTTAGCGTATCACTTTAAACAATGTATTACACTATAAAATAATATAGTTTAAAATTATTTCTTCTTCATTTTGTATTAATTTAAGACCCAACTTTGAATAAAAAAGTTCAAAAAGCAGTACATTAAAAATATAAATGTGAATTATAACATCACTTGTTACTCTTCGAAAATTAAGCATAAAATATAAAATAAATAAAGCGCTAACCTAATTTAAGCATCCTGTGTTGTTGGTGGATATATACGTTTGACTTGATTTAAAAAATCCTGAAAAGCATCTTGCGGATTTGCTTTCATTTTCCTCCCATAAATTCACAAAGGTACGAATCAAATTGATTTTCATACTTGCGAACTGTGCGGAGGGATCTCTTAATTTAGCTCCACAAGCCCTCAATTGTATTGGGGTGAGCTCCAGTATTAAATTTAAAAAGCGAAAAAAATACCACAAGAGCTCAGGCAAGATGGACAAATCTCCAGAGCACAGCCGATGTGGACAGACTTGAAATGGACGCTAGAAAATCAAAATTCAGCGGTCTTGGAGTATTGTTAGTTACAAGAACCAATAAGGGTCAAATATTCAAATCACGTGTCATTTCCCCCCAATACCCTAAAATAAAGGCGCCAATTGACACCCCACCTTTTTTAGGGGGTGGTGGAAGAGTCGCAAAAGAAGAGAAAGATTCGCCAGAAAATTGGGTTCTAGAATTTGGCGATATCTCCCATGCTTGGCGTCCCCACCGAACTATTTTCCGGAGGCCAACCTAACTGGGAAATAGCCAGAAATTTAAAAAATTAGAAATACGGGGTGTGTCCCAATAACGGATAGGAGGGGCTTAAGAATGGGGAGAAACATACATAATGCAACGCGTAAGATGCATCATTAGAATGCGAAATACTCCTAATGTCGGGAAGAATAATTTATATAATATTTAAAAATTATTTGTTTTTCATAATACTTCGGAATCGAGAAAAGATAATACGAGAGCGATATCCGCAACATAACAGTTGATTGAATTCCGTCCATTTCGGACGTGAGGGCGGGGATCATTACTATACATCATTGCTATAAGTAAACTGATCAGTTTAAAATTTTATTAAATAATCAGTGTAAAGTAATTTTAAAAGAATATGATTTACTTATATGTATTGATTTCTTATTTTTCTTTAGTTCCACTACGCTGAGCATCATCTAGAAAAAAAAATTATAATGTTTATTACTACTACTATTTTATAATTTAAAAAAATATATTATATTGCAATATAATTAAATTTTGTTATTACATTGTCTGATTGTCAATATTTCAAGTATAGTTTGAAAACGGTAAGAATACCTTTAAGTAAACAAGATACGTGAGTAAAATAAGATTTCGAAAGATATAAATACTGGAATTATCTGCAGCTGATTAATGATTAATTCCTCATTGTTATTAAATATGTACCTTATAAACTTAATGTAGCTGAATGTTAACAAAAGCATTATTGAAACCAAATATTTTGAAATTTGTTAATGAGACAATAGAGATACAGTAAATCTTTATGTGTACATATATTCTTAACAATATTATAATCTTATCAGCGTTATCTAATAAGATTATTTTGTAACAATAACATTTCATTTTATTTAAAATGCAACAACATTTCTGACAGTCACCAAAATTACGTAAAACTATAACAAAAAAGGAATTTTAAATTAAAATTTAAAAAGTATGTTTTTACTTAGCATAAATGTATTTTTAAATAACAGACAAGAAAAATCACCATTTTGGTCCATTACAATAGAAGCATAGAAATCTTATTCATATTTTAAGATGAAAATCGAAGAAAAAACTCTATACTCCAGTGCAATGAAATTTGTTAAGGTAATTAATTCTCCCTTTAAAATTATGTATTTATAAAAAATTTATTTTATAAAAATTTATTATTTATGTTCGAAAATTTATTAGTTTTAGTATCCAATCGTGTATTACGTATTATTAAATATTTTTAGTTAATTTAATCATTAATATACTAAATATTTAATTTGAATTTAATTTTAAACTCATGGATATCACTTTTACTTTTTTTTTAAATGTATCATTTCAGTACATTACGTTTGACAGTTAAAAGAAGGCGTATAATTACGTAAAATCAAAACAAATAAGCCGATTTAAATTTCAACCTTTAAAAAAGTATACTTTAATTTACACAAAGAAATTACTGAACATTTAACAAGAAAAATCAAATCACCGTTTAACACACATGGACAGATAACTGAAAATGAAGTTCATAATCAAGAATAAAAGAAAAGATATTACACTCCAGCTCTCTAAATTTTTTTAATTTTTGGTTACGAAATGTCCCAATTACTTTATCGTTTCATATCTTATCATTCTTTATCAGTTCATAATGAATAATGATAATAATTATAATAAAAGTTATTACACTCCAGCCCTCTAAATTAATTACATTTTTGGTTACAAATTGTCCTGAATGTTTTATCCATTCGAGAAATCTAAATATAATGCTAAGAAATTGATTTTGATGACCGCATATGCTGAAAAATTTATGTTCATTTAAAAAAAAAAAATGTTGGCTACTTATAATTGCATGAACTAACTTTTGATAAAACTTTTCTCTTTTCAGTGTGCTTCGAAAGATTATGAATTTATTTTCCGTCTTTTTGAAGTCTTTTAATAAAATTAGCATAAAATTTGGAGAAATATGTTAAAACAAAGTGTGTAATGCCTCGAATGTCAATATAAAAATTGTACGTTTTAAGAAGTTACACACTGCATGCTTAAGACAACAGAAAAATCGAATATTAATATAGAATGTATAGGTATTTATACATATAACTGCATTTTATTTCCGTTGAAAGTTATGAACAATAACACAAATGTGTTTCAATACTGCTTTTATAAAATAAAAGTAGGATGTTTTAGAAAACCTTTTATAATGTACTAAACATTTAACTGAAATTTTAAGATTTTATCAATTTATACTAAACATATTTTGAATAATAATAAAGCATTCTCGAGCTTAAATGTAAAAATCTACATTTTTCCTGTATATATATCAAAACACCTAATATTGACGGAGCATATTTATTTTATATAAGAAAGCGTATAAAATATTCCTTTCATGTAATTTTTATATGAAAATAATACTGTTTTGCTGTCATTTTTCATGGACATTCAAGGGTAACGTCCGCTAAGGGTAATTTTACGTGACAGGGTGGAGAAAGATGATTTTATAGCCATTGAGTATCATAGAATGTATAGCCATGATATCAGTAAAGAGCTGCAGAAAGTTTGATAATTCTTAATAAGGTTATAACATTGAAATTGCTAAATGACCTTATAATTATTAAAACATTATAATTAAAGATTAGGACATTTATGAATACGACTAAAATTTTACTCCAAGAAAAATCGGAAAATCTGTCCCAAAAGCTGACAAACGTTTAATAATAGAAAAATAACTAATAATTTAAGAATAAGAGATATATGTCATTGCATCAAAAATTGGGAAATTTACCACTAGAGCTTATGCATGGAATATAGTAAAAAAAAATTATAATTGCATAAAGTAATATAAAGATTTTTTTTTTTTTGCTCAGGAATTTGAAAAAAAATCTGACAGGCTAACTGGTCATCCTCCTATACTTCTGAGGTTATAGATAATTTTTGGTGGAATATGATTCTGGAAAGCCATCAAACCTGATTGGTCTTAATTCTAGGGGAAGGGATGAAGTTTATTTTTACTTCTGTGTATAAACTTATTACAAACTTGCGTTTTCTTTTTAAACAAATAGGCAAAAGTTTAGAATTGCAAAAGTTTAACCAGGAAATGGATGACTGATTTAAAGATTTGTCAAAAAAAAAAAAAAAAAAAAAAAACCCACTGAAATAATTTACAAGTAAGGAAATAAATTGAAAGGAATACAAAAATTAAAAGCTCTAACAGGGCGAAAGTTAAAAAAATTACAAATGCAGGGCGTGTCCCATAACCGATAGGAGGGACTTAAGAATGAAAAAAACTACACATATTGCATCAAGTAAAATGAATCAGTAGAATGCGAAATGTTCCTAATGTCAGGAAGTAAAATTTTTACAATATTTTAAAATTGTTTGTTTTTCATAATATTTCGGAATCGGGGAAAGATATTTTAGGAGAGCGATATCCGAATCATAACAGCTGATTCAGATTTCGCCATAGATCTTCCATCGATTTCGGCTATAAACCTTTGCTATAAGTATACTGCTCAGTTTAACATTTCAATAAATAATCAGTGTAAAGTAATTTCGAAAGATTGGGATTAACTTAGATGCATTGATTTTCCTTTTCATCTGTAGCTCAACTACGATAATCATCCTCTAAAAATATCTTTTTAAATAACTTTCACTATTTTAAAATAAAAAAATATATTATTTACCAAGATCATCTACACAATGCGTTGAGAAAAATTCACTTCCAGTATTGTTTGAAAACGTGTTTATCGTGAGTAGAACAAGGTTTTTAATCATAGGGCATTCGCAGCAGATTGGTTTTGATATGTATCTGGCTTAAGCATGTATAGTTAATAAATGGGTTAGAACCGTGACTTGAAATTCAATGACCTCTCTGAAAGTACTAAATTAAGTAAAGCTATGACAAAAAAAAATTGTAATTTAAAAAGTACTTTATAATTAGCAGAAATATAATTTTAAATATCAGACAAGAAAAATAACAACTTTTTTGACACTAGGATATAGAAATCTTATTCATATTTTACGTTGTAAATCGAATAAAAAACTCAGAAATTTGTTATGGCAATTCTCACGTTAAAATTATTACGTACTTATGAAAAATTTATTGCTAATTAAAAATATATTTATTATGCTGGAAAATTTATTAGTTTTAGCCCTCCGAGTGGAACACACCGAGGAAAAAAAAGTCTCCAAAAAATACGCTAAACTTTCATTGTGTCAGTGACCAAAGTGCTCCTATTTTTTACTTCACCCTTTGTCGACTAGATTGGAATATGGGAAACCCACCCTCGTTACTGTCTCTTTACTTCAGGTTATAAATAGATATATAAATAGACATTATAGATTGTTAATTTTTAATACACATAAAGCTCGTCATGTCTCGAAGATCATCCCATACGAAATAATGGTTTCTAAGTACAAATAAAAATATTCTTCAAGAGAATGATTTCTATTTCTTTTACGAAAGTCATCCAAGCTATTTAAGTCTTGCAATTAGAGATACATCTGTTATCGCAAACGAAATACTTCGAAATAGAGATTTACAAAGCCATGAAAAGCTATCAGCGTCTTTGTGCCTCAGGGAGTTGATGTGCAATTCCTAAATAATCGACCTGACCCTCCTACCTCAAAACTCCATAGGGAAAAACACTGGCAGGAATGTACATTACATCCATTTTCGGAACGTTTTTGGAAGTCGAAAATTGTGCGTGACAACCGCTTTGAAGACATCATCGCTTTGGCGGAATTGTACGTGCGAACCGCTTAGAGGGTTAGTATCCAAGTGTGTATTACGTATTATTAAATAGCTTTGGATAATTTAATCATTAATATATTAAATATTTAAATTGAAATTGAAACTCATAGATATCACTTTTACTTTTTTTAACATGTATCATTTAAGTACATTACGGCGTATAACCGTTAAAAAAGTATACTTTAATTTAGTGATAAAAATTATTGAACATTTAATAAGAAAAATCTGACTATGATCATAGGAAAGCTAAACATCGCAAGCGGCCTAGAGCCGCCATGATTCCTTAAACTGGTAGAATTTCATCTCCCTTCTTAACGCTCCCCAATGCACTTCCCGAACGCGAGGCCATCCAACAGATGGAGTCACAGAACCTGCTCTGAGTTTTTCTCGCCATGAATTTTAAGCTGAACCTAATTTTTAATTTTAATTTTTTAACTTTAATTTTACTTCTTGTACTAACTTAATGTAATTTCACTTATTATTTCTCTCATCAACATTCACCTATATCTTCACTGTCTTGTACAGTAATTTAGTAATAAAAATAAATAAATTAATTAATTAATTAAATTAAAATAAATAAATAAATAAAAATTTCTTGCTATTCTTAAACTTTCTTCTTTTTATTTTAAATGTTTTTCATCTTAATTTATTTAACTTGTTAAGTATGGGCCTAGCAATTTATCTCATCCCATCACTAAGACCTGCATTTTCATACTTATTGTTTTTCATCTTAAAAGACTGGACACCTGATTTTGAATTCTTAACTTGCAACAGGGGATAAGGCCTTCGGCCAAGGTACCCCGGTCAACTCTTCAATAGCTCAATAAGAAAAATCAAATCACCGTTTTAAGCACATCGATAGATTAACAGGAAATGGAGCTCATAATCAAGATTAATAATAATAATTAAAAAAAAAAATTACATTCCAGCGCTCTAAATTTTGAAATTTTTGGCTTCGAAATTCCCGAATAATTTATCAATTCTTTCGGGAAATCAAATTCTAATGCTATGTAGATGGTTTATGATGACCGTATATACTGAAACATTTATGTTCATTAAAAAAAAAAAAAAAAAAAAAAGTTTACTTATAATTGCATGTCCTAACTTTTGATAAAACATTTCTCTTTGCAGTATGCTTCGAAAGATTATGAATTTATTTTGCGCCTTTTTGAAGTCTGATTGGAAAATTAAAAATTAGCCTAAAGTAAAACGGAGAAATCTATCAAAGGCATCAAAGCTGGTGATGCAACTGGACTAAATAGGCCGAGCCCGTCAATCCAGAGACTTCTGTCAGTAAGCACAAGAACGAGCGAAAAATAAACACATAAAAGAACAAAGAGATAGAAGGGTGGATTCATGAGTTCATAGTACAAACTAGAGTAGAGAGTTTAGGGATAGAAAAACATAAAATACTCCCAATGACATCCGTACAAAATACTCAAAAAATAACAATTTAATATGATCAAAATCAAAAAACTTGAAAATTTTGAAAAAATAAAAAATAAGTGTTTTAGAAAGAATTAAACTGCGTTAAAAATCTGGAAAAGGTAAAAAATAATAAATCAAAATGTAAAACATTTTTTATTAATTTAAATTAAGTTACTTAAATTAATTACTTAAGTTACTTAATTTAAATTAAGTAACTTACAGAACTATGATGATGCAGGCGTTCTTAAACACTATGGCACACATACACACTCCTGAATGACAAAATAAGGTATTTCATAACGTTTCAAAAGGATGAGTAATTTAAATATTAAGCTCCACCCTTTGGAGAAATATATTAAAATACTGTGTGTAGTGCCTTGAATGTCAATATAAAAATTGTGGGTTTTAAATAACTTAAATATTGGATGCTAAAGACATAACAGAAAAATCGATTATTAATATAGAATGAATAAGCATTTATACATATAACTGTGATTATTTAGATTGAAAGTTATGAACAATGACACAAATGTGTTTTAATAGTGATTTTGATAAAATAAAAGTATGATGTTTTAGAAACTTTTTATAATGTTCTAAATATTTAACTGAAATTTTAATTTTTTTATCAATTTACACTAAACATATTTTGAACAATAAAGCATTCTCGAACTCATTTTCTTAAATGTAAAAATCTACATTTTTGCTGTATATATATCGAAGCACGTAATATTGGCGGAGCATATTTATTTTATATACGCAAGGGTATAAAATATTCGTTTCATGTAATTTTTATGAGAATAATACTATAATGCTGTCATCTTTCCTGTAAAGTCAAGGGTAACGTCTGTTAAGGGTAATTTTAAGTGACAGTGTGGAGAAAGTTGGTTTTATAGCCACAGAATATCATAGAATATATAGCCATGATATCGGTAAACAACTGCAAAAACTGATAATTTTTAATAAGGTTATAAACTTCAAATTACTAAATGACCTTATAGTTATTAAAACAGTATAATTAAATAATACGATATTTACAAACACTACTGAATTTTTTATCACTCAAATATATGAAAATCTGTCACAATATCTGACGCACTTCTTGTAATAGAAAAATAAACGATAATTTAAGATGAAGAAATATATAGATATCGCTAATCTATCATTGCAACAAAAATTTGGAAATTTACCACTAGAGCTTATGCATGGAATATAGTAAAAAAAAAATTATAATTGCAGATTATGATATTTATAAATAGCACTAATTTGTTTTTCAAAGAATAAACGAAAATCTGTCACAAAAATGATACTTCAATTCTAAGAAAAAAAAAATTATTTATAGTAAAAAATTAATGATAATCGAAGATTGTTGCAGTCCAGCAACCTTTTCCTCCATCCTCCATGGCTTTCCAAGCTTCTCTCCGGAGTAAAGTGAAGAGAGACAGAAAAAAAGTAAACAGAACTCTGATTATAGAACGTCGCGAGCAATCGCTGTTACGAAACCCGAAGTGTGAACTAATTTTAGTGTAGAACCATGTAAATAAATATGTTTTGTCATGTGAGTGTTAGTTAATGTGTTTTGTAGAAATAGAGCTATCCATCCATCCTAGAAGCCTAGTTTTGTTTTAGATACAGACGCCCAGAAGAAGCGGAAGAAAGGTAAGTTGTATACCTTTCTTAAAATTAAGATCTGCTAACAGAACAAAGATTACGACAATTATAGATAGATGTGATCTCTTATTAAAAATTTAGAAATTTGTCACAGGAGCTGAAGCTTGGAATATAAGAGAAAAGTAAATTATAATTTATAGATTATAATACAGATAAGTATGATTCCAAAAAAGGTGGAAATTAATCAAAGAAACAGACATTTGAAATATGACAAAAACATATATTATAGATTACGAGATTTAAGACATTTTTTAAAAATTTTTATAACTCCTATAAAAAGTGGAAATGTGACACTAAAATATTATTTATAAGTATATTATAAGTTGGATAACTTATTAAAATGAAATAGTATTAATTTTGATATATATTTTATGATTTAAGCTAAATCATTTAATCAAATATAGAGTATTATGTTTAACACTTTCAGGGAGAGTACAATAATCCTTACCTCATGTAAACGGCATCCCTTACTTTATTAAAATGGCTTCGAGAAAATGTTCCTGATGTTTCTGCTACATTTACGGCAAATATGGTGAGCGCAAGAGGAACGTCACAGGTTAAGTTGGCTTTATTTTATGTATTTTTGCATAAAACTTGGAGACCAGGGCAAATGATTTAACTAGAGATCTGGGCCTTTTCAAACAGGCAGCTGAATTATTATGCTCCAAATTGAGAGGAAAAAACTTATTGGCCAACGGAACCACTTTTTGTTAATACAGGAATCGTAAAAGGGCCATACAACATCATTTAGTATTTTTTTTTTTTTTTTTTTTTTTTTTACCACCATGCTTTGCATATTATCTCAAACTTCTGTTTCCGCTTTACTTGGTTCTCCTCACTTTGGTACTTTGGTGAGGGCGGAGCATAGTATTCAAATTAGTTACTTTTCAATTTGCTCAAAGACATTATTAAGTCCCTAGCCTCCGTGAAGGAGTGACACGATTGGCATGGCGCTTCCCCTGTACTTGCTCTTTATTTCCAGGTCGATGGTTTTATTCCCCGATGATAATTATTCTACTTATTATTTAAATTGTTATTTTAACTTAAATTAGTTATTTTATATTAATTCGAATCTACTTAATTAATTTCCTGATTTTTAAACTTTTATTTTCATTTTTAAAATTATTTTTAAACATTTTTTACTCTACATCAAATTTTTATTTTCAATGCTGTTCAGATGTCCCTGGCCAAAAAAATATTTTTATGTTTTTTCTATCCCTAAACTCTCTACTCTTTAGTTACTGTATTACGAACTCACGAATCTACCATCCTATCTTCATCTTTCATCTTTTATTTGTTTATGCTCTGCTCGTTGTCAATTTCTCTGCTTTCTGTAAGAAATCTCTGGATTTGAGGGCTTCATTCCAGTTTCCCTACCTTCTTGAAGGTCTTGGAGGTCTTTACTAGAACCTCATTTGTTGCTCAGATGTTCCTGGATTAATGCCAAAATTTAATATTCCCTACAATAAAAATGAATGGAGGTTTTTTATAGATTCGTCAAAAAGGAGCCTTAAAGCTGTCCTTCTTCATCAAGAAAACCAGTGGGCGTCTGTGCCAATTGGAGATTATGTGCATTTAAAACAAATGTGTGAAAACCTAGATTTCGTACTCAACAAAATATGACTATCACGGTTGGACAATTTGCGGTGATTTAAAAATTATCGTCATGCTTTTCGGTCAATAAAAAAAGGGTATAGAAAATTTCCGTGTTTATTTAAGAGTGGGACAGCCGTGACAACACACAACACTGTGTCAGAAAAAAAAATGGCCAAAAAGACAGAATCTTGAACGAATTTGAGACGACCATGACATCAAAGGAAAGAGAAGCTTTGGTTGCCTTCAAAGTTCTTGTCGGAAAGTTTCTAAGCAATCACAAAGATCTTAAATTTAAAACAATTGTTAACAACTTGCTGAACATATTTTAATTGTTGGATTTCTCCATGAGTGTAAAATTTCATTTTCTTCAATCACACTTTGACTTATTCCAGGAAAATTTAGGATCAGTCAGAGAAGAACAGAGAGAAAGGGTCCACCAAGAGATTAAGGATATGAAGCGAAAATATCAAGGCAGATGGAACCAGAATATGCTTGGCGACTATTGTTGGATGTTCGCAAGACATATGGATAAGATTGAACATAAAAGAAAGATCTCCAAAAAGAAGTTTTAAAGGAAAACAAGCAAGTAACTCAATTGAAATGTATTTGTTTCGTCCTCAGTTTGAAACTATCATTTATTTCATGTATAAACCTTAATAAAACTCATAAAAACAGGTCGTTGTGGTTTTTTTCTAAAAACTTCTTATAAAATTTATGTAAAAAATTTACAACGAGGGAATATTTTGGTTTCGTCCATGTGCGACTCAAGCTTTCAAGAGTAATGGTTTTCATTCTTTATATACAAAATGTATATATTTTAAATTTTAATTGTTTTTGAAAATTAATATGTCTCACCAGATTAAATAAACCCACATGAATAGATAAAATCTATCGTTGCCAGTTAGTTCAAGCAAACAGATAGCATATATAGGACATTATTACCAATAATCTTTATATTAATTTTATAAATTTTCTAGACGTGATGGAAGTAAATAGAGGTCATTTTCGAAATCAGAGTAAGAGATAACTTAAAAATAAGGAAAAACTGGTCTTGTATTTTTCAAAAATTTAAATTTTGCAGGCCTGTGTAATTATTAAAACTACGTAAAAAATGTTTCGGCAAATGTTTTTCCTACCTTACCGTAAGCCGAACGATGGCCGAATGGTTAGGGTGCTGGCCTTCGGAACCGGAGTTCGTGGGTTCGAATCCCACTATGGTATGGATGTTCGTAGCCGTTCAAAATTGGCTTTAAGCTGTAGGCCACGGTCTCATTAGCCCTCATGTTGCAAAAAGTAGACCGTAGCACACCAAACCAAACCAAACCTACCCTACCGCAAAAACAGCTTTCCAAGCTGCCTTGGACATTAGGGTATAAAAACCATATTTATCACAAAACTCAGAGTCTCAATATATTACTAGAACTCTCATCTTGTGACTGAGAATATTCATTTCACTGTCCTCGACTATTCTTCTGCTCACCTTTCTCTAACTTACTCTTTTCTACCCATAAATATACACCTACTTATCAAAAAAGGGCGTTGACATAAATTCAACCAGTTCTTTAAAGGCGTCGCATATGCAACGAAAAGAAAAATTACATAGTTCAAATTGGATCCATCTCTACTGACACTTTTATACTGACAAGTTTCATTTCTTACTATTTCCTGCATTAAAAAAGATGAGAGTATTTACAAAGAAAGCACTTTGTAGGAAGGGAAAATTTCCGATGGGTTATGTTTATGAACTTTTCACGCAGTTGGTGACATCTGATAAAACCTGTTCTGAAAAAACACGATTAAACCAGTTTCCGATTTTCGTAACTAAAACTTTTTCTTCATTAAGATAGCAAGGAAATAGCCATTAAATTATTTTGAAGGGGTTTTAACGTTTGTCACGGGACAAGAAACGTTGTAAATCTGTGTTTACAGCAAGGATTTAGAATCCTTTTCTCTCGAATTATTTATATCTTTTTAATAAAACTTTTCAGACAGATATATAAAATTTGAGTTCATTATAGAGAAAACTGGATATCGATGAACGGGATATCACATTAAGAAACTCCTGTAAGTAAAGGACAAAAGGTTGAGGGCTAAAGGTTGTCCTTCATGTTATTAATAGGGTTATAATAATGTAAAGGTTGTTAGGTGTATATAATCACAGATTTATAGCTTTGTATTCAATTTCATTTTACATTCTATTGAAAATTTTATATAACTATCCTAAACATTTTGGTGAGATTTTGTATTCTTCGTTCGAATGTATTTTTTATGTGTTCAGGTACAATACACGTCTAGTCATATGCTCAATTCTAAGGATACCAACTCAAAAACTGCTCTGCACGCGATTTTGTTCATTCATATATTCATTCAATTTATAATTTGGTTTGTTTGTGAATGAATATTTTTTTCATAGCATTGTATTTAATTTTTATTTTACGTTCTTTTGAAAGTTTTCTATAATTATCCTATACATTTTGGTGATATTATTTATTCTTCGTACAAATATTTTTTAATGGATTTAAGTACAATAAACGTCTGGTCGGATTGATCAGTTCTTAGGGAACCAGCTCAAGAGCTGCTTTGTATGGAATATCGTTCATTTATTCATCCAATTTACAATTTTGTTTGTTTAAGAGTAATTATATACATTTTTTTCATAGCATATATATTTATAGCATTGTATTAGATTTTCATTTTACATCTTATTGAACATTATATAAAGCTGTCTCATACATTCTGCTAAGATCACTTTTCCTTCAAACAAATACACTGTCTACCAATAAATATTTGGACACCTGTGATAGAAAAAAAGGACTAACTTTGTTGAAAATCAATAATTGGTAGAGCCTCCACGAAAAGCAAATACAGAGTGAACCCTCCGGAGCATACTTTCCACAAGTCTTTGAATTACAGCTAGTGGTACTGTTTTCCACTCGGCTTGGAGTACACATACAAGTTCCTTCACCGATTTGGACGGGTAGTGCACCTCTTAATTCGACGATCTAACTCATCGTCGAGTTTCTCGATAGGCTTCAAGTCTGGGCTCTGAGCAGGCCAATCCATTCGATTAATTCCATTGGGACCATACCAAGCCTTGGTTAACCTTGAAACCTGACAACTGGCATTGTTTCCTTCAAAACTTTCCAGACATATATATAAAATTTGAGTTCATTATAGAGAAAACTGGATATCGATGAACTGGATATCATATTAAGAAACTCCTGTAAGTAAAGGACAAAACTTTGAGGACTAAAGGTTGTCCTTCATGTTATTAATAGGGTGGTAATAATGTAAAGGTTGTAAGGTGTATATAATCACAGATTTATAGCTTTGTATTCAATTTCATTTTACATTCTATTGAAAATTTTATATATTTATCCTAACATTTTGATGAGATTTTGTATTCTTCGTTCGAATGTATTTTTTATGTATTTAGGTACAATACACGTCTAGTCACATTGCTCAATTCTTAGGATACCAACTCAAGATTTGCTCTGCACGCGATTTTGTTCATTCATACATTCATTCAATTTATATTTTGGTTTGTTTGTGAGCGAATATTTTTTTTCATAGCATTGTATTTAATTTTTCTTTTACGTTCTGTTGAAAGTTTTCTATAATTATCCTTGTCATTATGGTGGTATTATTTATTCTTCATACAATTATTTTTTCCTGGATGGAAGTACAATAAACATCTGGTCGGATTGTTCAGTTCTTAGGGAACAAGCTCAAGAGCTGCTCTGTATGGGATATCGTTGATTTATTCATCCAATTCACAATTTGCTTTGTTTAAGAGCGATTATATACAATTTCTTCATAGAATATATATTTATAGCATTGTATTCGATTTTCATTTTACATCTTATTGAACATTATATATTGCTCTCTTATACATTCGGATAAGATCATTTTCCCTTCAAGCAAATACACTGTCAACCAATAAGTATTTGGAAACGTTTGATAGAAAAAAAAGACTAACTTTATTCATAATCAATTTTACTTGTTATATCTCCCAACATCAATTCGATTCTTATCCTCAATATCGTGTTGCAATATATCAGTCGTATTCCATGCGTTCTCAGTAATCTCACTTAGAAGGCTTGGCCCAGGAAAGTCAGGTATGAGAGCTCCAGAGCGATGTCAAAATCAATAGTTTTAAAACCTCCACGAGAGGCAAGTGCAGCGTGAACCTTCCGGGGCATACTTTCCCCAAGTCTTTGAATTACAGCTAGTGGTATTGTCTTCCACTCGGCTTGGAGTAGACATACAAGTTCCTTCACTGATTTGGACGGGTAGTGCACTCCTTAATTAGGCGATCTAATTCGTCCCAGAGGTTCTCGATAGGGTTCAAGTCTGGGCTCTGAGCAGGCCAGTCCATTCGATGAACTCCATCGGGACCATACCAAGCCTTGGTTAACCTCGAAACATGACCACTGGCATTGTCGTTCTGAAAGTAACAGGGGTCCAATCGGAAAATTGCCACAACGTAGGAAGCACATTCTCATCCAAAATAGTGCAGTAGGCATCGGCGTTGAGCTTACCATGAATGGGGACCAAGGTTCCCATTCATGGTCCATACCAGGAGAAACACCCCCAAACCATAATTTTACCTCCCCCGAACTTGACTAGTGGCACAATGTATTCTGGCAGGAAATGTTCTCAAGGCAGACGCCAGACCCAGACCCTGCCATCCGAAAGGTAAAGGGTAAACCTTGATTTGTCGCTTCAAAGAGACCGTTTCCACTGATCTACGGTCCAATTTCGATGTGCTTTGCACCACATTAACCGAGCAGTGCGGTTGGACTTTGGGATCAAAGGTTTATGGGCAGCAACACGCAGGGCCGTAGCCAGAAAATATTTTCGGAGGGGGATCAAGGGAGAAAGACATCGTTATTTGTGAATGATACTTCCGTTGATGAAAGGGAAAGCACTTTATATCCGGAACACAGTACCGGATATACAGTGCTGTATTTCCGGTCAGCGGCCCAGCAAGACTTTTATGGTCTCAGCGGTGGTTTTTTTTCTAAGAGAATAACTGTCCATGTTCATGAACAGCTAGGCAGAGAGTACACACACACAAACGTGGGACATTGTCTATCAACAAAATGGTCTTTCAAAATTTCAGGGGGGGACCAGTCCATCAAATCCCTCCCCCTGCGTACGGCCTTGGCAGCACGATCATGAAAACCAAGCATATGTGCTTCCTTACGGATGGTATTCATTGAAACAATGCTCCCGGATGCCTGTTGAAACTTCTCGCGAATGAGGGCCATCGGTTTGGTGCGGTTCTTCCGAATTACTCTGGACAGTACTTGTCAGTCTCTATCTCCCAGTTTCTTTGGTCTGCGACTCCGGGCACATTCCGACAATCACCGGTCACCTTCCACTTCTTAATCACATAGGCCACAGTCCATTTTGGGTATTTCAGATCGCTAGATATGTCCCTTAAGGATCGGCCACATTTGTGATACTCGATAACTATACCTTACTCGAAATCAGACAGCTCCAAACTGAGCGGCATCTTGTGCCGTTTCCTACACGATGTATACCGGCGGAGGCCGTAACGTAAATCAGGACCACATATATCGTCATTTGCATGGGTGTCCAAATACTTATTGGTAGACAGTGTATAAGAAGAGGGGCCTATTTTCACATTCTCGTATGAGGAGAATTCTCGTATGGCAATGTTAGTCTAAAATATTCTTTTTCTGCATATTTATAAACATGTACATTAGGAGAAAATATAAAAAACGATAAGAAGTATAAAAAAAAACATGAAATGCGTGAAAAACTATAACATCGAGTTACATATATGCTGCTTCCATTTTAACTTCTCTAAGAGCGCTCTAAGGCATACATAGTTTTCGAGAGAAGGAAAATAGTTCTTCTTTACTGAAATATTTACTAGAGTGTATTTCATTTTAGAATAGAGATGGAACCCAAACATTTTTTATGCCAGTAAATACAAACATACTTTTTATTTAAAGGAAATCGAAGTAGTAGTTGAGGAAATAGTCTGCAGAATTTTAATTTTTTGTGAAATGTTCGAAATCATACGAATCATCTTTTTCTTTCTTTCCTCTTGTCCGACTTTCCCTCCTCTTGTACGAAGTAAAGAAAGTAATCCATAAAACTCTCCGTGTTCACATTTGAAAGGTAATATACATTTCAATCATGATTAATAATTATTTATTTGGATTAGTTTCAGTCTTAGCACAATTATATCATTCAGTGTCGTACAAATGCTGCTAAATGTTGGTTATCAAAATTTGGACAAATTTTGGTGTTATTATTCTAAAAGTACATTGTATTTATTCTCAATGACCGTTTATTCTTTTTTTATAGATTCAATTATTATAATAATTGATAACAAATTATAAGAAATTTCCAAAATAGGCATTATTTAATTTCTCACTAGTGAAGGTTTTATGCACAGTTCAATAGCAGTTTGGGCATCTTATTTTATCAATATATTTTATATATATTCTACATATCGATATTTTATAAACAGAACAAATATCTACAGTTTTGTTTCCACACTTGAAAGCTTAGTAGTGAATCATTTTTCGCATATGCACATACATATTCTTCAATATTATATTTTCGTAGATTTTTGTGGGTATGCAATTAGGAAAAGTCAAGAAAATTACTTCAATTTCGTTAGCAATTTTTTAAAAAAATTGGACTCAAAATAGTTTTTGAGTCAAAATGAGCAATTCCACGGTTATAGTGTTAATAAATATAATCTATCGATATTCGTAAAAATAAATATCATTTATTGGCATTAAATAATATATTACGATATTCCGCTTAAACACCAGTTTCGTTACAAGGGGCACAGAATGAATATAATACCTATATAGATTCAAACATTTATTCTATACATTTTATTTACAAAAATACTTGGTTAACATAATCAATCATTTATATTTTCTATTTAGGATTAATTATACCACAAATTTTTTTTTACTTTATTTACAAAAAATATTGTTAACATAATCCGAGATTTCTTATTGGTTATTTACAGACTATATCCACAACTTTTATGAAATATTATTATTATAGAGGCCTAAGTCAAAGGATTGTAAATATCTTTATAAATTACATTTAAGTACGCAATTTTATTACAAATTTTTCATTTTGTTAGTATGCTTGAAATATTAGGGATTTTTACTTTTGATGTTGTTTCTCAGCTCTCACACACACACCGAAAAAAAATTTGTAGCGGGTCCAACGCCCTTCTTTTTTACGATCCATTCTCAGTGGAAATTTTTCATCAAATGTTCGATGTGCAGGTGGGCTCATTTGTAGTTTTTGTTCAAGCTGTTACATTTTTGCTTAATTCACGCTTACAGTTCTGTGCGAGCTTGTTTAAGCTTTGTGAAGTATCCTCTCTGCATCTAAACTTGATAAATAATTGGGGTCTTAAATTGTAAAAAAGTCCTTTATGCATGCCGTGCACATACCGTGAGAAAGTTCTCGGTACACATTATTGGCATTAAATAATATATTACGATATTCCGCTTAACGCATAGGGGCTTACTTTGCAAGTTGCGAGTGGGCTCGCACGAGGCTTGTGACGTCACTTTGACGTCAGGTTGCGGAAGTTATTCGAGCAAACGATCAAGCTGACGTTAAAGTGACGTTATAACGAACGTGCGCACCGATTCGCGACATCCAGAGTAAGCCCCATAATATTACATTAGCTGATTTTGAACGGAAGTGAATTGATTCTGTTCCTTCTCCACTTTGTACGAGTAATTGTAATTATTGTTCCGAGATTTCTTATTGGTTATTTCCCAAAACGTCACCAAAAATATCATGAGTCTTTTATGAAATCAAAATATAATGCTATTGAAATTGATTTAGCATCTGTTAATATAGATATGGTAACTTTTAAAAAAAGTTACGTAGATTTATGTGTCTTAACTTTTAATAAAATTTTTCATTTGTTAGTATGCTTTGAAATATTAGGGATTTATTTTTACCCTGTTGATGTGTGTTCGAAAAATCAGCACATACACACACACGAAAAAAAAATTTGTAGCGGGTACAATTATTCTCCTCTCCTTTTTTACGATAGGTGGCGCTAGAAAGCCATCGAGTGTGTGTTCTAATATAGTGTCAGTGGTCTATGAGAATATGTTTTGTGCTTTTTATTGTTTTATGTTCTGTGTCGTGGAACTTTGAAAGGAAATAAAAATGGTTCCTAAAAAAGATGACTAAATTAATTCAAAACGTCTTTTGAAATAAGAGTCTCGTCCTTCTACAGTGGCGCCCAACGTGAAATTTTAAAAGAATGGAAGAGTGTCATCCAGACACATGCCATGTTTCTTCCAGTCCTGGGAAATAGTAAAATTCTGTTAAAGTTTCGATTCATCTCGGCATGTGTTGCCCTAACACGATGTGAAAATTTTTGTGTGTTTGTTCTACAGTGATTTTGGCCGCTTCCACCAAGAATTGTGTGCTTCAGCTAGTGTGTGCTTTCGTTTCAGCGAAAGTTCCGTTTTCAACAAAATTGATTCTTCCAAGAATTTTGTGTTGCATTCGTATTAAAATGTAATCTCCATAAAGCTGTGTTCTGAAAATCATCTTTATGATTAAATGCACTGCTAAAGTAAAAGCAGTTTCGTTTTCAGCCGCATCTGGAATTCAAACGTCTCTTCTACCCGGAAGTAAGCTCAAAAGTTCTTTCCGCTTAATTATCGTTTTGTTATACCTTTTTTATAACTCATATTTTGATTTCGTTTTTATCATTTAATTGATATATTAATTTCTTTTAAGAACAAGATATATGCATAAATTGTGTGTTTTTGAAAATAATCAGTTTCTATTGGTTGTATAAAGTAATTCTAATGTATATATCCTGACGGAAAGAAACATGTTTAAATTTTGAGAACTTGGGTTTTTTTTCTATTTTTCTCTCAAATTAAAGAAAATTGGTATAGGGAAAGAAAAGCGCGTAGTCTGAGAGAATGAAAATTAACAATGGTAATTTTGTTGGCATGAGTTATACAGAAGCTGACACTTGGAATATTATAGAAAGTAAATTAGGATTATATAGATTACAATATTTATAGATAATATCGAATTTTCGTTCCACCAAAAATCGGAAAAATTACAAAATCTGACATTTGGATTAGAGTAGAAAAATAAATGATAATTTAAGATTACGACTTTTACAGATAGTGCCGATCTTTTAGTCCATCAATAATTTGAAAATCTGTTACTAGTTCTCGTTCATGAACTTTAAAAAAAAATATATATAAATTATTAAGATTTTTATAAAAAATAATGAATTCTTTTAAAAAAATTGTAAAATTTAGTTACAGGAGGAGACGTTTTGAATATAATAGAAATATATCTTATAGATTAAGCCATTTATGACATTTCTACGGTATTTTTGTTCCGATAGTAAGGAATGAAAATCTGACACTAAAATTTATTTTAACATAGCTCAATAAATAAAACCGTAATAATACGTTTATTTTATGCTTATTTAAACCGTTCATGGAGAGTAAAGGAATTATTAATTAGTCCTAATAGGAAGTAGGTACTAAAATAAGAAGTATTTTAATTCAGATAATGGGGTTTCTTCATTTCAGTATTGTTGTAATGTACTTACAACCTTAACACCAGTATTCGTTTACAAAGGTGAAACACAGTAAAAATATGATACCTTATATTTAGATTAAGACATTAATTCTGTACACTATTTACAAATTGATATAATTGATCACCATATAACATAACCAGCAATTATTTATGTTTTATATTCATATATACACAATAATTATTGCAATTTTCTTTAATTATGCGTTATTCCTTAATCAAACTATTGAATTAATAACAAAGGCATAAATAACCGACATGAATATGTTAAATCTGTTTTACCTCCAGTAAAGGCACAGGGGAGCAGGCAGGGGCTTTCCTCATGCGGTGTGCCGGTTCGGGCGCACGGGACGCCAGTGCTGGCGAGCAGGGCTTGGGATTTTGATGTCCAGCTACTCTTGAATCCCAACTTCGACTCCTTTTTCTGAACTGTCTTTCAACTCCTCACCTCGGTTTTAATGCCCCTTTTTCTTCGCCTGTTTGGTGAAATTTTCCCACATCTGCAACCACTTCGGGAGTGCAGGTGGGCTCATTAAAATAGTCCCTTTTGTGAGAGCTGACATTATTTTTAGCCCCTACCCTCATAACACGCAGTTATATAATCTGTGAGAGCTTCACCGTTACGCTTGTGCCATTCCGAGATCTATAACTTCTTCGCAGGGGTCCCTCAAACTAGAAGTCAATAATTACATCTAAATTCTTCTTAGAAATTTCTCCCACAGCTGTGCATGCACATACTGACACGTGCTGACCATCGTGAGAAAGTACCTCGCTACAAGTATAATATTATTTATTAATAAAATATAATAATATTATTAAAGATGTCATTATTAAAATATCTATAGCAAGCACGATATTACCTTAGCTGAATTTGAGAGGAAGTGAATCAGCTTTGTCTCTACTTAGTACTTATTGTAATCATTGCATTTCTTCTAAAAACTATGTTACAAGCAACTACAATGTTACTACCGTAGTTTTTTAATCTGAGAAAAAATGCCAGATATTATAATTTTTCAACATAAAGCTTCTAAACGAATAGAAAAAGTCTTCGTCCAAGAACAAGTGAAGGAATAGGTTTTTATGGAAAGATCACCACCTGGTGAACATTGCTAAATATCACAAAACGATATTCGAGGATATCAGGGAAATAGTGACCAACATTGTTAAATAAAAAGAAAAAAATGGTATTTAGGGATATCAGGTAATATTGACAAACATTGTTAAATATTAAAAAATGATATTCGGTGATAGTGGTTGAATATTGGAAACTGCCATATAACATAAAGATATTCAGATATATCAGGGAATTTTGACAAACATTGTTAAAAATTAAAAAAGGATATTCGGAGATATTGAGGGAATATTGACAAACTACTAATTAAAAAAAATGCTACTCAAGGATATAGGGGAAATATTGACCAACAAAGCTAAATAACAAAAAATGATATGCAAGGATATTATGAATTATTGATAAACATTGCTAAATTATAAAAAAATGATATTCAGGGATATCAGGGGAATATTGTCAAACAGCTAAATATCAAATAATGATATTTAAGGATATCAGGGAATATTGATAAACATTGCTAAATGATAAAAATGATATTCAGGGATACCAGGGAATATTGACAAACATTGCTAAATATTAAAAATGATATTCAAGAATATCGGGAGGGGGGGGAATATTGACCAGCATTGCTAAATAAAAATATGATATTTAGGGATAACAGCGAATATAGACAAATATTACTAATTATAAAAAAATTATTCAAAAATATCATTTATAGGGAGTTAATTTGATGTAGACCGCTATTATAATTTTGATATTAGTAGATATTTTTCTGCAGCCTAGGGCAGTATATTTATACAAGGGTTGGAACTTTAATAGTGGCAACTATTTATTTACATGGAATATAAAAGTGATTTATGTCACCATGGTATACAGTCCTTCTATTTAGTTTATATTGCGTCACCCTGTTTCTGGAAGGTTCCGAAAGAATCACGCCAGGGGCAACCGGGACCCCTATAAAAGAAGATTGGCTGAGCTAAGAAGAAGGGCTCTAGGTCTCAATCCTCCCCCCTGATAGTGTTTTTCTCCCCCATCTAAACTTCTCTCTGCCAGCTCAGGCTGCAGCAGTGTTATCCAGGGCTCCTACTTTGGAGGGTGTAAATCCTAAGAAAGCCATTGGATGTTCTTCACAACAAATTCTATTGGTTGTTCAACCTAAATTTGGATCCTCACTCTGGCTTCACTGCTCTCGGTTTCCAACTTGCAATACTGGATATTGCTTGTTGTTTAATTCTCTGAGGAAAAAAATAAATAAAAATAAAAATAAAAATAAAAATGTATTCATTTAATTACTTGAAGGTCTCTCCTTACTTTGAGAACATTGTTTCATTTTAGTAACTATGACGTTTAATTGTAACTTACATAATTTCATTCTGTTGTATGTCTAAACTCAAGCATTTTCTCACGCGGTTCTTCCCAATAGTCATATTTCCCTTTTTAATATTATTGCCAACTAATACTCTTAGATTGATGCAATACCAATATTAGCAAACCCAGTACTAGAGGGCTTGGCCCAGGAAGTACTGTTGCCAATCCTTCCAGAGAGGCTCCAGAGAGTAAGAAGAAGGCTTTTTCTTTGAGAGTTGGTTTGGAGGAGTTTGTTTTTGTGGAGCTCGAGAGGTGCCCATTTGTCTCTCCGATTGCCGGAGCTTGCTTTTCTTTAGAGACCGCCAGCGTCTCTGCTTTCTGCTAAGGAGTTAACTTTTGACTTTGGGATCTCATTCCCGTTATCTTTAATATTTTTTTTTTACTTCGTGCTTAGAGTAGGTCACTGGGAGTGACACTTCCTCTCATTTTGGATCGATCTGCATCCTTTTTTTCTGAAGCGAACTCCAGCGAGATACGCACTCTGAGCATTTCCAGCCTCAGAGTGGAAGTCAACTGTACTGATCGTCAGCCCGAAGATTATAGTGTCTGCGTCCAGTACCGGCACTAATTAGAGATCTGTTCCTGTTTTTGAGAACGACTAGCTTCATTGTACCCACGTGTTGTATTTGTGTTAACGTTTATCTCAGCATGAGACCTCAGAAGAATTGGAATTTACTGAAACCTTTACATAGCTGTACAGAATTATTCCCATTATTAAAGTATTTAATCCAGAGTAAATAGATGTCCAACCTGTATCATTGACAGTCTCGCTTACCTTTACTGCAGTACGTCACAAGTAGGACGTCATCTAAAGAATGAAATAAAAAAAATGACAAATTTCTTTCTTAAATTACAAATTTAAAGGTTTCAATTAATGTGAATAAAACGTTTTTCTTTCATCATTCATGGTTTTATTAGATTGTTGAAAAGTTCCAGTTTTTTTTTGCCATCCTGTATAAAAGTTCCAAAATTTTCTAAATACATGTTTCTTACCCATTAAAAATAAATAATAATGAGTAAAAAATAAACCCCAGTTCAAATGTAAAACAGAAATACAACAGAAATTACTTCAACAAATGGTAACGGCAACTAACCAAAATTCAAACATCTAAAAATACTGTAAAACTAAACTCACTTATTTCATCAAGTCTCAAAACACAAACACGCGCTATTAAATTAAAATGATACCATGAGGTTTTTTACTGAAGAATATGAAGATGTAAAAATTCAAAATAAGCAATTTTTTTTTATTTAAATGGATTATTTTAAAATTTTTACCTCTTCATCCTCTTTAATAAAAAACCTCATTGTATAAATATACAAACTGTATTTCTGCAAGAAGAGATAAAATAATATTTGATTTCATATTTCAAAGAACAGTCTCCTAATAGTTCCTTAATAGAAACCAATTCGTCACATATTTTTCAGAAAACCCTGGGAAATTCCTAATTTTACTCTCTTAAACCCTTTGAAACCTTTAACAAATGACACTGCTAATATTATTTTTAAGAAAATCTTCTTCAGTCACAGGGACGCTTACAGATTGTATACTCCTATTTTTACTGACGGCTAATGATTTCGTTGGTTGTGCCTACGTAATAGGTGATGATGTCTATAGCCACAAACTGCATAGTTCCGTATCTATTTTTTTCCGCTGAAATAATAGCTATTTGCCTGGCTCTTGAAAAGTTGGTTTATTGCCAAATGTACCATTTTATAATTTACACGGATTCACTCAGCGTGCTAGTTTCTCTCACCTTTCCCAACCACCAGAGTCACCAACTCATCTTACATCTCTTAAACGTATACAAGAAAAATATTTTAAGAGGTTACTCCATAATGTTTTGTTGGGTTCCCTCTCATGTTGGTATTTCTGGAAATGAGCGAGCAAATAAAGCTGCAAGATCTGCTACCAATCCTCTCCACTTTCACTTATTATGTGGTTAATTTCAGAATTATGTGGTTAATTTAGCCAGAAGAAAATGGCAATATATCTGGAACCAACAAACTGACAATAAGCTTTATTTAGTGAAGTGTGTTTTACGCTGACCCATCCGAAGACATACAGCAGCAACTATTGATGACCGTGCCGCAACAGTGACCCATAAATGGCTACCAAGCCACCGCTGACCTACGAGAGGTCCGTCATGGTCCGATTTTAATGTGGTCCAACCCGGTAAGGAGCAAACACTACAGAGGTAAGCTCGTGACTACCAGGAAGAACGCTAGAGAAAGATCACTCAGGTACCCCGGGATCGTGAACCCCGTACACACCTATAGGAGGTGTGACTCTGGGGCTACTTTATTTAGTGAAACCTGAAATATCACTGTGGCCTTCAATATCCTCCAGGAAGTATGACGTCATTGTTACTCGTCTTCTCATCGGACATACTCGCTTCACCCACCGTCATCTATTGCTTGGGGAATCTGCCCCTATTTGCAAAAAATGCAATATACGCATTACGGTAAAACACATCCTCGTAGAATGTCCAAGTTTCTACCACCATCGTACTTATCATTTTAACTTTCATTCCATACCTCTAAGTTCATTGCTTCATAGTCCACCTCATTTGAATCTTATTTTTTAAAAGATATTGGTTTTTATGCTTATATTTAAGGTCATAAACTCATCGCTTTTTATTTACACAATGTTATTGCATGTTTTTATGTTTCTTTTATCCTGTGGCATTCTTTTATTGCTGCTGTTTTAACTTGTTTTTTATAGTATTGGTTCAATTTTCAACTATTTGTTTGGCCCAATATGTCCCAAGAGGACCCAAGAGGATTTTATACAACCACCCAACCAACCAGATTCATATACAATGCACAATAACCAAAATAAGTACAAATAAGGAAGGGGTGAACAAAAATGTAGGCTGTATCTTTACTCGTTTAGTCCCTTCTAACAGACAATAAAAATATTTGGTCAAAAATATGCAGTTTGTAGATGAAAGATAAATGCAACAGAAATAAACACAAAATAAAAATTCAAAGAGAGGACTCTTATCTAAAAATATATTGCCTGTAAAATGTGAACTTTCACAATTCCTCAAGCCATAAATCACAAAATCCGCCACTAATTTAAAGTGATTTATTTTATTTAAATGGACTATTTCAAACCAGTACCTGTTTATCCTGAGTAAAAAAACATTTATCTATAAACACACAGAATTAATTCCTAACAGTTTACTTCATATTTCAAAGAACAGTTCCGTAGTTGTTCCTTAAAAGCAAGCACTTTGTGACATATTTTCCAGATTCATACAAAGTACAAAATAACAGAAATAAGTCCATACAAATAGGGAGGGGCTACTTATAAAAGTAGTCTGTATCTTAACTCATTTAGTCCTTTCTAATCGATAATAAAAATATTTGTAAATAAAAGATAAGTGCAACAGAAATAAAAATTCAAAGAGAAAACTCTTATCTAAAGATATATTAACTGTAAAATATAAACTTTCCCAATTCCTCAAGCCATAAATCACAAAATTCGCCACTAATTTAAAATGATATATTTTATTTAAATGGACTATTTCAAATTCATCCTGAGTAAAAATACGTTTATCTATAAATACACAGAAATCGTTCCTAAAGAAAGAGATAAGCGGAAATTGGATTTCATATTTTGAAGAACAGTTTCATAGTTGTTCCTTAATAGCAAGCACTTTGTGACATATTTTCCAGATTCATACAAAGTACAAAATAACAGAAATAAGTCCATACAAATAGGGAGGGGGTACACATAAAAGTAGTCTGTATTTTAACTCATTTAGTCCTTTCTAATCGACAATAAGAATATTTGGTCAAAAAATATGCAGTTTGTAAATAAAAGATAAGTGCAACAGAAATAAAAATTCAAAGAGAAAACTCTTATCTAAAAATACATTGACTGTAAAATATAAACTTCCACAATAAATCACAAAATCCGCCACTAATTTGAAATGATTGATTTTATTTAAATGGACTATTTCAAACCAGCAGCTCTTCATCCCGAGTAAAAATACGTTTATCTATAAATACACAGAATTCATTCCTAAAGAAAGAGATAAGCGAAAATTTGATTTCATATTTCAAAGAACAGTTCCATAGTTGTTCCTTAATAGCAATCACTTTGTGACATATTTTCCAGATTCATACAAAGTACAAAATAACAGAAATAACTCCATACATATAGGGAAGGGGTACACATAAAAGTAGTCTGTATCAACTTATTTAGTCCTTTCTAATCGACAATAAAAATATTTGGTCAAAAAATATGCAGTTTGTAAATAAAAGATAAGTTCAACAGAAATAAACACAAAATAAAAATTCAAAGAGAGAACTCT
>CM063509.1:87807984-87820484 GCA_032207245.1 Pardosa pseudoannulata | reverse complement strand
AGGTAATGCGTATGCCTATTAAGTTTTCTTTCTGAATATATTCTATACATTTACAACCAAACAAAGTTTTATAGTAAATTAATAATTTATACACAAATTGCGTATAGATATAGTAAATTAATAATATACACCACATCATGAAACTTTTAATAGCAATTAATTTTACAGATATGCATATTTTGATGACTGTACACCCACACATTCACACACATAAACACATAAACAGAATGAAAGAGATTCCTTAAAATTGAAGATCTTTAATGATTAATTTAAAATCAAATCCTCTTTACACTGATAAGTTTAATTTGATATTGCGCCGAGGTATTAGAAATCTAATTTTACATTCTTTAATTAAACAGCTGTTAATAAGGTTAGACAAAGCTTTGATTTGCACAGCAGGATCAATAATATAGCTACTTTAACCTTTTTCTTTCTTAGTCTAATCATGGACGTTTATTTTAAACTAGTATATTATTTCGTGTTAACTCGTAATCAGATATAATGCAGATGAATTAAGCCGCTGCATCACTTAACCCTCCGAGTGGAACACACCGAGGAAAAAAAGTCTCCAAAAAATACGCTAAAGTTTCATTGTGTCAGTGACCAAAGTGTTCTATGATTTTTTACTTCACCCTTTGTCGACTAGATTGGAATACAGGAAACCCACCCTCTTACTTTCCCTTTACTTCCGGTTATAAATAGATATATATACATTATAGATTGTTAATTTTTAATACACATAAAGCTCGTCAAGCCTCGAAGATCATCCCATAAGAAATAATGGGCTCTAAAAGTACAAAGTCATCCAAGCTATTTAAGTTTTGCAATTAGAGATACATCTGTTACCGCGAACGAAATACTTCGAAATAGAGATTTACAAAGCCAAGAAAAGCTATCAACGGCTTTGTGCCTCAGGGAGTAGGTGTGCAGTTCCTAAACAATCGACCAGACCCTCCTACCTCAAAACTCCATAGGAGAAAACACTGGCAGAAATGTACATTGCATCCATTTTCAGAATGTTTTTGGAGGTCGAAAATTGTACGTGACAACCGCTTTGAAGACATCATCGCTTTGGCAGAATTTTACGTGCGAACTGCTTAGAGGGTTAAAGCAGGGGTGGGCAAATACTTTTAATCTCGGGCCAAAATGAAATTTTCAAAATATCTCCCGCACCGGAGGACTATACCGCGTACGCTGTGCACACGGGAATGTTTTGGGTGGAGTTTTTTCCGTGCCCAAGAATTTGTTTTGACAAAAACACTATTAGTATCATTTTAAAGCATTTGGACAGAGAAATTTGACAGTTAATAAAAGATAATAGTAATAATGAATTGTCTTACTTAGGTGTATATGCGAACAATTTGTGCCCAGTAAAATATGTTCCGTAATTTTTAAAGAAATATGATCCATTATATTAAATTAATGGTCATTAAATAAATCAGTTAATGAAAGATTTTATTTTGATATTTATTTATATCTTAACGATACATATTATTTTATTTTGATCATAGTTATTACATTTTTATATTTATATTACATTTTGTAAATATAATAGTAAATAGAATTATAAAAAGAAAAGTCAAACATCAAACGTTAAAGTGGAATAGTTTTAGTTAATGCGAAACGTAAAATCTGGAATGTTCATTTGATGTTATTTCTTCAAAATTTGGATCCAAATCACTTGTAGCAATCCTTAATACCGAGTGTAGATTTTCGTCAGTAATTTGTGATCGATATTTATTTTTCGTGTAAATCATTAAAGAAAAAGTTCCTTCACAAATATATGTTGAATCAAATAAAACTAAGTATTTTTGAACATAGTTAAAAAATGTTTGAAATGTTCTGTAAAATTGCATGCAGGATTTTTCAACGAGCCGGATAAAGTAAGCAAAAGGGCCGGATCCGGCTTTTGCCCACTTCTGACTTAAAGTGTAGTAAAAGGTTTAACGTGTACATACTTGCATATTTTCTTCTGTGTATATAGTTATTTAGTGTACGAATTTAGTATACTAAGCTAGAAATGTAGTTGTTGTTATTTTGTATTACATTGCGTATATTAAGTATTTGAGTCACTGTTCGTTCCTTACGAGGGAGAGCAGAGTTGTAGTTCTCCAGAAGAATCTACCTGTATACCCAATATCCACCCTGTGGAAAATCCTATGCAAGGGGGGATGTAACGATCCGTTACATGACCAGAACTAAAGAAGAACGGAAGGTGACCTTTCGCAGCGGACAATTATTGTTAGCGGTAGGTAGAAAAGCGTAGTCCGAACAAAGTTGTTTGTGTACCAGGTTTTCAACACAAAACAGAGGCAGTCGCTTAAGTCTAAGTAAATTAAAAACTGCCAGTACGCCTGAGCCAGTGGGTCTACGTCTTTATGATGTCTATTGCCGTCAAAAGACTCTGATAATAATTATAAATCGAGTGACGGTGGGTTCCTATATGAACCAAGTAACAGTGCCGGTAATGGATTTAGGATGGTGGGTCGGTTAACTTAACCCCTTCCCTGTTTTGCCCGTACGCCGTACGGGCACAGCTTTCGGGCCTTTACTGATTTGCCCGTACGGAGTACGGGTAATTGGATTTCTATTTCGCTTGCACTGTTTCGGCCTTATTTTTTCCAGTTTTAGTAACAAATTATTCGTATAGTAATTTATTCTTCCAGTAAATGATAGTTTGCAGTTTACTGTATTTTCTACTCTGATTGGTTCAAAAGCCCGGGTTTTTTCGCATGTTTTGTGTCAGAAGACGAATTGTTATCTTTCAGTGTATAGCTTTATTATTATATTTTACTAACCGCCTGATAATTTTATTGCTGTAAGAGTTGAATAATATATTTTTACTTTTAAATAATGGATAACTCAGAGCGTATGGAGCTAATTTCTTGTGATTCGAACTGTGACTCGGAATCAGAAACTGAATTATCTGTAAATGATAGTAGCGAAAGTTTACTAGATGACCTGGATAGTAGTGACTCTGATAGTAGTACAGATAGAATCAGTCAAGCAAGACAATTTTTTAAAATTAATTGTGATAATCCTTCAGATCCGCCTCCTAGATTTGCTTTCACTGGAATTCCAAAAATAAACTTGTGTATCGATAAGACTAAAAGTAAACTTCAGTTCTGTGATGCTTTCAAAGAAAGAAAAAAAATTTGTAATAAATGCTTAAAAATATTAGAAATGTTTATTTTAATAACATATCTTTACTTAAAATATAAAATGAAAATTCATTGTGCGAAAACGATCGTGGTCAAAGCGCGGTGAAGGAGCTCAAATGGTGGACAAACCAGGACTAACGGCCAGGAAGGTTTTACTGTGTATTTTGTGGGACTGGAAGGGAATCATTTATTATGATATGCTTTCGTATGGCCAAACACTAAAATCAGATCCCTACTATCAACAGCTGGACCATTTGAAGCTAGCGATTGACCAGAAACGGCCAGAATTGGCCAACAGAAGAGGTGTTGTGTTCCATCAGAACAACGCCAGGCCATACACTTCTGTAGTGACTCGCCAGAAACTCAGGGACCGGAGTTGGAAATTTTAATGCCTCCACCATATAGTCCGGATCTGGCAACAGGCGATTATCACCCTTTTCTGGCATTGTAAAACTTCCTGAGTGATTAGAAACTGGTATCAAGAGAAGATGGTGAAAATCGATTACTAGAGTTTTTCGCCAATAAGGACCAAGACTTCTGTGAGAGAGGCATTATATAGCTACCTTTAAAATGATAACAAATTATGCAACAAAACGGTACATATTTGACCCAAATCGGACAGTTCGAAGCTTGTTAATTAAAACCATTAATTTCACTCAAAAATAATGGATTTTGTTTCCCCAACCTAATACTAACAACAGAGAAAACGCAAAAATCAAAAAAGGGGTACACAGCGCATGAAGTATTAGAAAGAAATTGTACTTACTGAAAATTCAACAAAAAAATTGAAAGGAAACGAAGAAAAAGAACAAGTGCTAAATCAAATATGTGGATAAAATACAACGTGTTTAAAAACCGTAAAAGATTTTGGTGAGGAATAGTGTTAAATAAAGTATGTAATAAAAGATTTTGGGAATAAAAGTGTAAAAGCCCATGAATTGACTCAGAATTAGATGCTGCTGTTGAAAATAGTTATTTTATATAGGAAAAAAGACAGCAGTTCTAAAGAATTTGAAAGTAAAAATGCCACTGTTATATCGCAAAATGTTATCCCAAATTTACCTAACGTAATTAAAAGTGGGTAAAGCATACAAACTATATGCAGGTCTTGAAATTTTTTTTCTGATGAAATTTTGAAAATAAATGTAAAATACACTGAGAAATACATTTGTACAGCAATTTATATGGCATGTAACAATGGATTTAAATAATAAAAGTAAAAAAAAAGAAAAGAAAAAAAGAAATTTTGGAAAAAAGGAGGAAATGTCCAGATGCAACAACCTGAACATGAAAAGAACAAGGATGGAACATTTCGAGTAATATAAATCGTCATATATCATATAACACAATAATATATCTATCAGATACCCGCCCGAGAAGCCACACCTAACGTGTTGAATGTGTGTATATTTCTGCGAAGGTTGCTATTTATATTTCTGGCCTTGGCAACAGTAAGTGTTGCTAGGACACCGCAGACGATTTTAATCGAAAGTTTGATATTTTTAAACATAAATTCAGCAGACGATTTACCATTATCGCTTTATTTGTGTTGTTGACAGTAAATTGAAAAGTTCTTCTCTTTCAAAAAATGGAATTGAATCGTGAACATTTTCGTGCCATTATTTTTCATAAATTTCGACGTTGATTGTCAAGACAACAGTGTTTCGATGAACTTAATTCTTTATACAGCGATAAAGCGCCATCCTACAGCAATGTAAAAAATTGGTATAACGAATTTAATCGTGGTCGATGTTCGATCCAGGACGAATTCCGTGCAGGTCGTCCAAAATCCGTTGTTGTGCCAGAAAAGATCGATGCTGTGCCTGAACTGATAAAGCAAGATCGTCATGTGACATACCATGAGATAGAGGCGTTTTTGGACATTAGTATGACTACCATCAATAAATTATTGCATGAACATTTGAGTGTAAAAAGATTTGTTCGCGTTGGATCCCGCATAATCTGACAAACGCTTAAAAAAAAAAAAAAAAAAAAAAAAAAAAAGGGGCTCGTGTCGATTGTTGCAAGGAAATGTTGAAAAAATACATCAAAGGCTGTGTATAAAATCTACACAGGTGACGAATCATGGATCTATGCATAAGAGCCGGAAACAAAACAGCAATCAACTGTATGGGTCTTCCAAGACGAGGCAAAACCAACAAAAGTTGTTCGAGGAAGAAGCACATCGAAACAAATAATTGCCTGTTTCTTCGGCATTAACGGTCATGTGGCAACAGTGGCGTTAGAGCAACGCAGGACGGTCAATTCTGAATAGTACACGACCATTTGTTTGCCAGAAGTCATCGGAGAAATTCGAAAAAAGCAGAAGAACAGGCGAATCATTCTTCATCATGACAATGCGTGCTCTCACACATCGACTCAAACAAAGGCATTTCTGACGGATCGAAAGATCGGACTGATGGGTCATTTTCCGTACAGCCCTGATTTGGCACCTAATGACTTCTTTTTATTCCATAACATCAAAAATAAATTACGTGGACAACGATTTTCGACCCCCGAAGAAGCGGTTGATGCATTCAAAACGCATGTTTTGGAGTTACCTCAATCGGACTGGAAAAAGTGCTTTGAAAATTGGTTCAAACGCATGCAAAAGTGTATTGATCATCATGGAGAATATTTTGAAAAAAATAAAACCAATTTCGATCCTACATATTTGTTTTTTCATTATTAGGCCAGAAATATGAATAGCAACCCTGGTATATGTTTGTATATATGTACAAATAAGTGTGAAAGCAAACACATGTATGTATATAAATTGACTTTGAGTGTGTTGTGACTCCTTCAATGTTCTTGAGTGAAGAAGTAGAGTGAAGAAGGATCACAGACTTAACAGAATTGGAAATCACTTTTATTTTCGGTAGTAAATAATTGCTATATACAAAAGGATACCAATATCCCAAAACAATTCGAAATGTCAAGGATAGTTGTTTGGATAAAATATCCCAGATGTTCACAGTCGTAAAAGAGAATTAACTATTCTCACACGATGGGGAGGCTTTTCCAGGTTGCAACGCGAACCCAATCTATCACCCGTTCGGTGTCCGAGACCCTGCCGTTCCTTATATGAATTAGCACCAAAAGTTCTTACTACCTATTTCGTTTTTGCAAATGTTCTATAAATTATTTAGCATTTCATTTCTCTTGGTATTTTTTTTATCATTTGGAGGAATTTTCCGCCACCATTTTCAGTCATTAATTTTAGAATCACCAGCAGCTAACATTAAAAATCTCGTCAATACCGAAGTTTATAGGACTTACAAATATAAAATGGCTACCCAAATTGTTGTTTATTAAAACTAAACTACCTCTTACTATACCAAACACAATAGCATTTTCTTCTATAGAAAACCATTCAAAGAATAATTAGTACCAAATGTTCTTACCTATTTCGCTTTTGCAAATGTTCTGTAAATTATTTAGCATTTCATTTCACTTGGTATATATTTGGTTATTTGGAGGAATTATCCGTCACAATTTTCAGTCATTAATTTTAGAATCATCAGCAGCTAACATTAAAAATCTCGTCAATACTGAAGTTTATAGGACTTACAAAAATAAAAATGGCTAAACAAATTGTTGTTTATTGAAAATAAACTGCCTCTTACTATACCAAACGCAATAGCATTTTCTTCTATAGCAAACCATTCAAAGAATAATTAGTACCAAAAAATCTTACCACGTACTTCGCTTTTGCAAATGTTCTATAAATTATTTAGCATTTCATTTCTCTTAGCCTTTTTTTTATCATTTAGAGGAAATTATCCGCCATCCTTTTCAGTCATTAATTTTAGAATCAGGAACAGATTAAAATAAAAATCCCACCAATACTGAAGTTTATAGGACTTACAAAAATAAAAATGGCTTTCCAAATTGTTGTTTATTTAAAATAAACTTCCTCATGCTATACCAAACACAATAGCCTTTTCTTCTATAGAAAACCATTCAAAGAATAATTAGTACCAAAAGTTCTTACCACCTATTTCGCTTTTTCAAATGTTCTATAAATTATTTCATTTCTCTTAGCATTTTTTTTATCATTTAGAGGAAATTATCCACCACCATTTTCAGTCATTAATTTTAGAATCAGGAACAGATTAAAATATAAATCCCGCCAATACTGCAGTTTATCGGACTTACAGAAATAAAAATCACTTCTCGAATCTTTGTTAATTAATAAACTACTTCATACCGCGCCAAACTCAATACCATTTTTTTCCACAGGAAACCTTCCAAAGAATAATTAGTGTCAAAAATTGTTACAGCCTATTTCGGTTTAGAGAGCGTTTTATAAAATATTCAGCATTTCATTCCTCTTCCATTTCGTTACAAATAATTAAAAAGAACTTCAACGCCGAAGCCCCTATGGAACACAAGCACAATCAATTTCGCGAATTAATATTTAATTTCCCCGGAGGAACCGGGAACTCATTTGGGAAATTTTATATCCCTGCACAGAAATGAAATTTCATCACCTGGAATTAAAATTACTTTGTCGGCTCAGAATGCGGGAGGGCTTAGGCATAAATTTAATTCCAGGATATAAGAACAAAACACGTGTTAAAAGCGGAAGTTTTAATTCGTAGATTCGGGGAAAATTATTTTCAGTTTTCAAAGTATCGGGAGGATATTTGGTTTGTTTCCGGCAGTGAATTATTGATCCCTTATTCCAATCTAAATATGAATTTTTATTCATTCATTGCAGTTATTATCGCTAATATGCAATTAAACTCTTTATTTACAGATGTGTTATTTCCTATATTCATGACTTAGTATATACTTTTCCAAAAAATTTTAAATTACTACGGGTGTTTACCTTTTGTTAATATTAATAGCAGGTAACTCATGACTTACTCTTGAATATAGTCTTTGTAAATTAATGACAAACTATACAAGGTTGTAGACAACTTTATATATATATATATATATATATATATATATATATATATATATATATATATATATATATATATGTATATATATATATATATATATATGTATATATATATATATATATGTATATATATGTATATATATATATATATATATATATACATATATATATACATATATATATATATACATATATATATATATATATATATATATATATATATATATACATATACATACATACATATATACATATATATATATATATATATATATATATATATATATATATACATATATATATACTTATATATATATACATATATATACATATATATACACACACATATATATATATATATATATATATATATATATATATATATATATATATATATATATATATATATATTTATATATATATATATATATATATATATATATATATATACATATATATATATATATATATATATATATATATACATATATATATATATATATACATATATATATATATATATATATATATAATACATATATATACATATATATATATATATACATATATATATATATATACATATATATATACATATATATATATACATATATATATATATATATACATATATATACATATATATATATATATACATATATATATACATATATATATATATACATATATATATATACATATATATATATATATATATATTATATATATATATATATATACATATATATATATATATATATATATATATATATATATATATATATATATATATATATATATATATATATATATATATATATATATATATATATATATATATATATATATATATATATATATATATATATATATATATATATATATATATATTCCTTTTTTTTTTACGGCCAAAGCCCGAAGTTCGGTCAGTTTCCGAATTTCCCGGTCAAATCACGAAATAGCCAATATCGCCTAACAATGACCGGTCAATGTTCGATCTATCCTTGATTTCGGTGTTTGGCCAGCGAATTCGGGAACTGGTATGGGGAGATCGGCCATAGTCAGGAGAAAAACGACATGGGCAAATATTGGTTGTTTGTGTACAGTAATGCTAATGATGATCATATTATAGCAGCCAAAGAGGAGTTTTCCGTCGAATCTGACCCTCTTAGGCGCCTAGGTTCGTCCTTCGGAACGAATGCCAAGGGGGTACGGTGGCCCTAGGTGGGCTGTAGTCTGACGGGAGCAGTTTTAGTGAGTAAAGATCTCACAGTACCAGAAACCTCCTGGTCTCTTCATGAAAATTTCATCTCCATTGGACAAAACAAACAAACAAACAAAAATAAACACATTATCTACTGAATTAGTTTATTACAGAAAATTATCAGTATCATCACTTATTACAACACGATGAATCTTTATGACATTTCGAACTGCACAGCAGTTTATTTTTACATCTTCAGCGATTTGTTGAGCACTTGGTAGTGCAACTGCATCGAGTGTAGCCTTGACCACCGGTCAGCGATTGTGAAGAGGCAACGGTTCGTAATGATTTTTCCTCTGTGCCCACAGATGTCAATGTAAGTTGTTTCTCTTGACAAATGGAAAACTCACTTCTGGAGTACAGTTGTTTGAGAATACCATGTTCTGTTTCTAGCCTGTAGAAAGCGCAATCGATGTTCATGACAACTGCAAGGAAGCTTCGTGGATCACCGCGGCCTCTGTCAACATCTGTCTTGCTTCAGCACATCGAACATTGGCCAGAGAGTTCGGGGCACTTCGGGAAGTGGTCAGCCAAAGTCGCATATAAGATATTCATTTCCAGTACAGCAAGCGATAAAATAAACAATTAAAAAGGAAATAGAAAAGATAATAGTGGATTTGTAGTTCATGATACAAAAACTAGACAGAAGAGGTTTTAGGAATAGAAAAAAAAACACGATATTTTTGCTGCTGGAGACATCAGTTCACGGAGACTAGCACAAAAATGAGTGATTTTGTTTTTCACTGAGATTCTGCCGATTGCAGGAGAGCCAATCAGAAGCGAGAATGCAGAACAATGGGAAATTGTATACTCAAACAGAAGAATAGGGTGTGAACATTGGATGCCCAATTATATTAATACCTATGATTTATTTTATTTTATTTGAGGATAAAAACTTCACACTTTCAATTTCATGAGTGTTTTATATTTAGATATTTTAAAATATTGGATATTTTATAGTTTAAAATCTACACTGATAGAGATTTCTTAGTGTAACAAGAGGACTGATAACGATTCCACGATTTAATATATATTTTGATTAATTACAAGAAATATTCAAAATATTATTTACGAAAAAAAAATCTTAAAATATTAATACTAAAATAAATAAATTAAGAAAAATATCTAGATAGTTTTTTGGTACTAAGTATTCACATTTAAATAATACAGCTTTATTATAAAATGAAAATATAAATGATTTACAGACACGATAAATAGTTTTTCATAGAGAGTCACACTGCAGTTTTCTATTTGATGGTGAAAGAAATAAAAAGTTTTAGATTAGAAATATAAATTTAAAAAATAAATACTTTTTTATAAACAAGAGCAAGTTAAATACAATATATGCTATTTTAAATATTTTTTATAAAATAAGTTGATTTGATGCTTTTATATAAAAAGCATTTATGTATTTTTACAAAAATATATTCCTGGAATTAAAAATGAAAGGTCATATATGTTTATTTCTTCTAAGACTAAAATAAATGAAAACTGAATTTTTCTTACGAGTAAAATATCAGGAAAGAATTTTGAGGGTCAGCACATTCTGATAAGAAACTTGAAAACTAAGCAGTATTCGGCAAAAAGAGAAATTGGATTTTGGTCATAAATGAATAAATAGAGTAAAGAATAATTTATTTTATTCACTGGAATTTATATCGGTTGATGACAAAAAACAGAAAAATGCTGTTTCATTCTTTATTTACTACGTTACACTATTGATTGCTTTTATTTTGTTCGCATTTTTTGTTGCGCTTAATTAAAAACTGCTGGAATTTAATAGTGATTAGCAAATTTAAATTATCTATATTAATTTTGAATTATTACGTGATTATTTTGAGGGTCAGCATATTATGATAAGAAATTTGAAAACTAAGCAGTATTCGGCTAAAAGAGAAATTGGATTTTGGTCATAAATGAATAAATAAAGTAAAGAATAATTTATTTTATTCACTGGAATTTATATCAGTTGATCGCAGAAAACAGAAAAATGCAGTTTCATTCTTTATTTTCTACGTGACACTACTGATTGCTTTTATTTTTTCGCATTTTTTGTTGCTTTTAATTAAAAACTGCTGGAATTTAATTATGATTAGCAAATTTAAATTATCCATATTAGTTATGAATTATTACGTGATTATTTTGAAGGTCAGCACATTCTGATAAACTTGTAAACTAAGCAGTATTCGGCAAAAAGAGAAATTGGATTTTGGTCATAAATGAATAAATAGAGTAAAGAATAATTTATTTTATTCACTGGAATTTATATCGGTTGATGACAAAAAACAGAAAAATGCTGTTTCATTCTTTATTTACTACGTTACACTATTGATTGCTTTTATTTTGTTCGCATTTTTTGTTGCGCTTAATTAAAAACTGCTGGAATTTAATAGTGATTAGCAAATTTAAATTATCTATATTAATTTTGAATTATTACGTGATTATTTTGAGGGTCAGCATATTATGATAAGAAATTTGAAAACTAAGCAGTATTCGGCTAAAAGAGAAATTGGATTTTGGTCATAAATGAATAAATAAAGTAAAGAATAATTTATTTTATTCACTGGAATTTATATCAGTTGATCGCAGAAAACAGAAAAATGCAGTTTCATTCTTTATTTTCTACGTGACACTACTGATTGCTTTTATTTTTTCGCATTTTTTGTTGCTTTTAATTAAAAACTGCTGGAATTTAATTATGATTAGCCAATTTAAATTATCCATATTAATTATAAAATATTACGTGATTATTTGGAGGGTCTGTACATTCTGATAAGAAATTTGAAAACTAAGCAGTATTCGGCTAAAAGAGAAATTGGATTTTGGTCATAAATGAATAAATAGAGTAAAGAATAATTTATTTTATTCACTGGAATTTATATCAGTTGATCGCAGAAAACAGAAAAATGCAGTTTCATTCTTTATTTTCTACGTGACACTACTGATTGCTTTTATTTTTTCGCATTTTTTGTTGCTTTTAATTAAAAACTGCTGGAATTTAATTATGATTAGCCAATTTAAATTATCCATATTAATTATAAAATAATGCATTACTATAAACATATTAATTCAATTTTAATAATCAACTTATCGTAATTTGCATTTGTTCCGACAGCCAACTGAGTTAGAACACCTGAGAATCAGTTAACATTGAGTTATGAAA
>CM063509.1:87772984-87797984 GCA_032207245.1 Pardosa pseudoannulata | reverse complement strand
TGTCACATTTACAGATTGCCTATATTTTTCCCACTTTATATATGAAAATATTTTGAAATTTTTTTGATTTCTATGTGTTTTTATGTGTACAAATATTATATAAACAATTATTTACACATTAAATTTTTCTTTTTGCAAAATATAGTATTTAAGTAAAGCAGGTTGCTTTAAAAATGTGTATGTATATTTCTAAAAGTAATATGTATATGTTTCACACCAACGCTTACAATAACTGAGCTTTTGTATGTGTTAATATGCAATTTTGAATGAAAATTCATTTGATTGATAAATTTTACACGTTAAGGATTTCTTTATATAACCGTATTTAAAAAAGTTGTTAAGAGAAATTGTTCACTTTTTTTGTCGCTGCACTTTTAACCCTCTAAGCGGTTCCCAAGTACAATTCCGCCCAACCGATGATGTCTTCAAAGCGGTTATCAAGTATAATTATCGACTTCGAAAAACGAAAATGGATCCGAAAATGGATGTAATGTACATTTCTGCCAGTGTTTGAATTAGGAGGATCAGGTCGATTGTTTAGAAACTGCATCCCTCTTTGACTGACATTTATTGAAGGATGCAACCCTATTCCTTGAAACACAAAGACGCTGATAGCTTTTCATGGCTTTGTAAACCTCTATTTCGAAGTATTTTGTTTGCTTTAACAGTTGTATCTCTAATTGCACCACTTAAATATCTTGGATAACTTTCTTTAAAAAATAAAATATTTTTATTTGTACTTTTAGAATCCATTATTTATTATGGGATGATCTTCGAGACTTGACGAGCTTTATGTTTATTAAAAATTAGCAATCTATAATATCTATTTATAACCGGATTTAAAGGGACAATAACCAGGGTGGGTTTCCCGTATTTCATTCTAGTCGATAATTGTGTATTATGTATATTTCTAAAAGTCATATGTATATGTTTCACACCAACGCATGCAATAACTGAGCTCTTGTATGTGTTAATATGTAATTTTGAATGAAAATTCATTTGAGTGATAAATTTGACACGTTAATGACTTCTTTATTTAACCGTATTTATAAAAGTCGATGAGAGAAATTGTTCCCTTTTTTTGTCGCTGCACTTTTAATAATACAGAAACAGATGTAAAACAATTATTTACACATCAAGTTTTTCTGTTTGCAAAATATAGTGTTTGAGTAAATTAGGTTGCTTTAAAAATGTATATGTATATTTCTAAAAGTCATATGTATATGTTTCACACCAACGCATACAAAAACGGAGCTCTTGTATGTGTTAATATGTAATTTTGAATGAAAATTCATTTGAGGGATAAATTTGACATGTTAATGACTTCTTTATTTAACCGTATTTATAAAAGTCGATGAGAGAAATTGTTCCCTTTTTTTTGTCGCTGTACTTTTAATATTACAGAAACAGATGTAAAACAATTATTTACACATTAAGTTTTTCTGTTTGCAAAATGTAGTATTTGAGTAAAGCAGGTTGCTTTAAAAAGTATATGTATGTTTGTAAAAGTTATATGCATATGTTCCATACCAACGCATGCGATAACTGAGCTTTTGTATGTGTTAATACGTAATTTTTAATGAAAATTCATTTAAGTGATAAATTTGACATGTTAAAGATTTCTTTATTTAACCGTATTTAAAAAAGTTGTTAAGAGAAATTGTTCACTTTTTTGTCCGTGCACTTTTAATATTACAGAAACAGATGTAAAACAATTATTTACACATCAAGTTTTTCTGTGTGCAAAATATAGTATTTGAGTAAAGTAGGTTGATTTAAAAATGTATATGTATATTTCTAAAAGTCATATGTATATGTTTCACATCAACGCATACAATAACTGATCTCTTGTATGTGTTAATATGTAAGTTTCAATGACAGTTCATTTGAGTGATAATTTTGACACGTTAATGACTTCTTTATTTAACCGTATTTATAAAAGTCGATGAGAGAAATTGTTCCCTTTTTTTGTCGCTGCACTTTTAATATTACAGAAACAGATGTAAAATAATTATTTACACATTAAGTTTTTCTGTTTGCAAAATATAGTATTTGAGTAAATCAGGTTGCTTTAAAAAGTATATGTATGTTTCTAAAAGTTATATATGTTTCAGACCAACGCATGCAATAACTGAGCTCTTGTATGTGTTAATATGTAATTTTGAATGACAGTTCATTTGAGTGATAATTTTGACATGTTAATGATTTCTTTATTTAACCGTATTTATAAAAGTCGATGAGAGAAAATTTCCCTTTTTTTTGTCGCTGCACTTTTAATATTACAGAAACGGATGTAAAACAATTATTTACACATTAAGCTTTTCTGCTTGCAAAATGTAGTATTTTAGTAAAGCAGGTTGCTTTAAAAAGTATATGTATGTTTGTAAAAGTTATATGCATATGTTCCATACCAACGCATGCGATAACTGAGCTTTTGTATGTGTTAATACTTAATTTTGAATGAAAATTCATTTGAGTGATAAATTTGACATGTTAAAGATTTCTTTATTTAACCATATTTAAAAAAGTTGTTAAGAGAAATTGTTCACTTTTTTGTCCGTGCACTTTTAATATTACAGAAACAGATGTAAAACAATTATTTACACATCAAGTTTTTCTGTGTGCAAAATATAGTATTTGAGTAAAGTAGGTTGATTTAAAAATGTATATGTATATTTCTAAAAGTTATATATGTTTCAGACCAACGCATGCAATAACTGAGCTCTTGTATGTGTTAATATGTAAGTTTCAATGACAGTTCATTTGAGTGATAATTTTGACATGTTAATGACTTCTTTATTTAACCGTATTTATAAAAGTTGATGAGAGAAATTTTTCCCTTTTTTTGTCGCTGCACTTTTAATATTACAGAAACAGGTGTAAAACACTTATTTACACATTAAATTTTTCTGTTTGTAAAATGTAGTATTTGAGTAAAGCAGGTTGCTTTAAAAAGTATATGTATGTTTCTAAAAGTTATATATGTTTCAGACCAACGCATGCAATAACTGAGCTCTTGTATGTGTTAATATGTAAGTTTCAATGACATTTTTGAGTGATATAATTTTGACATGTTAATGACTTTTTATTTAACCGTATTTATAAAGTCGATGAGAGAATTTTTTCTTTTTTGTGCTGCATTTTTTATATTTACTAAAACAGGTGTAAATTTTATTGATGTAATGTGTGCTTAGTAATTACCCTACTTATGATGCTATTATGCTCAAACGTCATTACCTTTAAACATATAGTTATCCAATTAATCAGTATTAATAAAGACTAGGTACGTAATAATAGACAGAATGCCATCCTTAAATTCAGCAATTATGCAGTCCCAAACCTTACCACGGACATGCATAAGTAATAATAGCTTTCAAATAATGAAATAATGTTTCCAATTAAACCAAATGCATTCCCTTTATGTCACATTTTCGAGGAGTTTAAAATTCCCATCTAATAATTAATGCAGTGATTGCGCTAATTATACCTTTATTATGCATGACTGAAGGAAACTCATGGAGCTAGAGTGTATTTTGGGTGTAAGATGCATTTTCCTGCAGAAGATGTTTTGGAGTAACGACCACTTTAGGGTATCCATTATGTTTTCTGTGTGTGATAATTGCTTGGGGTTCATAACTCACTGCGCTGTGTCAGTTTGACCTTTTTCCTTTACCGAATAAAGTGCATGAACGATTACGCCGGCTGAAGCTTTAATGTACCCATAATTTTATGGTGTCTTTAAAAGATTTGTTCTCCGAACTATTAAGTCCAGCGTTTGTTTCTTCATATTAGAAATAAAGGAAACTGAGCAGCAAAAATACATTATTTGCTTGATTATTCTGTTTACTTAAACAGTTACCTGTTTTGCCCGTACACCGTACGTGCACAGCTTTCGAGCCTTTACTGATTTGCCCGTACGGCGTACGTTCAATCTGATTTCTATTTCACTTGCACTGTTTCGGCCGTATCTTTTTCCAATTTTAGTAACAAATTATTCTTATAGATGTCCAGTAAATGATAGTTTGCAGTTTATTGTATTTTCTACTCTGATTAGTTCAAAAGAGCAGGTTTTTTCGCATGTTTTGTATCAGAAGACTGTTATCTTTTATACTTTGACATCATTGTACATTTGTATCTTTTATACTTTTTATACTTTGTCATCAAAAGAATTGTTATCTTTCAGTGCATAGCTTTCTGGTTATATTTTACTAACCGCCTGATAATTTTATTGATGTAAGAGTTTAATAATATATTTTTACTTATAAATAATGGATAATTAAGAGCGTATGGAGCTGATTTCTTATGATTCGAACTATGACTCGGAATCAGAAACTGAATTATCTGTAAATGATAGAAGCGAAAGTTTACTAGATGACCTGGATAGTAGTGACTCTGATAGTAGTACAGATGAAATAAGTTAAGCAAGACAATTTTTTAAAATTAATTATGATAATCCTTCGGATCCGCCTCCTAGATTTCCTTTCACTGAAATTCCAAAAATTAACTTGGATATCGATGACACTAAACGTAAACTTCAGTTCTATGATGCTTTCATAGAAAGAAAAAAAGTTGTAATTTTGATTGGTTCAAAAGCGCGGGTTTTTTCGCATGTTTTGTATCAGAAGACTTATCTTTTATACTTTGTCATCATTGTACATTTGTATCTTTTATACTTTTTATACTTTGTCATCAAAAGAATTGTTATCTTTCAGTACATAGCTTTCTGGTTATATTTTACTAACCGCCTGATAATTTTATTGATGTAAGAGTTGAATAATATATTTTTACTTTTAAATAATGGATAATTCAGAGCTTATGGAGGTAATTTCTTGTGATTGGAACTGTGACTCGGAATCAGAAACTGAATTATCTGTAAATGATCTCATATTTTTATTATTGAATCTTGTATATTATCAACGGCATCAAACCTATGTGCAAAATTTCAGATCTCTAGATAATCAGAATACAATAAATATATTTGAAAAGTTCAACTGAGACACAAGTTAAAGTAAGAAAAAGCATTTAAAATGTCTCATTTGTACATAAATCACCCTCAGGACCTTTAGGATGGTAGATGAAGTGCATGTGCCGAGCCCTCTAATCCAGAGATTTCTAACAGTAAGCATAAAATGACAACGAGCAGAAAATAAAACAACTAAAAGAGGAAAGAGGGGATAGGGAGGTGGTTGCATAAATCACTCTCCTTTTCCTAATAAAATAGGTTTTCGGCGTTTAAAAATTTTTGGTATCGCATATAAAGTGAAGACTATGAATTGATTCATAAAAATGTTCTATTTGACACTAATAAATGAAGCAATTACGGTAAGTATTTAGCTATCTCTTCCTTGATACACTAAAGTTTTACAAAATGATTAAACAACATTTTTCATTAAATTACTCTGTAAATTCGATATTTAAATTCCAGTGTAACTTACTTAAATTATCCTCAGCTGCAAGTAATTTTTTTTAAGTAATTAACTTTTTCACGGGATAATTTGTAGTCATTAAATTAACTGCAGAGTCTGAAAACCTAAAATAGAACGAAGAGTTCTAGGGAATAATAAAGGTAAACGTTTAAACAGTTTTATTTATTCGGGCACAAAACTTTGTACTTTATGCATAGGATTTTTTCAGATTCAATATATTTAAGGAATTCAAAAATACCAATATATAATTATGAAGGCACATGCGCTCACGTATAAATATAGATATAAACACACACACATATATGTATAGATATAGAGAGATAAGACACATATATACTATTTATATATAATTATATATATATATATATATATATACATATATATATATATATATATATACATATATACATATACATATATACATATATACATATACATATATATATATATATATATATATATATATACATATATATATATACATATATACATACATATATACATATATACATATACATATATACATATACATATATATATATATATGTACATATATATATATATATATATATATATATATATATATATATATATATATATATATATATATATATATATATATATATATATATATATATATATATATATATACACAAACACACACTATATATATAATATATATATATGTATATATATACATATATACATATATATATACATATATACATATATACATATGCATATATACATATATACATATATATATATATACATATATATATATAATATAGTATAATATAGTATAGTACAGTATAAAATAGTATAATATAGTATAGTACAGTATAAAACATTATAGTATAGTATAGTACGGTATAAAACAGTATAGTGTAGTATAGTAGAGTATAGTACAGTATAGCACAGTATACTGCAGTATAGTACAGTATAGTATAGTACAGCATAAAATAGTATAGTATAGTATAGTACAATACAGTATAGTACAGTACAATATATTACAGTATAGCACAGTATAGTACCGTATAGTACAGTATAGTATAGTATAGTTTAGTACAGTATAGTATAGTATAGTATAGTACAGTAGAGTACAGTTTAGCACAGTATACTACAGTATAGTACAATATAGTATAGTATAGTATAGTACAATATATTATAGTATAGTATAGTACAGAATAGTACAGTATAGCACAGTATAGTATCGTATACTACAGTATAGTATAGCACAGTATAGTACGGTACAGTATAGTATAGTATACTACAATATAGTATAGCACAGTATAGTAAGGTACATTATAGTATAGTATAGTACAGTGTAAAACAGTATAGTATAGTATAGTACAGTATAGCACAGTATAGCACAGTATACTAAAGTACAGTACAGTATAGTATAGTATAGTACAGCATAAAATTGTATAGTACAGTATGGTACAGTATATCACAGTATAGTATAGTATAGTACAGTATAGTACAGTATAGTATAGTATTGTATAGTATAGTATAAAACAGTATAGTATAGTATAGATAGTACAGTACAGCACAGTTCAATAGAGAACAGTATAGTATAGTATAGAACAGTATAACTTGAAAGGAGAATTTTGAATTGAACTTGGCAAGAAATAATTTGATTAGTGAAATTTAAAAATGGCTTTGCGGCTCATATGATGATCAAATCGGACAAAATCCGTAATCTCTGGTTATGATCATAATAGTCCCTTAAAGATTATAGAAAAGCAGAAATTTCCTCTTGATAAACCGTGCTTAATTTATCTAATAAACTAAGAAAGTAAACTTTTATAATTTTTAAATAAACATGCACTTTTGCATTGCATTTATGAGTTTTTTTAACTATCCTTCAAACTTTCATTTGCAATTTTTGGTTCTTAATAGTTCTATATTAACGCAAATATTTTAGGTTTTTAGCAATGAGTTCCTAAAAAATTTGAAGGAATTCCTGACGCTCAAACACGTCATCAGGTTTTGCTCCAAGTTTTAAGATTTTTGTCCGACTTGTAGAGGAAGTTAAAGAAAGATGATTCTGAAGAATTCCAGACATTATATATACACAGCTAAAATGGAAGTCATTTTAGTTTTTGGTCTCTCTAGCTATTCTCAGAAATGAAGGAGGCTGTAAATTTAATAAGCCTAGTATTCGTAATTACGAGGCACACCCAGAAAGTAAGTTTACCTATTTAAAAGATAAAAAGAACTCACACTTTCACGGACATATTTATTGGCAACAAGTAGAGGAATGTTTCAGCTATTTTTCAACATAGCCACCACCAGAATTGAGACACTTGTCGTATTGTGGGATCAACTTTTGTATACCTCTGTCGTAGAACTCTGCCGCCTTCGAATGGAACCAGCCTTCCTGTCTCAGAACACCGTGCACATCCTTTTACGTACCGACAGCGTCTGTTTGAATTTGTTCCTGACCGAAGATCCACAATGATGCCAATGCATTGACTGCTGCTTGGTTTCCGGAGTAAAATGCGAAATCCAAGTCTCACTGCTCGTGACGATCCTGTCGAGGAGCTCGTCGCCGTCGTCTTGATACCGTAGCAGAAATGTCATTACTGCTCCTAACAGTTGAATTTTGTGTTTGGGTGTCAGTTTCGGCTCATAGACCTGACAGAGCTGACGGTGAATTTCAATTGGCGCAGTGCTTTGTGCATTCAAGATCACCAACCGAACCTTGCAGGCGGCTGGAGAAGGCATTGGAGTTTTCATTTCGGATAACTGCTACCCCGCTACTGGCATGAATCGGGATTTGTCCAGTTGGCATATGATTAATACGACATAGATCTGTCACGCATGCGCAATTGACATGGCTAATCCCGTTTACTTTAAAGGGGAAAACAACGGGGAATTTACTTTCTGGGTGCGCCTCGTATTTCAGTTGGCGACACAAAAACGTGACGCGTCAGATAAGCATATATCTGTTCCTGGATGGGATAAAACTTTGAGTAAGTGGCTATAAATACCCGAAACCGATCGGAGATTTTTAAATGTGTTAGTGTGGATATGCTGCTTTATTTTTTACACGATAATTATCGAGTATACAATAGGCAAAGCATTTTCAACCCTAAGTTAGCCCTCTCGTTGCGTATTTATTTTATCAAAATAGGTTCAAAAATTGAGTATTTTTTTATTACATATTTCAAATCTACATACATTTTAGAGTTAAAATATACAAAAAAATTTTGTAAAAGAATTTTTTTTAATATGGAATTAGGTTCTAAAAAAAGGTGTTCAGGAAAATGAAATTGAAGAATAATGATATAAAAGCTAAATTTTGAAAAGTAATCTTGGTTAAGTTATCATTTATTTTATAAAATACAAAAGAAAAACGTATATACTAATTAAAAAATGCAAAAGACTTACAAAACATTTATTAGAAATGAAGTCTTGTATGTTAAATTTCGAAACAAGGCTCGAGACAATGTCCTACCTCGCAATCCTTTCACCAAATTCGCGTTTCTTTTCGAATTTTTTGATCCACCTTCAGTTTTTTTAAAAACAGACAGCACACTATCTACGAGAACCTCTTTTTCTTGATGGGATTTGGGTGTATATGGCTATCAAAGTGTCGAGCAGTTCGTCTCATGGGTCTGTTACTCTCATGTACTGTTGGTCTCTTTTACTATTATTTGCAACATAACATAGTCAAAATAAAGTTCAAAATAGTTCCAAACAGTTGCATTATTTTCCATAGTGGAATTTAGTCCGGGATTTCCAAAGAATTGAAATGAAACAGGAGCTGGTGGAATATTTTGCATATCAATTTTGCACCAATGTCGAACATTTTAAATAGAAAATGAATTTTCAGATTCATCACTATTTTCAGAGGAATCCGAGAAATTCTCATCAGTTTCGCTATAACTTTCTTCAATATACTTGAAATAAGAGTCAGAAGTACTATCAGAGGCCGAAATATCGTCAGGAATATAGGTTATATCACCCGCGAAACGCTTTCTGACAGACATCTTTCAGCTATGAGCAGCGTGCTCAAAATGCTACAAAATATTCTTCTATATTTCGCAGAAATGTGAACAATTAAAGCCATCTGCTAGTTTAAAGCTAAATAAACAATTAAAAATCACAGTAAAGCCAAAATGAAAGAATAAACGGGGAAAGAGTGGGTTGCACAGTTAAATAGACGGTTAAAATGCATGCCCGCGGAAATCGCGGGTTGCGCAAATTTTGCTACCTTTATGTTGCCCATGGAAATCGGGGGATGCGCAGCGAGAGGGTTAGGCTTAAATGAAATGGAAAAAAATTCAGATTCTTAACCTTCCGAGTGGAATACATCTAGAAAAAAATTCTTCAAAATACGCTGATGTCAGTGACCAAAGAGTTCTATGATTTTTACCTTCACCCTTTGTCGACTAGAATGGAATATGGAAAACTCACCCTCTTTATTCTCCTTTTACTTCCGGTTATATATAGATATATAAATAGATATTATAAATTGTTAATTTTTAATACACATAAAGCTCTTCAGGTCTGGAATATTATCCCATAAGAAATCATGGATTCTAAAAGTACAAATAAAAATATTCGTTGAGAGACTTATTTATATTTTTTTTACGAAAGTCATCCAAGATATGTAAGTGGTGCCATTAGAGATACATCTGTTACCGCAAACGAAATACTTCGAAATAGGATTTACAAAGCCATGAAATGCTATCAGCGTCTTTGTGCTTCAGAGGGTATGGTTGCATCCCTCAAGAAATGTCAGTGAAAGAAGGTCCAGTTCCTAAACAGTAGACCTGACCCTCCTACCTCAAAACTCCATGGAGGAAAGCACTGGCAAAAATGTACATTATATCCATTTTCGGAGCGTTTTTGGAGGTCGAAAATTGTACATTTTGAAGTCATCATCCGTTTGGCGGAATTGTACGTGCGAACCGCTTAGAGGATTAACGTTGGAAAATTGAAATTTTTTAATGATTCATTGTTTAAAAGTTAAAAATGCACATAATGCATAGGAAATTAACTTTCATCACATGTTATTTACCTTGGCTAAAAAATATTTTTGCATGCAGAAAATATGGAAGACTTTCCATAATTTGAAAGTTCTATAAAATTCTAGAACATTCTAGAACAATGGAAAAAATGGCATTAAGCGAATGGCTTCTAACGCCTCTGAGAAATTGATTAGAAAAATAATGAAAAGAAACAATTGATTTTTGTAGACATACAATTCCAGACGAAATATCCTTTCTGTCGGATAAAACTTTTAAGCAAAGAAACCCTTTTGGCATGAAAGGAAATATAACACCGTTCGGAATTTCATTCGTAAGACATGATTATATTTCAGAACATTTTAACCGTAAAGCCAAATCAACTATCATTCCACTCAAATGGCTTCCATCCCAACCAAGCATTGCAGAAAAAAACATATAATAAAAAACACACATTTCCGGGGTTTTGTTCAAGGCAAAATTAAAACTACCAAAAAAGATGGAATGTAATTTTTTATTATGTTCCATTATTTAGAGAAAAAAAGCATTCTCTCCTGGGAAGAAATATTAGAACTTTTAGAATTGTATAGATCCAAAGCACATGATTAAATTTCTGGATATTTGAACGGTAGATAACAGTCAACATGCATTATACGAAGCTTCTAACACAAAGAAGTTCTTTAGAAAATAACAGAAGTGAACAAAATGTTTTTGGTTTTTCTGTAACTTCTTAACATACAAATAAAAAGAATATTATGCATCCGAAAAATTCTATGTAATTTTGATTAACTGAACAGTTATAAAAAGTTGTGAATAAGAATGTTTAATTTTGAAATAAGTACTTTAATAAAACTTTTAGTTGACTCAATTGCCATTTCTGTTATAATATTCGAGTCCGTTAGTCTCAAATAATGCTTAGTACGGAATTCACCATAATGTATCACTAATTATTGCTAAATATTGCATATTGCTTTCAAATTTCTTTCTTTCTAATTTACCTATTTGTAGATGCAATTTGTTATTGGTACTATCAAAAAGATGGAAAAAGGGGAATGCTGAATACTGTAAACCAGTAGTTTTCAAACTTTTTATCTCACGGAAGCTCTTTATTACCACATACGAAGCAATGGAACACAGAACTAACTTATTTGTAGATGGAACTTTCTTATTGGCAGGATTAAAAAGAGTTCATAATGGGAATATTGAATACTGTAAAGCAGTATTTATAAAAATTTTATCCCACGGAACCCCTTTATTTGTAGGAAAGATAAACTTTAAAAAATTTTTTGTTGATGCAACTTTGTTATTGGTAACATTAAGAAGATGAGAGAATGAGAATATTGAATACTGTAAACCAGTGGTCCTAAAACTTTTTATCTCACGGTACCTCTTTATTGCCACATACGTATCAAAGGAACACCTGACTAACTTATTTGCAGGTGGAATTTTGTTATTAGTAAGATTAAAATGGTGGGAGAATCAGAGTACTGAATACTGTAAACTAGTATTTCTCAAACTTTTTATCGCATGGAACCCCTTTATTGCTACATATGTAACAATGGAACATTTTACTAATTAATTTGTAGACGGAACTTTGTTATTGGGAAGATTAAAAAGATGGCATAATGGGAACATCGAATACTGTAAAGCAGTATTTTTCAAAATTTTATCCCACGGAACACCTTCATTGCCACATACGTAGCAATGGAACACCTGGCTAACTTATCTGCAGATGGAAATTTGTCATTGGTAAGATTAAAAAGGTGGGGATATGCGAATATCGAATACCGTAAACAAGTAGTTCTCAAACTATTTATCTCATGGGACCCCTTTATTGCCACATACGTAGCACTGGAACACCTGACTAACTTATTTGCAAGTGGAACTTTGTTATTGGTAAGATCAAGAAGATGGAAGAATGAGAATATTGAATACTGTAAACCAGTGGTCCTCAAACTTTTTATCTCACGGAACCTCTTTACTGCCACATACGCAGCAATGGAAAATCTGACTACCTTATCTGCAGATGGAACTTTGTTATTGATAAGATTAAAAAGGTGGGAGTATGGTAATATTGAATATTGTATACCAGTAGTTCTCAAAATTTGTATATCACGGAACCTCTTTATTGCCATATACTTAGCAATAGAACAAATGAATAACTTTTTGTAGATATAATTTTGTTATTGGTGAGATTAAAAAAAATGGGAGAATGGAAGTATCAGACAATTAAAACCAGTAGATGGCAAACTTTTTATCACCTCTTTATCGCCACATACGTAGCAATGGATCACCTGACTAACTTATTTGCAGATGGAACTTTGTTATTAGTAAGATTAAAAAGATGGGAGAATGGGAATATCGAATACTGTAAACCAGTATTTCTCAAAATTTTATCTCACGGAACCACTTTATTTGTAGCAATGGAACACTTTAAAAACTTATTTGTAGATGCAACTTTGTTGTTGGTAAGACTAAGAAGATGGGAGAATGAGAATATTGAATACTGTAAACCAGTGATTCTCAAACTTTTTATTTCACGAAACCCCTTTATTGCCAAATACGTAGCAATGGAATACCTGAATAACTTATTTGCAGATGGAACTTTGTTATTGGTAAGATTAAAAAGTTGGGAGAATGGGAATATCGAATACTGTAAACCAGTAGTATTAGAAGTACCAGTGTTATGAATAAATTTTTGTATAGTTAAATAGTAAAATGAAATTAGCAAATATTCTATTAAAGTAGCTTGTAATGTAATAAGGTACATGAGTAAAAGTAAAATATTTGAGTTACAGCATAAAGCAAAAATTAAAATCCCAAAAACTAATTTGTTTTGTCTCTATATTTTGTTTCACTATTTAGTAATACCACTAACCAATATAATAATTCATTCATCCCAAACCAAAGCTCCAAACCAAAACCGAACTTCCAAAATAACTTCCAAAAATCGATTAACTAAAAATATGAATATTTTTTTCTATAATTAAATAGTAAAATGAAGTCAGGCGACATTCAAATAAAATAGCTTGTAATGTAATAAAGTACACGAGAAAAAAGTAAAATATTTGAGTTACAGAATAAAGCAAAAAATTAAAATCACGAAAACTAATTTGTATTGTTTCTATATTTTATTTCATTATAAAAAATACCACCAACCAATTTAATAGTATATTCACTCCAAAACGAAAGCTCCAAACCAAAACCAAACGTCCAGAATAACTTTAAAAAATCGATTACCTAAATATCTGAATAAACGTTTATATAATTAAATAGTAAAATGAAGTAAGACGACATTCTAATAAAATAGCTTGTAATGTAATAAAGTACATGAGAAAAAAGTAAAGTATTTGAATTACAGCATAAAGCAAAAAATTAAAATCTCAAGAACTAATTTGTATTGTTTCTATATTTTATTTCATTATTTAGTAATACCACCAACCAATTTAATAATATATTCACTCCAAACCAAAACCAAACTTCCAAAATAACTTCCAAAAATCGATTATCTAAAAATATGAATAAATTTTTGTATAGTTAAATAGTAAAATGATGTCAGGTGACATTCTAATAAAATAGCTTGTAATGTAATAAAGTACATTAGAAAAAGTGAAATATTTGAGTTACAGCATACAACAAAAAATTAAAATCACAAAAATTGATTTGTATTGTTTCTATATTTTATTTCATTATTTAGTAATACAACCAACCAACTTAATAGTATATTCATTCCAAACCAAAACCAAACTTCCAAAATAACTTCCAAAGATCGAATATCTAAAAATAGGAATGAATTTTTGTATAGTTAAATAGTAAAATGAAGTCAGACGATATTCTAATAAAATAGCTTGTAATGTAATAAAGTACACGAGAAAAAAATAAAATATTTGAGTTATAGCATATGCCAAAGCTCCAAACTAAAACCAAACTTCCAAAATAACTTCCAAAAATTGATTATGTAAAAATATGAAAAAAATTTTGTATAGTTAAATAGTAAAATGTTTTCAGAGGATATTCTATTAAAATAGCTTGTAATGTAATAAAGTACATGAGAAAAAAAGTAAAATGTTGAGTTAAAACATATGTCAAAGCCCCAAACCAAAACCAAACTTCCAAAATATCTTCCAAAAATAGATTATTTAAAATATGAATAAATTTTTGTATAGTTAAATAGTAAAATGAATAATATATCTGCTTACTTTACGAAATTTCTGGATTAGGTCTAGGCCTAGGCAATCCAGTTGCCCCGCCATCCTGTAGGTCGTGTAGTAAAATGAAATCAGACGACATTCTAATAAAATACTTTGTAATATAATAAAGTACACGAGAAAAAAGTAAAATATTTGAGTTACAGCATAAAACAAAATATTGAAATCACAAAAACTAATTTGTATTGTTTCTATATTTTATTCCATTATTTAGTAACACTACCAACCAATTTAATAGTATATTCACTCCAAACTAAAGCTCCAAACCAAAACCAAACTTCAAAAATAACTTCCAAAAATCGATTACCTAAAAATATGAAAAAATTTTGTTATAGTTAAATAATAAAATGTATTCAGACGACATTCTATTAAAATAGCTTGTAATAAAGTACATGAGAAAAAAAGTAAAACATTTGAATTATTGCACAAAGCAAAATATTAAAATCACAAAAACTAATTTGTACTGTTTCTATATTTTATTTCATTATTTAGTAACACCACCAACCAAATTAATACTATATTCACTCCAAACCAAAACCAAACTTCCAAAATAACTTTGAAAAATAGATTATCTAAAAATATGAATAAATTTTTGTATAGTTAAATAGTAAAATGAAATAAGACGTCATTATAATAAAATAACTTGTAATGTAATAAAGTATAATAGAAAAAGTGAAATATTTGAGTTACAATATACAACAAAAAATTAAAACACAATTTGATGTTATATTTTACTTCATTATTTAGTAATACCATCAACTAATTTAATAATATATTCACTCAAAAAAAATATAAATAAATAAATAAAAAAAGAACTAACCTTGCAAAATAACTTCCAAAAAACGATTATTTAACAAGCTGAATAAATTTTTGTATAGTTAAATAGTAAAATGAAGTCAGACGACATTCTATTAAAACAGCTTGTAGTGCAATAAAGTACATGAGAAGAAAGTAAAATATTTGAGTTACAGCATAAAACTGAAAATCAAAATCACAAAAACTAATTTGTATTGTATCTATATTTTATTCCATTATTTAGTAAACAATAACAAAATGTTTTCTTTTTTAAAAATTATCAATACATGGCAGACTCGATCTGAAACGCCATAAATAAAAATCAATGTTAAAAAAAATAGAAAAATATTTTTTTTTAACAAAAAATGTAATAAATAATATAAAATCTTGGCTCGAAACAATTTTCTTTTTTTTAATCTAATATTTTTTAAGAAATTCTATTTGCAATACCGATCGTTATGAAAAATTTATTTCATATGAAAATTCAAATGATAGTTTACATTTTTACGATAATAAAAACTGTCGAATATAATGCAGATTAAATCCATCTCTTGATGTTTGCTTGATTTTTTGTCTTAAACAATATCGGAAAACCTTCTTTATACATATTCTTAAAGAAAAATCTTAAACTTCGAAAAATTTGATGATCCATTTTCCGAGAAACCCCAATATTTAGAAATAAAAATTTCGAATTTTACAGAAAATAGCCGCATTCGATATTCTTAAATAAAAGATGGATATCTTAAAAAATCAAATACTTATTGAATGACGATTAGTTCTTGAAAAAATGACTAAAAATATTAAATTGTTTTATTTTCAGGAAACTTGGAACATAATGAAAAGAAATTACATATCTATTTTTTATTTTGGTGCTCTTGATTTCTTGTCTTAAACAATAACACGGAAATGTTTTTCTTTCTTTATACATTCTTTATCAAATACTTCGTTACGTTAGAAGACATTTGCGTAAAGTCATTTCATTAGTTTTTCAGTATAATCGATTAGAAATTTAATCATAATTTTGAGAATTTTTTTTTAAAACTTTTCTGAACTACAAATAATGTAAAGCCCTTATATGCAAGTTTTTATTTCTAGTCTTAAACAGTAACACAGAAACGTTCTTTTTTCTTTATATATTTGTAATCAAATACTTATTTTCATAATGTCGTTTTATTAATTCTTTCGTATAAATGACTAGAAATTTAATCATATTTTTAATATTTTTTTCTGGAAACTTCGTAACTTTAAAAGAAATTTGCGTAAAGTCGTTTCATTAGTTCTTCCGTATAAACGATTAGAAATTTAATCATATTTTTGAGACATTTTTTTTAAACTTGGAATAATGAAAGAAATTACATATCTTTTTTTATTTTGGTGCTCTTGATTTCTTGTCTTAAAATAACACGGAAATGTTTTCTTTCTTTATATAATTTTAATCAAATACTTATTTTCATAAAGTCGTTTCATTAGTTCTTCCGTATAAACGATTGGAAATTTAATCATATTTTGAGAGTGTTTTTTTTTCTGGAAACTTGGAACGTAATGTAAAGAAATTATATGCCCATTTTTTATTTTGGTGCTCTTGATTTCTTGTCTTAAACAATAACACGGAAATGTTTTTCTTTCTTCATACATTCTTTATCACATACTTCGTTACATTAGAAAACATTGGCGTAAAATCGTTTCATTAATTCTTCCGTATAAACGATCGGAAATTTAATCATATTTTTGAGAGTTTTTTCTGAAAACTTTTCTGTACTTCGAATAATGTAAAGCAATTGCATGCATGTTTTTTTAATTTCTAGACTTAAACAGTAAGACAGAAATGCTCTTTTTCCTTTATCTATTTTTAATGAAATACTTATTTGTATAATGTCATTTTATTAGATCTTTTGTAAAAATGACTAGAAATTTAATCATATTTTTAAGATTTTTTTTTCTGGAAACTTGGAACATAATGAAAAGAAATTACATATCTATTTTTTATTTTGGTGTTCTTGATTTCTTGTCTTAAACAATAACACGGAAATGTTTTTCTTTCTTTATACATTCTTTATCAAATACTTCGTTACGTTAGAAGATATTTGCGTAAAATCGTTTCATTAGTTCTTCCGTATAAACGATTGGAAATTTAATCATATTTTTGGGAGTTTTTTTCTGAAAATTTCGAATTTCGAATACTATATTAAAAAATGCATACTTTTTTAAAATTTTGGTGTTCTTTATTTCTAAAATGTTAAAGAGTAAAACACTTTTTTCTTTAAATATTTTTAATCAAATACTTATTTTCATAATGTCGTTTTATTAATTCTTTCGTATAAATGACTAGAAATTTAATCATATTTTTAAGATCGTCTTTTTTTCTGGAAACATATCCATAACATATCCATTTTTCATTTTGGTGCACTTCATTTCTTGTCTTAAACAATAATATGGAAATGTTTTTCTTTCTTTATACATTCTTTATCAAATGCTTCGTTACGTTAGAAGGCATTTGCGTAAAGTCGTTTCATTAGTTCTTCCGTATAAACGATTGGAAATTTAATCATATTTTTGAGAGTTTTTTTCTGGAAACTTCGAATTTCGGATAATGTATTAAAAAACAATTTTTTAAAATTTTTTACTCTTTATTTCTTGTCTTAAAATTAAACAGATTCTTTATTCTTTATATATTTTTAATCAAATACTTATTTGCCTAATGTCGTACTATTAATTCTTTCGAATAAATGGCTAGAAATTTAATCATATTTTTGAGATTGTTTTATTTTCTGGAAACTTGGAACATAATGAAAAGAAATCACATATCCATTTTTTATTTTGGTGCTCTTGATTTCCTGTCTTAAACAATAACACGGAAATGTTTTTCTTTCTTTATACATTCTTTATCAAATACTTCGTTACGTTAAAAGATATTTTCGTAAAGTCCTTTAATTAGTTCTTCCGTATGAACGACTGGAAGTTTAATCATACATTTGAGATTTTTTCCCTGAAAACTTGAAACTTTGAATAATGTAAAGAAATTGTATGATTTTTTCATTTTGTCTTAAACAATAACACGGAAATGTTTTTTTTCTTTATATCTTTAATCAAATTTCCACATCCGTTTAATTAGTTCTTTCGTATAAATGACTAGAAATTTAATCATATTTTTAAGATTTTTTTTTCTGGAAACTTGAAACATAATGAAAAAAATTGCATATCCATTTTTTATTTAAATTTCAATCCCTTTCTATTTTTTATTTCTAGTCTTAAACATTAACAAAGAAATGTTTTTTTCTTTATATATTATTAATCAAATACTTATTTTCATAGTGTCGTTTCATTAATTCTTTCGTATACATGACTAGGAATTTAATCATATTTTTAAGATTTTTTTTCTGGAAACTTGGAACATAATGAAAAGAAATTACATATCTATTTTTTATTTTTGCTTTCTTGATTTCTTGTCTTAAACAATAACACGGAAATGTTTTTCTTTCTTTATACATTCTTTATCAAATGCTTCGTTATGTTAGAAGACATTTGCGTAAAGTCGTTTCATTAGTTCTTCCGTATAAACGATTAGAAATTTAATCATATTTTTGAGAGTTTTTTCTTAAAAGTTCGAACTTTGAATAATGTAAAGCAATTGCATGCATGTTTTTTTTATTTCTAGTCTTAAACAGTTAAAGAGTAAAACACTTTTTTCTTTAAATATTTTTAATCCAAATACTTATTTTCATAATATCGTTTTATTAATTCTTTCTTATAAATGACTAGAAATTTAATTATATTTTTAAGATCTTTTTTTCTGGAAAATTGGAACATAATGGAAAGAAATTCCATATCTATTTTTTATTTTGGTGTTCTTGATTTCTAGTCTTAAACAATAACATGGAAATGTTTTTCTTTCCTTTTACATTCTTTATCAAATACTTCGTTAAGTTAGAAGACATTTGCGTAAAATCGTTTCATTAGTTCTTCCGTACAAACGATTGGAAATTTAATCATATTTTTGAGAGTTTTTTTCTGGAAACTTTCTGGAATTTCGGATAATGCATTAAAAAGATGCATACTTTCTTTTAAAATTTTGGTGCTCTTTATTTCTAAAATCTTAAAGAGTAACTCAGAAACGCTCTTTTTCCTTTATATATTTTTAATCAAATACTTATTTTCATAATATCATTTTATTAATTCTTTCGCACAAACGACTAGAAATTTAATTATATTTATCGATCGTTTTTTTTTTGAAATTAACATAATGGAAATAATACATCCTTTTTTTTTTGGTGCTCTTCGTTTCTTGTCTTAAACAATAACATGAAATGTTTCCTTTCTTATACATTCTTTATCAAATACTTCTTTACGTTAAAACATTTGCGTAAAGTCGTTTTATAGTTCTTTCGTATAAAACTTGAATTTAATCATATCTTTGAGAGATTTTTCTGAAAACTTCAAACTTTGAATAATGTAAACAAATTGCGTGCATTTTTTTTTATTTCTAGTATTAAACAGTAACACAGAAATGCTCTTTTTTCTTTATATAATTTTTAATCAAATACTTATTTGCATAATGTCGTTTCATTAATTCTTTCGTATAAGTGACTAAAAATTTTACCATATTTTTAAGATTTTTTTTTCTGAAAACTTCGAACATAATGAAAAGAAATTACATATCAATTTTTTATTTTGGTGCTCTTGATTTCTTGTCTTAAACAATAGCACGGAAATGTTTTTCTTTATTTATACATTGCTTATCAAATAATTCGCTACGTTAGAAGACATTGGCATAAAATCATTTCATTAGTTCTTCCATATAAAAGATTGGAAATTTAATGACATTTTTGAGAGTTTTTCTGAAGACCTTTCTGAACTTCGAATAATGTAAAGCAATTGTATGCAATTTTTTATTTCTAGTCTTAAACAATATCACAGAAACGTTTTTTTCTTTATATTATTAATCAAATACTTATTTTCATGATGTAGTTTTATTAATTCTTTCATATAAATGACTAGAAATTCAATCATATTTTTAAGATTGTTTTTTCTGAAAACTTTGAATATAACGAAACGATATTACATATCTATTTTTTATTTTGGTGCTCTTGATTTCTTGTCTTAGACAATAACACGTAAATGTTTTTCTTTCTTTATACATTCTTTATCAAATACTTCGCTACGTTAAAAGATATTTGCGTATTTTTTCATATTTGAAAATACGATTGGAAATTTAATCATATTTTGAAATTTTTTCTGATAGTTTAACTTCGAATCTTTAAGAAATTGCATATATTTTAATGGTTCTTTATTTCATCTTAAACAATAACACAGAAATTCATTTATATTTTTTAATCAAATATTATTTCCATAATCTTTTTCATTAGTTCTTTTTAGAAATGACAGAAATTTAATCATATTTTTGATTTTTTTCTTGAAACTTCCTAATAAAATTAAAAATTATATTACATATCTTTTTTATTTTTTTATTGCAAGATTCTTTTTGTTTTTTTCAAATACTTTTGCCGTAGAAGCCATTTTAGTAGTATAAAAGATTTGAATTAATCATATATTATTTTTTCTGAAAACTCATTCTTCTAATAATGTATAGTTGCATGCACTTATAAAATTTTTTTCTTATTTCTAGTCTTAAACAAAAAAAATTTTATTATTTTTAAATTTTTAATCATTCTTTTTCGGCAACTAATCCTTTTATTTTTTTTAGAATAAAAACTAGAAATTTAAATTGCAATTTTTGATTTTTTTTTTCTGAAAAATTGTATAGAAATAATTACATATCATTTTTTATTTTGCTTTGATTTCTTAGTAACTAACATTGCAGGAAATTTTTGTTTTTGTTTTTTTCTTTCTCAAAAACTTCGTTGCCGTTAGAAGCCATTTGCGTAATCATTTGATTAGTTCTTGAAACGATTGAAATTTAATCATATTTTTGAGAGTCTTGTTTTTATGTGAATGCGCCCATAAAGTTTAAAAACAATGAAAAGAATTTTTTTCTAGTTTCTTAAAAAGTAACTAATGTTCTTTTCATATATTTTTAATCAAATATTGATTTATATAATGCCATTTTATTTTTGATAAATGACTATAAAATTTATTTTTACATTTTTAAGATTTTTTTTTTCGAAAACTTCGAACATAATGAAAAGAATTACATATCCATTTTTTTTGATTTTGGTGCTCTTCGTTTCTTGTCTAAACAAAAAAAACGGAAATGTTTTTTTTTATACATTCTTTATCAAATACTTCTTTACGTTGGAAGACATTTGAGTAAAGTCGTTTGATTAGTTCTTCCGTATGAACGACTGGAAGTTTAATCATACATTTGAGATTTTTTCCCTGAAAACTACAAACTTCGAATAATGTAAAGAAATTGCATGCATTTTTTTAAATTTCGGTGTTCTTTATTTCTAGTCTGAAAGAATAACATAGAAATGCTCTTTTTTCTTTACATATCTTTAATCAAATACTTATTTGAACAATGACGTTTTATTAGTTCTTTCGTATAAATGACTAGAAATTTAATCATATTTTTAAGATTGTTTTTTTTTAAGAAACTTGGAAAATAAAGAAAAAAAAATACATATCCATTTTTTATTTTGGTGCTGTTGATTTCTTGTTAAATAATAATACAGAAATGCTTTCCTTTCTTTATACATTCTTTATCAAATACTTCGATACGTTAGAAGACATTGCATTTGTAAAAGTAATAATTCAAGGAATAATATAGATGTGAGGTAAAATTGGCACACATATTTGGAATAAAATGGGGTTTTATTATAATCTAAAAAAATTATTTTAAAACTGGCCAACAGATGGCGATAGAAAGCAAAACTTCAGTGACGCTGCATGAGAATTGCGTATCACCGAGTATTTTGATTTAGTCCTTTGCAATGATTATTCTTACCTTTAAATTAACAAATAATCATGGGCCATAATTATTCATTTTATACAGAAGTGATTTACAATTGCTTTTACAATTAAAATGATTAATCTTTGTTTTTAATTTAACTATACATACTGCTTAGTTCTGGTATGCCTGTCCTGAATTATTTTACGAAACGTGGCCAATTATGAAAGTGCGGTCGAGATAAATGTGGTCTTCGAGTTAAAAACCCCTGTTATACTACAAAGCAAAAGTTAACTAAAATTAACATGTTTTGAAACACGAAATCTACCTATCTTGTTCTTTAAAGAGTGGTTATTGACATTTTTTACAACAAATAATTTCACTATTATTATTTTCTTTTAATATTTTTTAAGATTGCATACGGAAAGAACTAATAATTGTTATAATACCAAAAAAAGCAACCTATAAAAGAAAAAGGTTATTGTATTCGTAAAAGAAATGTACATCACCGAATGTGTGATGTACATTTGTGTTACGAATACAATAGATAAACCTTTTATTCATTTTATTACTTTATTTTTCAAAGAATTAATAACTAATTACAATTAAAATAATATTTTATCTTGATAGTTTAATCACTTATAAGTAGATATATTACTAATGGTACTAAATTTTCCATCAGAGTAATTACAAACAAAATAATTTATTATTTTTAACAGGTGTTAATCAGTTCTTTTTCTGCAAACTAATCCTTGAGTTTTTCAATATTTTCCACGTTTTTAGAAAAAACACCAAACCTAGCGTTCAATTTTTTGGGTCGAACTTATTTCCTAATAGTTAAGAATGTATAGAAATTACATATTCAATTCTTTTCTTTTTTATTGTCTTAGTAACTATTACAGAAATGTTCTTTTTGTTTCGTTTGTTAACCCTTGTTATACCATACAAAGAATTTGTTATTACATCTTGAAACAAGAAATCTACCTATCTTGTTCTTTAAAGAGTGGTTATTGACATTTTTTACAACAAATAATTTCACTATTATTATTATTTTTATTTAATATTTTTTCATTTCATACAAGAACTATTTTTTTCAATACAGTACTTTAAAGAACTTATTGTATTTAAAGTACATCATTTTTCTTTATTTTTACATTTCTGATAGTACATATTCCTTTTTTCTTTTTTATTACTTTATTTTTCAAAGAATTAATAAGTAATTACAATTAAAATAATATTTTATCGGGATAGTTTAATCACTTATAAGTAGATATATTTCTAATGATACTAAAATTTTCATCAGATTAACTACAAACAAAATAATTTATTATTTTTAACAGGTGTTAATCAGTTCTTTTTCTGCAAACTAATCCTTGAGTTTTTCAATATTTTCCACGTTTTTAGAAAAAACACCAAACCTAGCGTTCAATTTTTTGGGTCAAACTTATTTCCTAATAGTTAAGAATGTATAGAAATTACATATTCAATTCTTTTCTTTTTTATTGTCTTAGTAACTATTACAGAAATGTTCTTTTTGTTTTTTTTAACTTTTTCCATCAAAGTTTGTTATTACATCTTAAACAAAAATCTTATCTTGTCTTTAATGTTTATATTTTTTTACAACAAATAATTTCCAAATAATTATTATTTTTTTAATATTTTTCAGTAAAATACGAAAGAACTAATATTTTTTCCAATAAAAAAAAAGTAATATGAAAAATTTATTCTTTCTAAGAAATTATATTGCAGAATTCTTTCTTTTTTTTTTTGTTTCTCAAATACCTTTTATTCATTTTATTAGTTTATTTTTCAAAGAATTAATAACTAATTACAATTAAAATAATATTTTATCTTGATAGTTTAATCACTTATAAGTAGATATATTACAAATGGTACTAAATTTTTCATCAGATTAACTACAAACAAAATAATTTATTATTTTTAACAGGTTAATCATTTCTTTTTCGGCAAACTAATCCTTGAGTTTCCACGTTTTTAGAAAAAAAAACCCACCAAACCTAAATTGCAATTTTTTGAGTCGAATTTATTTCCTAATAGTTAAGAATGTATAGAAATTACATATTCAATTCTTTTCTTTTTTTATTTTCTTAGTAACTATTGCAGAGTTGTTGTTTTTGTTTTTTCTTTCTCAAATAACTTTTTGCCGTAGAAGCCATTTGCGTAATCAGAAATGATTTGATTCTATCATTGAATTGTCTGAAATTTAATCACATTTTTAGGATCTGTCGAATCTGGAAGGCCTTGTATTTATGTGAATGCGCCCATAAAGTTTGAAAAACAATGAAAAGAAATATCCATTTTTTCTTGATTATTGTTTCTAAAAAATAACTTGACAGTCTCCCATTTCTTTATTTTCCTTCAAGTGCTTCATTACGTTAGATACCATTTCAGCGTAATTCGAGATGATTTGATTCTATTGTGCGAATGTTTCGTGAATTTATGCTTCCCAGATCTAATCGGATTCCAGAAAATCTTTTATTGCTCTTGATGGGGAAATATTTTCTCTCGCTAAAAATTACAGCATAATGAAGGAGAATTGCATATCCATTTCTTTTTCATTATATCCGCAGCTTGTCTAAAGCCGGATTGTTTCGTTTTCTTTTTATACGTCGGTTATTCACTAAGTAATGAGGGTTATTTTATTGTCGAGAATTTACTAATTGGAATAACATTTCCCGTGAAAAAAGTCTGTAATGACAAAATGTCAATAGATATGTTATGCCTTAT
>CM063509.1:87752984-87770484 GCA_032207245.1 Pardosa pseudoannulata | reverse complement strand
AAATTTATACCCTGATGAATATATTATTAAAATAACACGAAATAATTCTTGCATACTGTAACATAGAGTTACATTGAAATTATCCAAATTCGCAAAGAGGAGGTCAGTGATACTACAATGGATCCCTTCTCATGTAGGCATCAATGGAAATTAGATAGCTGACTCTCTGGCAACAGAGAGCAGCCTAAGTCCCGATACCCCTCTTCTAAACTACAAGCCACAGAAATATACTCAATGATTAAACAAAAACGCAATACAAAATGGAGGATTCCCCCAGAGCACGACTGGTATGCCAGAAGGTGTCCAGGCTTGTCTTTGGCGAGAATAAAGGAAAGAAAAGTACAGACAACACTACCTAGGCTAAGAATGACGATATATGATGTCTTGCCTACAATAGAGGCCAGAAAACCTGTGCCCCGGACGATGCCTCTCCCCTTCACATTATTGAGTGTATTGGAGTCTCTGTGAGGCAGGTGGTGAGTGACGGGGAGGCAGTTTTTAATCTCCTTGGGCAACAGGATCTGCAGGAATTGATTTAGATTATTTTTTAAATCAGGGAATGAGAAAAAATAACAAGTTGCATCACAACGCTGTTGCTGGCAGTAAGGAGACACTAACTAAAGAGCGGAAGTGATTCCAGTTACCTTCATCTCCGATATAGTTGGACTGGTGGGGTTTGACACTTCCTTTTATGTATGTGTAAGGAATTTGGACCCCATGACCAGTGTTTCGCAGATGTAGACTCTTGACTATATCTGCAAAATTTACCCCATTGACCCCTTCCACCTGGCGTTCCTTAAGGAAAAATGGAGCCGGCAGGCTAAGGGAGATGATAAGATTTTTCAGATGTGGTGTTTGTTTGTATTTTTTGCAAGCCGGCATTGCATCTGAAACTGAGGACTTCTTTTTTCGGAATTGATCAAGTTTCGAGAAGCTGACCCCTCGAAGAAGGTAGAGAGGAGAGACAGGCAGTGGAGTTCGAGGAGTCGAGACAGAGCCTGCGATTTGAAGAGATCTCTATGTTTGATGTGAGAGAAACACTACGCCGGTTTTATCCTGACATGGAATGCTTGGTTATCAAATATGGTTAAAACAGGTTCTGACACTCAATATGATATTTTACTATGCTTAAAGTTTTCATTCAATCTTGTAAATAATTTTTGTTTGTTGTCTTTAAAGTTTCAGATATAATTTATTGAATCCTCAGAGACGAGGGAACACACCTGGAATAAAGTAGGCGAGAAGGTCCCACTCTTGTATAGTGCCCGGAGAAGTTGGGCGCTTTCACAGTATGGAAGTTAGAGTAGCTGGTTTGTTTGCTAGCAGTTAGGAGGTTAGCACGACAGAAGAATGTGGACTAAGATAAAACTACTTTTCACAATTTTTTTCATGGCGAGTTCCATGCTAGTGATCTTGACTGACCTCATAACCCTAGTAACAGTCATGCTGATTTACATATTCACATTTAATGAAGTTGCAGTTTAAAAGAAAGTTTTTTAACCTCTTCCCTGTTTTGCTCGTACGCCGTACGGGCACAGCTTTCGGTCATTTACTGATTTGCCCATACGGCGTACGGGCAATCTGATTTCTATTTCGCTTGCACTGTTTCGGCTGTATTTTTTCAAATTTTAATAACGAATTATTCGTATAGATGTCCAGTAAATGATAGTTTGCAGTTTCTTGTATTTTCTACTCTGATTGGTTCAAAAGAGCAGGTTTTTTTCGCATGTTTTATTTCAGAAGACGAATTGTTATCTTTCATTGTATAGCTTTCTGGTTATATTTTACTATCCGCCTGATAATTTTAATGCTGTAAGAGTTGAAATATATATTTTTACTTTTAAATAATGGATAATTCAGAGCATATGGAGCTAATTTCTTGTGTTTCGAACTGTGACTCGGAATCAGAAACTGAATTATCTGTAAATGATAGTAGTGAAAGTTTACTAGATGACCTGTATAGTAGTGACTCTGATAGTAGTACAGATGGAATCAGTCAAGAAAGACAATTTTTTAAAATTAATTGTGATAATCCTTCGGATCCGCCTCCTAGATTTGCTTTCACTGCAATTCCAAAAATTCGATGAGATTAAAGGTAAACTTCAGTTCTATGATGCTTTCATAGAAAGAAAAAAAGTTGTAATAAATGCTTAAAAATATTAGAAATGTTAATTTTAATAACATATCTTTACTTAAAAATGTAAAATGAACAAAAAAATGCAATAAAAATGTGACATTTTTTTTGACCGAATTCTGGAAAAAAATGAAACTGTCAAAGGGTTAAAAATAAATTGTAGTCAAATAGTAATTCTTCACTCATTTATATCTTGAGTCTCTCAACAGACCAGGCTCTTAGTCTTGGTATATTGTGTGATTGTATTTTATTCTCCTTTCCAAACTTCTCTCACAACATGACGTAAAGCATACAAATTTAAATGTTTTCTGGCGAGAAACAATTGTTTCATTATAAACGCTTCAAACACATAACTAAACTTTCTAGCCTGTAACGCCGCCACTTTTATGGGGCGTGAGACCTGCCCGTATACGTTACCGGTATACTTTTAAATTTATCGATTCATTACATAATAAATAGGTAAAAATAACATTTTTTTAGTATTATGACGTCATTCCTTTAACCATCTCATTTAATCATTTATTTTAGATTATTTAAATATATTCTGCATTATTTGTATACGTTTTATTACTAAACTTAGATATTACGTAAATAATTTTTTTTTATATTTGGCTTAAATAACAAATCAGTGACATGTGAAAAACATGTGAAAATTTTAATCGATTTTTTTTGTCGAAAGAATATTCCTAGCCAAAAAACAAACCATTTATTTTACCTGCCTCATAAGGTATTTTACAATACTGGAAAATAAAAGAAATTACTGTATTACCCGTCATATGACGGGCTATATGCTAGTAATTAATATTTATCTTCACTGACTTACAAAATAAAGTCATTTGATTTTAATATGTTTCGGAAAACATATAATGTCTTTTCCACCCCCTAAAAGTATATTTCTGAGAGATAAACATCACAAACGAGAAAAATTGGAGTTCTCTATTTTTACATCTGTTACTTATTTTCCACGATTATAACAAACGTAATATTTATTTGATTTCTAGAAGAATGCACTATTAAAGACAGTTACTCTTAAAAAGAATTCCTACTAAGAATTTTCAAAGCATTTCATTTAAACCATTTGACGTAAATAAGTACTAAGTCAATATTTATGTACTTTTGCCATTGTGCTATATATTTAATCTTTTATCAAAGCAAAAGTAGCTAATTATCCATCTAAAGTTTCATTAAATCCATAATCAATAATTTTACAAACGATAATATTTAATATCGTACTTTAAGAACTCATTATTTGAAATTTGTATTTTTACAAACATGTTCATAATTCTAAAAAAATGTTATAACCATCTGAAAATCATAACATACTTGTTTTGTTAAGATCTCAAAGTAGAGTGATTAAGAATTTTAGAAACTTTCTTTATTTTGTATAAAAGAATGTCTATGTCTATGTTTATATAGGCTTTAAACTTACTGTATAGTGCTAGTTATGTACATCAAAATAAGCATATCATGCAGTAAAAAATATTTTAATTTGAAGTGAATGAACAGTGTCTATATTTATACACTGTTTTAATTTGGAATAATTAATAACTGAAAGAACCACTCAGAGGGAAATTGAGAATCCAGATCTTATTAAAATATTAGGAAAATTGAATTTTCGTGTAATAGAAAACTATTTTGATTGGAATCGATAAGTATTCTAAAGATTTTAAAGGGTATGCGAAGGTGCAATTTTAGGTTTATCCTAAATTTAATTGCTGATTATATACTCAAGGGGAACTTAGACATCATTCATGAAAAATAATTCAAATATAATAAAATATTAATTTTAAAGTAGTTACGAAACATATTTTTGATGGTAAATAATGTATTTTAGCATAATTATTTTTAATTTTTAAAGAAAAAAAAGAACAATCTTTCAGATTTACAACTTTTGCTTCTACTAGCTTGCTTATCCCAAGTTATCTCGGGTTCGTATACATTGCAGTTAATTATTATCTCGAGAAAACTCGGGCGAAGCAGAATTTGTCAGTACGATTTGTTTTATCACGGCCTTACTCAGTCTGGATAGTTAGTTATCTCGTGTTATCCCTAGTTATCTAGGGTTCGGATACATTGCTGTTAATTATTATCTCGAGAAAACTCTGGCGAAGCAGAATTTGTCTGCATGATTTGTTTTTATCTCAGTTTTACTCAGACTGGATTGTTAGTTATCTGAAGTTATCCCGAGTTTTCTCTGGTTCGTATACATAGCAGTTAATTATAATCTCGAGAAAACTCGGGGAAGCAGAATTTGTCTGCATGATTTGCTTTATCGCAGTTTTACTCAGACTGGATTGTTAGTTATCTCAAGTTATCCCAAGTTATAAGAGGGTTCGTATACATTGCTGTTAATTATTATCTCGAGAAAGCTCGGGCGCAGTAGAATTTGTCAGTACGATCTGTTTTATCATGGTTTTACTCAGTCTGAATAGTTAGTTATCTCAAGTTATCCGGAGTTATATCGGGTTCGTATACATTGCTGTTAATTATTATATCGAGTAAACTCGGGCGAGGCAGAATTTGTCTGCATAATTTGTTTCATCGCAGTTTTACTAAGACTGGATTGTTAGTTATCTCAAGTTATCCCGAGTTATCTCGGGTTCGTATACATTGCAGTTAATTATTATCTAACGAAAACTCGGGGGAAGCAGAATTTGTCAGCACCATTTGTTTTATCACGGTTTTACCCAGTCTGAATACTTAGTTATCTCAAGTTATCCGGAGTTATCTTGGGTTCGTTTACATTGCTGTTAATTATTATCTAGCAAAAACTCGGGCGAAGCAGAAATTGTCAGTACGATTTGTTTTATCACGGTTTTATTCAATCTGAAGGAAATGAAAGGAAATATTCAGCTTTGATTGACTGTTTACTAAGTTTTGTTGGTTTTGCGGTTTTTTGGCCGGGCTGGTCAAGTGTTTTCCTCTGATTGAAAAACTAATTGAATGCAATCTCCATGCTATGGCCAACTGTTCACCACTTCCTGACGGTGACCTTGAACAATGGTTTGTGGGTTGCATCCACACACTCGGCCATTAAATGAGCCGAGTGCGTGGATTCGTCCATAGGGTCTACTGCTCATATTAGTTGCGCATCTAGCTGCCTTTGATCTCTTTAGAAAAACCACATTCGAAGCCATCCTCCGCCAAGGTCGTTTTATCGTCTGCCATCGTCGACCTCGATAAGCCATACCCCTGCAGACGGTGGTAATGGCTTGCACTGGACCATAATGTGGAGAGGCCTTCAGAAAATAATTGTGAGGCGTTTTCTGCTACATCAGGAAGACCCAGTATTAGTCCTTTACCACTCAGGTTAATCTCAAGGCATTTTCCAGATGTTATTCCTGATACTGAAAAAAAAATTAAATCCAACTCGATAGTGTACTCTATGCTCCCGTAAAACAGATTCCAGAGGTAAGCCAATAAGAAAAGAGACTAGATACCAGAGTACAGAATGTCAGGTCATTTTAAAAACATTTTTGCTATACGATCATGTAGAAAAAATGTAACGCTAAAACTACTCTCAAATATTTATAGTCCAAAACATTCTCTGCTTCACATAGAGCCGAATGTAACCATTTTAGATCCGTATATATTTTCTTCGTACTAGTCTTACCCCTCCTGTCACATTAAAAAAAGTACTCTACTGATGTACTTTCCCACGATGGTTAGCACGTGCATACACAGCTGTGGATTAACTTCCAAGTATAAAACTTCCAAGAAAATTTTAGGTGCAGCTGTTGACTTCGAGTTTAATGGTGATCCCTACAGATGAGTTATTGCTCACGGAGTGGCACAAGTGTTACGATCAAGTGCAGGCAGGGATATAGCAGTGAGAAATGGGGGCAGGGGCTAAGCAATAATGTCAATTTCCACCAAAGGGGCCATTTTAATGAGCCCACCTGCACACCCGAAGGGGTACAGATGTGGGGAAATTTCACCAACAAATGATTGGGAAAGAGATAAAAAGAGGCTTTGAACGGAAGTGTAAAGGTGTGGAAAAAAAAGTGGGAAAAGACTCGATTTCGGGATTCAAGAGTTGCTGAACACCCAGATCCTGTGAGCAAGCCAGAGAACCCGGGGCAGCAATCGATTCCCGAACCCGCATGCGTATGATCGGCACGCCAGCATAGAAGTCCAGCAAAATAACGGCCGCAGTACCGCACCGACGTCCAGGCTGTTGACAGCCCCATCCCCTGTTATTACTGGAGGTAAACTTAATAATATTCATAATTATTACCTAGGTCTCATAATCTTTTGATAAGGAATACTATTTCAAGAGTATTGATGAATAGCAAAACCAAATAATTGCAGGTCAGGTTAAAAACTAATTAAGTAGTAATGTATTAATTTTTAAATATCTCACATAATAAATGTTTTAGTTTAAATATTAGGTATCTTCCTTTAATTCCATAGCTTATAGTTTACTGTGTCTTTGATAATGAACACCAGTGTTTATGTTGTAAGTACATTACAACAAGTACATAATAGTATAAATTAAAAAAAATAAAACAAAATTAATGAACAACGTCCTAAAAATGAATTTAGGATTGTTAGTGTTTCGATCACATATCTTTCAATTTAGACAATGAAATCATAGCTGAGCATCATAGCAGATAAATGCAGTGTAAACTTTATTTGAATAGTTATAAAAATAATTTATTTTTGCGATCATACTTTAAGTAATATAACTTTTCTCATTGAAATTTGTTGATATACTGACACTTTTCATCACTAAATGGAATACTATTATATAAACAAATTTTCAATTTACGATGCTTGGATAAAATGCAATGAATCACAAATCACAAAAGCTAATGCTTTGCAGAAATTTCTGTCCGTAATAAACAGCTCTTCCAGGATACTTTTTGATTCCTCAGCTATATATTGCCCCATGTGGGATATTTTTTCCATATTGTTAAGTCTAGATAGTGAATCCTGTTCTTCTATACATTTACAATGCAATGTGTAAAGTAGAAAGTAATACGCTAGAGACATCTTGCAGTTTCACTGAAAGAGTTGTTTACATTACAAAATGAGGCGTATTTCAAACCTTTAGAAATGTTCCCATGAATAATTTTACGATGGATCTTGATAACTAAAACATTTCCATATTACACAAATCGAGAAATGACTTAGAAATACTTTTTCTCCCCTGTAAGCTACTTAGAGTTTATAACACTCCTTTTCACTGAAATTCAGCCTTTTAATTCCGAACGTCTTTATATACAGACAGTTCAAAATAGTATATAGAATCTGCATATTTCCTTGCAACGATATTTTCTCCTAGCAGAACATACAACCATATAAACAGCACAAAAATATCTTTAACTATTAGCAGTTATTTATAATTTAGTGAATAAGGGAATATTGTAGCTTTCGATACTCAAAATTTTCATCAAAACTGCTTTTTTGTTCGATTCGTCACGAGATAAAATGTTCTGCTCCTTTGAGAATACATTGTTTACATTTTTATATGTTAACACGCACTAAAATTTAAATAATTACTTAGTTTTGTCATTATAAGTAACCCATTTTTAAGAATAATATATAAAACTTATATGATTGAAAAATAAAAATTACTTGAGATAATTTTGAATTAACGTATTAGAAACTAATTGTTTTTATCCAGTTGATTAAGAAATTGTGAATAAATTGTTTACATGTTTTATTAATAACACACTAAATTTAAATAATTCTTGTTTGGTCATTATAAGTAACCCATTTTTAAGAACAATGCATGAAACATATATGATATGAAAAAGGAATAAAAATTACTTGCAAGATATATTTTGAAATAACGTATTGGAAACTAATTGTTTTTATCCAGTTTAAGTAAGAAGTTGAGAATAAATTGTTTACACGTTTATTAATAACACACGAAAATTTAAATAATTACTTAGTTTTGTCATTATAAGTAACCCATTTTTAAGAATAATGCACGAAACATATATGATATGAAAAAAAATAAAAATGACTTGCAAGATGAATTTTGAATTATACGTATTAGATACTAATTGTTTTATCCAGTTGAAGTAAGAAGTTGTGAATAAATTGTTTACATGCTTATTAATAACACTAAAATTTAAATAATTAGTAAGTTTTCTCATTATAAGTAACCCATTTTTAAGAACAATGCATGAAACATATATGATATGAAAAAGGAATAAAAATTACTTGCAAGATATATTTTGAAATAACGTATTGGAAACTAATTGTTTTTATCCAGTTTAAGTAAGAAGTTGAGAATAAATTGTTTACACGTTTATTAATAACACACGAAAATTTAAATAATTACTTAGTTTTGTCATTATAAGTAACCCATTTTTAAGAATAATGCATAAAACATATATGATTTGAAAACAGAAATAAAAATTACTTGCAAGATGAATTTTGAATTAAACGTATTAAAAACTAATTGTTTTTATCCAGTTGATGTAAGAAGTTGTGAATAAATTGTTTACATGCTTATTAATAACACTAAAATTTAAATAATTAGTAAGTTTTCTCATAAGTAACCCATTTTTAAGAATAATGCATAAAACATATATGATTTGAAAACAGAAATAAAAATTACTTGCAAGATGAATTTTGAATTATACGTATTAAAAACTAATTGTTTTTATTACGTTGAAGTAAGACTTGTACACTGGTGTGCAAAACTTAAGCAACAGGTGGGTGTAGTGTATCTGATACCCATAGGTGTTTCTTCCTATTTTCTAATATAAAAGCATTGCACTCAAGAGAAAAAGGGAAGAAAAGAGAAAAATACATTAATAAAAAATGCTGTATTTTAAAATGATATTTATATATAACTTCCACACTTTCTCTGCATCATTTATATACCATAGTTTCTATACATATTTCTGTCATCTTTCACAAGGAAATTTATTATTTCTATACATTTTATTTCGGTATTCAGTATATCCATTTAATACAGTGGTGTGCAAAACTTAAGCAACAGGTGGGTGTAGTGTATCTGATACCCATAGGTGTTTCTTCCTATTTTCTAATATAAAAGCATTGCACTCAAGAGAAAAAGGGAAGAAAAGAGCAAAATACATTAATAAAAAATGCTGTATTTTAAAGTGATATTTATATTTAATTTCCACACTTTCTCTGCATCATTTATATACCATATTTTCTATACATATTTCTGTCATCTTTCACACACAAATTTATTATTTCTATACTTTTTATTTCGGTATTCAGTATATCCATTTAATACAGTGGTGTGCAAAACTTAAGCAACAGGTGGGTGAAGTGTATCTGATACCCATACGTTTTTATTCCTATATTGTAATATAAAAGAATTGCTCTGCACATTTATATACCATAGTTTCTATACATATTTCTGTCATCTTTCACAAGGAAATTTATTATTTCTATACTTTTTATTTCGGTATTCAGTATATCCATTTAATACAGTGGTGTGCAAAACTTAAGCAACAGGTGGGTGAAGTGTATCTGATACCCATACGTTTTTATTCCTATATTGTAATATAAAAGCATTGCACTCAATAGAAAAAGGGAAGAAAAAAGCAAAATGCATTAATAAAAAAATGCTGTATTTTAAAATGATATTTATATTTAATTTCCATACTTTCTCTGCATCATTTATATACCATATTTTCTAAACATATTTCTGTCATCTTTCACAAACAAATTTAGTATTTCTATTCTTTTTATTTGGGTATTCAGTATATCCATTTAGTACTGTGGTGTGCAAAACTTAAGCAACAGGTGGGTGAAGTGTATCTGATACCCATAGGTGTTTCTTCCAATTTTCTAATATAAAAGCATTGCACTCAATAGAAAAAGGGAAGAAAAGAGAAAAATACATTAATAAAAAATGCTGTATTTTAAAATGATATTTATATATAACTTCCACACTTTCTCTGCATCATTTATATACCATATTTTCTAAACATATTTCTGTCATCTTTCACAAACAAATTTAGTATTTCTATTCTATTTATTTGGATATTCAGTATATCCATTTAATACAGTGGTGTGTAAAACTTAAGCAACAGGTGGGTTTCTCGCCATAACTCCACGAGAAATCATCTGAGAGACATGAAATTCAGAAATGAGACAAAGCATTATGTACCTAGACGAAAGCATCGACGCTGAAAAAGAAATACAATGCGTACTGTATGGAATCAAATAAAAACAAGCTTTATTGAACGCATAGTATCGTGACTCATGATTGTCTATCCAAGAGGAAGAACAACAAGCAGATGTTCATTAATATGGGATATGCCCTCTCTTAACTGCAATGGTTGCTTCGCACAGTCTCCTCATACTCAGAAACAGCTAGTCCAACATTTCTTGCAGTTGGAGTGCCCATTCCGCAATCAGCATTATTTTGAGTTGCTGGGTGTTCTCCGGAGGATGTAAGAGTGCTGCAATGCGTCTCCACAAAGCATCCCACACTAGTTCGATGGGATTTCAATCAGGGGAGTACGCTGGTCAATCCATTCGAGTGATATCTTCCCTTTCCAGTATATATATATATATATATATATATATATATATATATATATATAATATATATATATATATATATATATATATATATATATATATATATATATAAATATATATATATATATATATATATAATATATATATATGTATGTATGTATGTATGTATACATATATATGTACCGAGAGGTAATCGAGAATACGATCAGTAAATATTCTGTGACAATTATATTATTAACTAGCTGCTTCGCACCCAGCCTTCGGTCTGAGTTTTAAAATATTTCGATGAAATATTTTGAACCACTATTAAAGATAATAAGACGTATTGATAGAAATGCTGAACAAATCTCGTATATTTCAGATTGTTGACGATTATAACAGTTTATTTTAATAGCTGAATGTCCAGTAAGTGCACTGTGTTCCCCGTGAGCCGCTGCATAATTCCCAATTCCACGACTTTTTTTTAATGTAGGAGTCAAATTTCAAAATGCTGTAGAGAGTAATATATATGTACTGTTCGGAATGGGATAATTCATTTCCGAGATTGAATGTCTTTTAGTACTAATGTTTTACATACATAAAAATCGAATTTTAAACAACAAAACCTATGACGAAAACTTTTTCTTTAAAAAATGGCAATTGTGAAATAAAAACAAATTTGACAGAACATAGGGAATTTGTAATTATTGAAAATAAAAATCACGCCAACATATAACAAAAAAAATACCAACTTCTTAAAAAAATTGAGAAAGTAAAATAAAGATTTACATATTTTGATGAAGTAAAAAATTTAGCTATTAAAAATAAAAGTATTTTGATACTGGGATATTTCAAAGAGAAAAAGTTATTGTGTATGACAAATAGTTGTAACTATAGGCAATAAATGGCACCACTCAGTACATATATTAATTAATATACTTTTAATTGATTGTAATTACGGTATTTTAATGGTGGAAAGAGTTTAAGCATTCAGCAGATTGGGCGAAGTAATGCATCCATATGTATTTATGTTTATAAATGCAATTATTTACACTCGAATTTTAATGGTAAGGTCTTGAAAAATTCTTCAAGAATATAATAATTCACTAACAAAAATACCTAAATGTGCCGCAGTTCAAATTTTCCAAACAAACAACGGTTTGGCAGGATAGGCGATAGTTGTTTTGCATTAATGTCAATTCTATTACCAAATATCTGGAGAAAACGACGACAACAATGAAAATATGATCATTATTTGTCACGCCAACTCAACAGTTAAAATGACTGTACTACATAATTAAAACGGTGTTTTTGTTGGTTTTAAAATAATATATTTCGAACTAATTAGAATATCAGAACGCGATTGACCGAAATGGCTAACTTAAGTAATTCTTCCAAGCCTAATTATGAATAGATGTTAGTGCAGTCTCAAAATTGGATAATAAAAATGGTGCAATTGAATTGGCAATGAAGAGAAATACCAAATATTGATAAAATGAACTAAGCACATAAGGTCAAAAGCCGAGAACAGTTATATTACCTGAAAGCGTTATCATAAGAATGAAGTTACATAAAGGATTTCAATTTTTATAACACGAAATATATACCGAAAGTCGCCAAGCTTATTTAAGAATAGGTGAAGTACAGAGTAACGTCTTAAAATTGGATAAATAAAAATGGCTCAATTGAATTTGAAATGAGAGAAATATACCAAATTAATATTGATAAAACAAAATAAGTATCTAAGACTAAAACACCGAAAACAGTTATATTATTTGAAATCACATTTTAAACTTTAATTAAAAGTGGCTATAATATCTCAATATTTCATAGTTGCCATTTTTAAATGAAAAATTATTTGTTCCCGTATATCACTTGCCAATATTTTTTTTTATCTCTAGTGTAGTTGAGTTTTAGATAACAAAACCTATCATAGTTTTTATTTAATAAATGGCAACTGCGAATTGAAAACAAATTTGATAGAACATGGCAAGTTTTTAATTACTGAAAATAAAAATCTCTCCAAGCAAATAAAATAGAAAAAAGAAGTGATTTCCTAAACAAAAATGAGTTTATCTTTTATCATATAAGAAAATAGTCTTATATACATATATGCCATCATATATTTATATACTTACACTGGAATTTAAATAGCATAGATACGTTTATGTGTTTCCCGAATACCAAATATCTGGCGATAATAGTGCCAACAATGAATAACACTGCCATATTTAGACGCCAACTCGACAATGGAAAGCTCGTGTCGCAAAATTAAACTGGCATTTTGTTCGGTTTTTCGTCAATATCTTTCGAACTAATCGAAATATCGGAAAGCAAACAGGCGAAATGACATCCTTGGATCGTGTCACGTCCTTTGGTACCTTTGGCGCCCGTCTGCGTCCAGCGGTTCGCAAGGAGATAGACGCACATACAAACATACATACATACATATATAGTCACAGTCAGATTTTAATCTCGGAATTCAAAATGTATTAATACGGTATATGTTCATTTGGCGGTATCAAGTATTTCTGTCCAAAGTTAGTTACTCTATGACTTATCGGGTAGATTTGTATAAAAAAAACATAAAAATGAAAACTGTTCTTAATATCAATAAATAAAAATAACAAAATATATGTTTACATGCTAACGATTAAATCTGCATCAAATTTGTGTCTTATATTAAAGTTGCTGAAACTTTTTTCTTATGGTAAAATATATATTTAACCCTAAATTACATTACTGTATTACTACTGTACGTTGATTAGCAACGTTAATATACCCTGCCATATTACGTGGTAGAATAGAAAGCAGAGGTTTTGACAGCAACAGTGCTAATTTTGTTGGTAGTAATAAATGTTTTCCAAAATTAAGGACATTTATGACAAACGACATAGTTTTGTATGAAACAGAAATCACATTCATATGAATATGAAGATAACTATATAAAATGATAGGTTTTTATTTATCCATGAGAGTCACTGAAATTTGTACTTTTTGTTGTTAAAATATTGTTGATAAACATTTCATTGTAACGTAAAAATTAACTAAGAATTAAAATAAGTTCTCATATAAAAATACTATAATTTGCGCCACATAGAAATAAAAGTTAATCACTTTATATCTCAATTTCCAGGTCAAATCGAATTGATACTAAGCAGACGATGTTTAAATAATATAAATAATAAATGAATAAATCAGATATTTAAATTAATGACGTCATAATGATAGAAAAATATCATTTTCACCTATCAATTATGTGATAAATTGAAAATTTTAATCTTCTGCTTTTAACCGAGGAAAACTGCGTTTAAAACAATTACTTGGGATGACGTCATATTGCTAGAAATATTGCTTCTTTCACTTAGTTATGATAAATTAAAAAATTAATCGTTTGCGTTTAACCGGGGAAAATAATGCTTGGAATAATGACATGAAATGCTCGAAAAAGGGGGAAGGAATGAATTTCGAACGTTACAAATTTACAAAAACCTTCCCAGGGATATACCTAAACATTTCCCAAATTTTCACGGCGATTGGATGCATAGTTTTTGAGTCTATAGAGAACATACAGACACACACAAATTCATTTTTATATATATATAGATAGATATATACAATACGGCTAATATCTTCCTGCTAACACATAGTACTTTCTATATATGTCACTTAATTATAGGTAAATTTGAGTTTTAACAAATTGTCTTTTTATTTCATTAACTTATATTGGAAATACACTGTTTTTACATTTTATTATATTAAGAATTCAAAGAATACTTCGTGAATTAAAATTTTTAAAAGTAAGAACTCATATCTTTAAAAGAATATAAAGAACAGTTTTGTAAAATATGCCCCCAAATTTTTTTGTGCATTTTAATTTGTACTTAAAGTTTCCATTCAGTGTTAAAAAAACCTCATATTTAGGAGAAAACAAATACATTTTTGGGTCTTTCCCATTTTAGAGTTTTTGAATAGAATTTTAATATCTTAATTAGCACGTACAAAAGACTTCTCATGCACAGGTGTATTGAAAAATCAAATTTCTTTTCTTGGGAAGAATTCAATTCCAGAAGAGATTTTCTTAATTACCGTGTAAAAGAATTTCTTAATTGCTATGTAAAATATACTTCTCATGCACAGGTGTACATAAAAATTAATTTTTTCTTGAGTAGAATTAAATTCCGGAATGGACATCTAATTTCAAATTCCAGCTGCTTGATTTTAGCTTTTTATTAAAATAACAAAATTTATACAAACGTTTGAAGTTATTGGGATATCGTTTAGCCTGTCTTATTTGCAGAATTTTTAAAATTACGTAGAAATATATAATGAATATGAAATATAGATCATACAAGTTATTAACTAGAATAAATATAACTATGGAACGCAAATTTAAATTCTGTAATGAAATACAATATTCATACAGAAACATGTGCCAGAAATTCTCAATTACCAGAAATTAAATTTTACCAAGGACAAGAATTTAATTTTTAAATATTCCTGTGGATTCAAAGACTACTATACTAGGTAATTAAAAAACTAAAATTCTTTTGAAAATCCCTGAAACTGTGGAAGTCCCGAATATATATATATATATATATACATGTAATATATATATATAATATATATACATGTAATATATATATATATGTATATATATGTATATAATTATATATATAATATATTTAATATATATAAATATATATAATATATATTTTACATAATACATATATATATATGTATATATATAATATAATTATATATATAATATATATAATATATACATATATACATACATATATAATATATTATTTAATATATATGTATACATATATATAAATAATATAATATATGTATATTTTTATATATATATTATATAATTATGTATAAATATATACATATATACATACATATATACATATATATATATATATATATATATATATGTATATATATATATATATATATATATATATATATAATATATATATATATTATATATATGTATATTATAATATATATATATATATATATATAATATATTTATATATATATATATATATATATATATATATATATAATATATATATATATATATATATATATAAAATATATATATATATATATATATATATATATATATTTTTATATATATATATAATATATAATATATATTTATATATATATATATATTTGTTAGATCAACTTGCTGTTATTTATGCCAAGGGGAAGAATTTAATTTTTAAATACTCCTGTGCAGGTAAAGACTACTATAATTGGTAATTAAAAAATTAAAGTTCTCTTGAAAATCCCTAAAACTGTGAAAGTCGCGAAATTATATTTAATTTCCCCTACACATCTGCATTTTTTTTGAGGGACGAAAACTTCAAGTACTACAAAATTAGAATGCACAAAAAAATTTGGTAGTGTAATTAAAATAACTATTTTTTCTAAAATAGAAATGTTTAATTTTCAAATTGTTTAATTCACGAAATACTCTTTGAATTGATGAAAACCCGAAAAGAAAATTCGTTTTTCTTAATTAAAATAGTAAAAAATAAATTGAATAAAAATCTAAATTATTGATAATTACATGGCATATATAGTGATATAACCTATGATAGGATTTGGATATTTGTCATATCGGATACGTTTAGTAATATGTTATTCATACAATTTTTACTATTTGAAACATCAATTATTTCTAGGTAAAAAAAATGCAGAAAGTAGATCTCAAAATATATATAAAATGCTCTATTTTGTTAAGTAAGAATTAAAAGGACAACGAGAAAAGTAAGTTAAAAAGAATAGGTTAAATGAAAGAAGTGCACACACATTAAACTAGCAATCAAATGTATTAAGCTAACAAATTTACTTAATTTTTGTTAAATAGTGTAAAATTAAATTTTAAATAAAACCTGTATTACTTGCCTTTCTTTGTTTTAAAATTAATTTTAAACAGCCATTTTACCAGCGTAATAACTGAAATATTATTTAACAAGAAAAGATTAATGTATTAGGAAAACATTATTATATTCGGTAATTAAATAATTTAGATTCTCTTGAAAATCTCTAAAACTGTGAAGGTCCCGAAATTATATTTCTTTTCTCCTACACATCTGCATTTTTTTTAGGAACGAAAACTTCGAGTACTACAAAATTAGAATGCACAAAAATTTTTTTTCACGTAATTAAAATAACTATTTTTTCTAAAATAGAAATGTTTATTTTTCAAATTATTTAATTCACGAAATACTCTTTGAATTGATAAAATCATGAAAAGAAAGTTCGTTTTTCTTAATCACAATAGTAAAAAATAAAGTGAGTAAAAATCTAAATTATTGATAATTACATGGCATATATAGTGGTATAACCTATGATAGGATTTGGATATTTGTCATATCGGATACGTTTAGTAATATGTTAGTTACATAATTTTTACTATTGGAAACATCAATTATTTTTAGGTAAAAAAAAGGAGAAAGTAGATCTCAAAAAATATATATTGCTCTATTTTGTTAGGTAAGAATTAAAATGACAACAAGAAAAGTAAGTTAAAAATAATAGGTTAAATGAAAGAAGTGCACAGACATTAAACTAGAAATCAAATGTATTAAGCTAACAAATTTACTTAATTTTTGTTAAATAGTGTAAAATTAAATTTTAAATAAAAGCTGTGCTACTTGACTTTCTTTGCGTTAAAATTAATTTTAAACAGCCATTGTACTAGCGTAATAACAGAAATATTGTTTAACACGAAAAGAGTAAGGTGTTAGGAAAACATTATTATATTCGGTAATTAAATAATTTAGATTCTATTGAAAATCACTAAAACTATGAAAGTCCCAAAATTTAGTTTTTAATACACCTGTGCAGAAAAACATTATTATACTCGGTAATTAA
>CM063509.1:87730484-87747984 GCA_032207245.1 Pardosa pseudoannulata | reverse complement strand
TTGCTCTTATTTACACATAGAAATAACTGAGATATCTAATAGTAAGAATGACAATCATATTGGTAAATATTGGTTTATCGATCAATTATATTGGTTTACCAATATGACAATCATATTGGTAAATATAACCAATACGGTAGATATATAGTCCCCTAATATTATCGCATCTTGTACATATGTTATATAATTATAGTTATTTTTGATATTACACGCTTTTTAATATATAACGATTAAGCAATACACTTTTTTCATTCCAGGATTTCATTAATACAAAAAGTGAATTACATTCTTGATTATTTGAATGTATTATTCCCTGAATTAAAAGTTTTAAAAAGCAGACATTCCAATTTTAATAAGAATAGAAAATAAAATATAGATATTTTAATTATGCTACCAAATTCTTTTGGGCATGGTAATTTGCAGCGTTCGCAGTTTTTGTTCGTAAATAAAAAATGCAAATGTGTAGGAGAGAACACATATATTTTTCGGGACTTTCGTTGTTTTGGGATTTTTCAAGAGAATTTTAATTTCTTAATTACCAAGTATAATAGACTTCACATGCACAGGTGTATTTAAAAATTAAATTCTTTTCCTGAGTAGAATATAATCCCAGAATGGAAATCTAATTGCGAATTCCACGTGCATGCTTTTGCAGTTTTATTAAAACAATGAAATTTGTTTAAATATTTGAAGGTATTGCATCATAGTTTGACCTTTTTCATTTACAGAATTTATTAAGTTACATAGAAATAAATAATGGATGTGAAATGTAGATCAAAAATGTTATTAACTAGAATAAAATTTGAATTCTGTAATGAAATACAATGGTTTTGTATTTAGGATTACTAAAATAGTAAATTTATAGAAAAAAAAGAAAAAAAAAACAGATCGCGTATTAACACTCACAAATGCCAATTGGAAATATTTGAGCATGATCATGAGCGAAAATACTGCTGATTAAGGTGATAAGTACTCATCAAGGTGTGCATCAAAAGTTACATGTATATTTAAGATAGCAAGTAATTTTAATGTACCTTTAAAGAGGAAATAAATGTATTTACAAGGAACTAAATAGGTTATACAAGGGTCACTTGAGGAAAATTTTATTACACTATTTTTAAAGTTATAATTACGAAATTTGGTGTGTCAAGTAATTTTGCATCTGCACTTTTGTAGACGAACTTCAAAATTAAATGCTTCAACCATTCATTTCTTTGATGTAAATCTTTCGCCAAATATCTTTGGTGTTCAATAAAACGACATCTTTTTCTTTTTTAGATTAAAGTTAATATTTTTTTCATACAATATTTTTTCTACTAATATTTTAATGTAATATTTATTACTTTTTATTCCTCGTTTTATTAATACTAAAAATATCTGTTAAAAATTAAATAAATTTATGTAAAGAAAAAAAAATATCAGATTTTTCATTTTGTTAGGAAATACCTTGTTTAACATACATTAGTTTTTAATAAACATATCTATACAAATTAAATAAGTTTATCTCGCAGTTTATCAAGATATATGTTAAAACATGTAATTTTTTTATTTACATAGATTTATAGTAATTTCTATCAAATTATTTTTTTTTTAACTAATGTTATAATAAATATATATTTCTTAATATATTTATTAATGAAAAGATATTATATTTTTAAAGACAAATTTTATCTGTAAATATATAAAATAAATTAGAGTAAATAAATAGCATATCCAAATATATAACAGTTTTTATTTTAGATTTGTTAAAACATACATCTAGTTTATATACATAGAATTTATAATTTCTATACCCTTATTTATTTTATAGTATTTGATTATATATTTTATCAATATATTTTAATGCAAACATTTAAAGTTAACAATTGTTAATTCAAAATAAAATATGAATATAAAAAAGATATAAATTTGTAAAAATCCAATACAGAAATATCAGTAACCTGTTCAACTATCTCATTGTCAAAAATTTTAACAGGACATCTATTTATATCACATAGAATTATAGTAATTTTATCAAATATTTTTTTTCTACTAATATTATATATTATTTTATTATTTTAGAGATATTATTTAAATTAAAAATATTAGAATAAATTTATATGTTAAAAATAGTAAATAAGTATAAAGATATCCAGTCACCTGTTGTCAAGTTTCAGTTTACGTCAAATGTTATTGTTGTGACATCTAGTTTATATAAAGAATTATAGGTATTTTTTAATTATTGTTTCTTTATATTTTATTATAAATAAATTTCATCCGTTATTGTTTAATGCAAAATATGCATGTCTTAAAGTTAACATATGTAATCATTCAAAGTGTATAGAATATAAAAAAATGATATATATTGCAAATATCATTACCATATTTAACCAGTCATGTTTCAGTTCAGTTAAAGTCAGATTTGTGTTTAACATGACATCTAGTTCATATAACAAAGAATTACAGGGCAATTTAAATCAAATCTTTCATTTTTCTTTCTAATAGCATTAAAATGCACTAAATTCTTTTTTATTCTATGATTTCATTAATGCAAAAAGTATTCCATGCCTTAAATATTAATAAACAAGTAATCATGCAAATTAATGTATAGACTATAAGAAATAGAAACTAATATCGCTAAGCATATCCAATACCGGAAATAACCAGTAACCTGTTAGCATGTCCCTCAGTTTACGTTAAGGTGTTATCTGTTAACATGACATCTAGTTTACATGGCATAGAATTATAGGATAATTTCTATCAAACCATCCTTATTTCGTCTTTTAACTAGTGTTATATACTTTTCCTTCAATCCATGATTGCCTTAATGCAAAGAGTATTCCATGTCTTAAAAGTTAAAAAAATAAGTAATCATCCAAATGAATGTATAGAATATAAAAAATAGATATAAATATTGCTAAGCATATCCAATACCGCATATAACCAGTAACCTGTTGTCAGGTCTCTCAGTTTACGTCAAGATGTTATGTGTTAACCTGACATCTAGTTTACATCACATAGAATTATATGGTAATTTCTATTAAACCCTTATTTTGTCTTTTAATCAGCATTATAATTCAATATACTTTTCCTTCAAACCATGATTGCCTTAATGCAGAAGAGTATTCCATGTCTTTAAAGTTACCAAATATGTACTCATCCAATGTATTGAATGTATAGAATATAAAAAATAGATAAAAATATTTGCTAAACATATCCAATACCATATATAACCAGTAACCTGTTGTCAGGTCTCTCAGTTAAAGTCAAGATGTCATGTTAACACATAACATCTAGTTTATATGACATAGAATTATAGGATAATTTCTATTAAACCCTTATTTTTTCTTTTAACTAGTATTATAAGTCAATATACTTTTTCTTCTAAAAAAGTTAATAAATATGTAATCATTCGATGTATAAAATGTACAGAATATAAAAAATAGATATAAATATTGCTAAACATATCCAATACCGCAAATAACCAGTAACCCGTAGTCAGGTTTCTCAGTTTACTCCAAGATGTCATGTTAACACATGCCATCTAGTTTATATGATATAAAATTATAGGGTAATTTCTATCAAACCCTTATTTTTTTTCTAACTAGTATTATAATACAATATACCTTTTCTTCAATCCATATCTTTATCAATGCAAAGAGTATTCCATATCTTAAATGTTAATAAATATGCAATCATCCAATGTACAGAATGTATCGAATATAAAAAATAGATATAAATATTGTTAAATATATCCAGTACCTCAAATAACCAGTAACCTGTTGTCAGCTCTCTTAGTTTACGTCACGATGTCATGCGTTAACCTGACATCTAGTTTATAAAACATAAAATTATAGGGTAATTTCTATCCAAACCTTATTTCGTCGTTTAACTAGTATTATAATGCAATATGCTTTTTCTGTAATCCATGATTTAATTAATACATAGGATATTGAAAATTGAAAAAATTGAAAAAATATGTAAGAATCCAAATTAATATATAGAATATAAAACATAGACATATTGCTAAGTATATTCAATACCGCAAATATCCAGTCAGGTCAGTTGCTATCAGTTCTCTATCAGTTTACGTCAAGAAGTCTTGTGTTGACATCGCATGAAGTTTATATGACATAGAATTATAGGGTATTTTCTACGATACCCTTATTTTCTCTTTTAATTAATATTATAATGCAATATACTGTTTTATTCTTCAATGATTTCATTAATACTAAATGTCTATTGTGTCTTAAAGGTTAAAAAATAAATAAGCATTCAAAATAGACTTTAGAAATTAGATATTTTATTTCATCTTCCGAAACATTTACATATTCTAATTTGAAATACAAAATTTGCATTCTTGAATATGGAACTCAGTTTTTTGGGAGAACACAAATGTATTTTCGTTCCTTTTGCCATTTCAGTGTTTCTCAAGTACTTTTCGTTTTCGTAATTATAAAGTATAATAGATTTCTTATGCATAGGTATTTCTAAAAATCAAATTCTTTTCCAAAGTATAATCTAATCCCAGATGCAAGATCTAATTATGAATTCCAGTCACGTGTTTTTGCATTTTCATTAAAGTAACAAAACTTATTTAAACGTCTGTTGAAGGTATTGGATCATCGTTTAACCTTTTTTCGAAAACGGTCATTAAATTCTAGACAGACAAATAATGAAAAAGAAAAAAAATTAGATCATAAACCCTCTGTACTGGAATAAATTCATGGATGGAAAAGTAATTAGAAAACCTTAATAAATAAATGGTTTCGTGTCTAGAATGACTATAATGGTGAATTTATACAAACACGAAAAGAGCTCGATTAGTAAATTAAAAGAACATTGACAAATATCTGAATATTTTACTATTCGTGGATATTTTTGTCATTGTCAGGTTAGTATTGTGTGATTCTATTGAATATCAATGAGTCTCAAAAACTTTGCAAGCCTTAAATCCCTTAGTTCCAAGACATATCTATTGTAGTACTTTTTTTTAATTTAAAGAAACCATTTTATACTTAAAAAACTAAATAAACTTCTTAATTTATTTCGTAGACATCTCTTAACTATTTTGATATGTATTCATATCCGTTTAAGTTATTCCTTTTAAACTGTTATTAGCATATCAATTTGATAGTTTAAAAAAATATAGCTGCGCTTCACTTTTAGATATTAAAACATGTATGTTAATCATACTGCTAAGCATATCTAGTTACCTGAACATCTGATATCTTGTTTATACCGCATGTAATTATAGAGGAATTTATAACAACACATTATTTCTTGTTTTAACCCGTCATAAAGTTCGTTTTTTTAGCACATGGACGGGATTGCAATGTATCTGATACCCATAGGTGTTTCTTCCTATTTTCTAATATAAAATCATTGCACTCAAGAAAAAAAGGGAAGAAAAGAGAAATATAAGTTAATAAAAAATACTATGCAATTTATATTTAATTTCCACACTTTCTCTGCATCACTTATATACCATATTTTCTAAACATATATTTCTGTCATTTTTCACAAACATAGTATATCTATTCTTTTTATTTGGGTATTTTGTATATCTATTTAATACACTGGTGTGCAAAACTGAAGCAACAGGTGGGGTTTTGCAATAACTCCAAGAGATATCATCTGAGAGACATGAAATTCAGAAATGAAGGAGAGTATTACGTAAAGGATGACGAAAGCATCGGCACTGAAAAAGGAATACACTGCATACGGTGTGGAATCAAACAAAAGCAAAGCTTTATTGAACGCATAGTATCGTGACTCATGATTGTCTATCCAAGAGGAAGAACAACAAGCAGATGTTCCTTAATATGGGATATGACTTCCCCTAACTGCAGTGGTTGCTTCGCACCGTCTCCGCATACTCAGAACCAGCTGGTCCTACATTGCTTGTGGTAGGAGTGTCCATTAGGCAATCAGCATCTGTGTGAGTTGTTGGTTGTGTTACGGAGGATGTAAGCGTGCTATAATGCGTCTCCCCAAAGCCTCCCACACATATTCGATGGGATTTAAATCAGGGGAGTACGGTAGCCAATCCATTCGATTGATATCTTCACTTTCCAGTAGTTCCTAAACAACAAGAATGCTATGTCCCCCTGCATTATGATCCATAAAAAGGAGGTCTGGGCACCTCGGAACAGACGCACATTTGGAAGGAGTACCTCCCCACAATAGCGATCCCCTGTTACAGAACCTTTGTCGAAAACTTGGAGCTCAGATTGCCCGTTCAGCATAATGCCTTCCCAGACAAGAACTCCAGGACCACCTTAACGGTGTCTTTCATTGATGTTACTAGGATAAAACCGGTTCCCAACCTCTCTCCAAATCAAAACGCGTTGAGAATCACTTCTGGTACTGAACCGACTCTCATCCGTAAAGAGGACTAGACTCCATTGATCTGTTGTCCAGTTTTTGTGATCTCTGCCCAAAATCAGGGAAGTACGGTAGCCAATCCATTCGAGTGATATCTTCACTTTCCAGTAGTTCCTTAACAACAAGAGCCGATGTCCCCGTGCATTATCCTCCATAAAAATGAGGTCTGGGCCAGTGGCACCTAGGAACAGACGTACATGGGGGAGGAGTACCTCCTCTCAATAGCGATTCCTGGTTACAGAACCTCTGTCGAAAACTTGGAGCTCAGTTCGCCCGTTAAGCATAAGGCCTTCCCAGACAAGAACTCCAGGACCACGTAACGGTGTATTTCCTTGAAGTTTAGGATAAAACTGGGTCCCGACCTCTCTCCAAATCAAAACGCGTTGGCTTCTGGCACTGAAACGACTCTCATCCTTAAAGAAGACACGACTCCATTGATCAGTTATCCAGTTTTTGTGATCTCTGCACCACTGATAGTGATCTCTGTACCATTATAGTGTTCCTGCCTCAAAATAATAATTTTCATTTAAATCGAACTTATCCTTTTTTTCATCCGCTTCAATATCAGTTGATGATTACTAATTACTATTAGTCTCTTCATCATCTAGTTCAGTGGTTCCCAAACTTTCTATATTCCATAACCCTTTTCTCACCACTTACCTAGCAACGAAACCGTAGAATAGTGACCCATAGTGTCCCTGCCTCAAAATAACCATTTTTATTTAAATCGGACTTTTTGCTTTCTTCATCCAATTAAATTTCATTTCATGATTCATAATTACCATTAGCTTCTTTAACAGGTAGCTAAGTGGTTCTCAAACCTTTTATAACCCGGGATTCGATTTTTTTACCATTTACATAACAACGAAACTACTGAATAGTGACCCATAGTGTCCCTGCCTCATAATAATCATTTTCACTTAAAACGAACTTTTTCTTTTTTCATCCGCTTCAATTTCAGTTAATGATTCATAATTATTATTAGTTTCTTCATCATCTAATTCAGTGGTTCCCAAACGTTCTATACTCCATACTCATTCTCTTACCACTTGCACAGCAATGGAACCCCTGAATAGATATTACTTGAAAAATTAAAAACCTGTTATTTTTCACTGATTAGAAATCAACATAAACACTATGGGCCGGTCTCACCAAAATCGTTTAACGGCTAACTGTGATTAATCTCTGTTTAATCGGAGAACCATCGGTTGCCGCCATGGGTTAATCGCGGCTAGCCCTTAAGCGGCTTTGGTGAGGCCGCCCTTAAATAATATAAATCAGTTTAAAAATAGTACTTACATAAGGCGACATGGAAGCAAGAATTGTTTGATGAAATTATAAAGGTAAAATGATACATTAATGAATGTTTCATCCCTTCTTGTAATGTACTGTTGTGTGAATGACTCACTGCCACATCACTTTTTTGTTCACTATTAGTGCATTCTTTCCGTAACATCATTAATCCTATGTGTAAGAAATTTGGAAAAAAATAGAGAAATGATTTACGGATTTTCTTTAAAATTTCTATAGTGTTCAAAATTTTTTTGGGAAACTCTTAGAAGGTCTTTGCGGAACTGTACTGCGATACTGCGATAATATGCCTTAAAAATGATTACAAAGTGTTCTCCCCAGTTCACGAAATGTATAGAAAAAGGTTGCATAGAGTAAGGCATATCTTTTTGAGACTATCACGGAAGCATATATTTATAGAACTTTTCAACTGATCCTTCACATCAAAGGTTATAAACTTAAAATGAGCTACAAGGTAAACTACCCATTTTCAAAGATACATTGGGAAGAAACATTAAACAAAGGGAGATGGATATGTTACATCTTTTGGAGACTATACAGATACATATATTTATAGAACTTTTCAACTGATCCTTCACATCAGAGATTCCAATCTTAAAGCGAGCTTACAAGGTGAACCGTTCATTTCGAAGTGACATTGGGAAGAAAAAACATTAAAGGAAGTGTCGTGATGGTTATGTTATACCTTTTGGAGACTTTACAAAACCATACATCTTTAGAACTTTTCAAATTATTCTTAACATTAGATAAACTAACCTTAAAGTGAGCTACAAGGTAAACCATCCATTTTTGAAGCGGCATTGGGAAGAAACATTAAAAAAGGTGAAACGATGGATATGTTATATCTTTTAGAGACTATACAGAAACATATATTTATAGAACTTTTCAAGTGATCCGTCACAGAGATTCCAACCTTAAAGTGAGCTACAAGGTGAACCATCCATTTTCGAAGCGGCATTGGGAAGAAACATTAAAGGAAGTGCCGTGAATGGTTATGTTATATCTTTGGAGACTCTACAGAAACATATACTTTTACAACTTTTCAAATTGATCCTTGACATCAGATATTCTAACCTTAAAGTGAGCTATAAGATGAACCTTCCATCTTTAAAGTGGCATTGGGGAGAAATATTAAAGAATGTGAAGTAATAAATATGTTACATCTTTTCGAGACCCTACAGAAATATACATTTTTAGAACTTTTCAACTGATCTGTCACAGCAGCGATTCCAACCTTAAAGTGAGCTACAAGGTGAACCATCCATTTTCGAAGCGGCATTGGGGAGAAACAGGACAGAATGTGAAGTAATAAATATGTTATATTTTTTCGAGACTCTACAGAAACATACATTTTTAGAAATTTTCAACTGATCCGTCACAGAGATTCTAACTTTAAAGTGAGCTACAAGGTGAACCATCCATTTCCGAAGCAGCATTGGGGAGAAACATGACAGAATGTGAAGTGATGGATATGTTATATCTTTTCGAGACTCTACAGAAACATACATTTTTAGAACTTTTTAACTGATCCGTCACAGAGATTCTAGCCTTAAAGTGAGCTACAAGTTAAACCATCCATTTTCGAAACGGCATTGGGAAGAAACACTAAAGAAAGTGAAACAATGGATATATTACATCTTTTAGAGACTGTACAGAACCATATATTTATAGAACTTTTCAAAGTAGATATATCAGAGATTCATATCATATCATATTAGAGATTCTAACTTTAAAGTGAGCTACAAGGTGAACTATCTATTTTCGAAGCAGCATTGGGGAGAAACATTAACGGAAGTGCCATGAAGGTTATGGTGTATCTTTTGGAGATTCTACAGAAACATATACTTTTAGAACTTTTTAAATTAAACTTCACATCAAAAATTCTAACCTTAAAGGGAGCGACAAGGTGAACAATCCATTTCTATGTGACATTGGGGAGAAATATTAAAGAATGTGAAGTAATAAATATGTTATATCGTTTCAAGACCCTACAGAAACATACATTTTTAGAATTTTTCAACTGATCCGTCACAGAGATTCCAACCCTAAAGTGAGCTACAAGGTGAACCATCAATTTTCGAAGCGGCATTAGAAAGAAATATTAAAGAAAGTGAAGCGCTGGATATGTTATATCTTTTGGAGACTATACAGAAGCATATATTCATAGAACTTTTCAAGTGATCCGTCACAGAGATTCCAACCTTAAAGTGATCTACAAGGTGAACCATTCATTTTCGAAGTGGCATTGGGGAGAAACATGACAGAATGTGAAGTGATGGATATGTTATATCTTTTCGAGACTCTACAGAAACATACATTTTTAGAACTTTTTAACTGATACGTCACAGAGATTCTAGCCTTAAAGTGAGCTACAAGTTAAACCATCCATTTTCGAAACGGCATTGGGAAGAAACACTAAAGAAATTGAAACAATGGATATATTACATCTTTTAGAGACTGTACAGAAACATATATTTAAAGAACTTTTCAAATCAGATATATCAGAGATTCATATCATATCATATTCATATCATATCATATTCATATCATATAATATATCATTAATATCATATCATAGACTACCAGTAATTTTTACATACAGCAGTTTTCATATTGAAGATCAGAGGTCACGACAGCACCACAACAGCTATTGGGCTACTATTGGCCTACAATTCATATCGTATAATATATCATTCGTATCATATCATAGACTACTAGTAATTTTTACATACAGCAGCATTCATATTGAAGATCAGAGGCCACGACAGCAACCAAAATAGCTATTCAGATTTTAACCTTAAAGTAAACTAGAAGGTTAACCATCTATTTTCGAAGGGACATTGGGAAGAAACTTTAAAGAAACCGAAACCTAACACTATGGATATGTTACACTATTACAGTCCGTTACACAGTCCCTAAATTATGGATATGTTATGCTTTTATGAGACTGTACAGTTCAGAATTTGTATATATAAATAAACCTTTGTGATTGTCCTTAGTTTTTAGACTTACATAATTGCGTATTAAATGATAGGTATATACTCAGGTATCAAATATCAGTAATATTTTCAACTCTGGTAAAATTATATTTTTCCAGATACCTTAACAGTACATAAACAGATTAGTAAAACACAGGAAAATAGAAATTTATAAAAGTTTCAATTTTTCTAATCATGGAATATGAAAATTTATTTTATTTATTTTACTGGACTTTACAAATGATAGGTATATACTTAGGTATCAAAGATCAACTATTTTCAACTCGGGTAAAATGATATTTTTCCAAGTACCTTAATAATTCCATAAACAGATTAGTAAAACACAGGAAAATAGAGATTTATAAAAGTTTTAATTTTTCTAATCATGGAATACGAAAATTTATTTTATTTAGTTTACTGGACTTTAGAAATTAAAATGAGTAATACATGCAGTTTTCACTCCTGAGTAAAATAAGAATTTCCCGGGAGAAGTCAAATAAATCGTCAGGATTCCGATGTTTAATTGGTTTTCCGATTATATTAATTTTTATAGTTACCAATTGTAATAGACTTACGCACAGGCGTATTTAAAACTAAACTCTTTTCTAAGAATAATCTAATCTCAGACCTCATAGAGAATTCCAAGCATGTGCTTTTGTTTTTTCTTTAAAGAAAAAAATATTAAAAAATTTGTTCAATGTATCTCATCATCTTTTGATCATTTTTACCGAAGAATTTATTAAATTTCAGAGAGATAAATAATGTATAAGAAACAGTTTAAATCGAAAACGTTCTTAGCTGGAACAACCCTGTAGATGAAAGAAAAAAAATTAGAAACCCCTAATGAACTTATGGTTTCGTATTTAGATTGACCTGAATGCTAAATTTATGCTAACACGAAAACAGTCCGTATTTCTATAGTTAATTAAGGGAACAATCAAAGACATCAGAAAATTTTGTATTCATGAATTTATCTACCGTTTCTGTTTTAGATTGGTATTTTATGAAATACTCAATTCAAGGTATTGCATATAAATTAGATTTGATAAACTTACGTAGTTAAAGTAAAATTCTAAGACGGACATTGGAATACATCTTCTTATTGAAAATATATCACTTTATTTACCCTATTCTTTCCAAGAAAAAAGCAAATTTATGTACTCTATTACTATTTTTATTGGTATATATAATGTAATAGAATTTTATTGGTAACATAAATGTTTAAATTTGTGCTTCAGTAAATGGTATGTATATTAAAATTGTCTTAGAGTAATTCTTATATGAAATTAGTTTAACTTTTTGATATTCCAAAGTGTTATTTATATATATTTTCAAAAGAAGTACTCTTTTTATATTACTTTAACATTATTAAACCTTATGTATTTCTAAAATATAATATTCAAAGTCTAATTCTTACTTTATGTCACATTCAAGCAAACATACCATCACCAAAGTGTTATTGATATATATATATATAAAAAAAAAATATATATTTATATATATATTTTCAATGAAAGTACTCTTTTTATATTACTTTAACATTATTAAACCCTATGTATTTCTAAAATATAATATTCAAAGTCTAATTCTTACTTTATGTCACATTCAAGCATCACCAAAGAGTTCTTTACATATATTTTCAATGAAAGTACTCTTTTATATTACTTCAACATTATTAAACCATATGTATTTTTAAATATAATATTCAAAGTCTAATTCTTAATTTATGTCACATTCAAGCAAACATACCATCACCAAAGTGTTATTTATATATATTTTCAAAGGAAGTACTCTTTTTATATTACTTTAACATTATTAAACCCTATGTATTTCTAAAATATAATATTCAAAGTCTAATTCTTACTTTATGTCACATTCAAGCATCACCAAAGAGTTCTTTACATATATTTTCAATGAAAGTACTCTTTTATATTACTTCAACATTATTAAACCATATGTATTTCTAAAATATAATATTCAAAGTCTAAGTCTTACTTTATGTTACATTCAAGCAAAGATACCAAAGTGTTATTTATATATATTTTCAATCGAAGTACTCTTTTTATATTAATTTAACATTATTAAACCATATGTATTTCTAAAATATAATATTCAAAGTCTAATTCTTACTTTATGTCACATTTAAGCAAACATACCATCACCAAAGAGTTCTTTACATATATTTTCAATGAAAGTACTCTTTTATATTACTTCAACATTATTAAACCATATGTATTTTTAAATATAATATTCAAAGTCTAATTCTTACTTTATGTCACATTCAAGCAAACATACCATCACCAAAGTGTTATTTATATATATTTTCAATGGAAGTACTCTTTTTATATTACTTTAACATTATTAAACCATATGTATTTCTAAAATATAATATTCAAAGTCTAATTCTTACTTTATGTCACATTCAAGCAAACATACCATCACCAAAGTGTTATTTATATATATTTTCAATGGAAGTACTCTTTTTATATTACTTTAACATTATTAAACCATATGTATTTCTAAAATATAATATTCAAAGTCTAATTCTTACTTTATGTCACATTCAAGCAAACATGCCATCACCAAAGTGTTATTTATATATATTTTCAATGGAAGTACTCTTTTTATATTACTTTAACATTATTAAACCTTATGTATTTCTAAAATATAATATTGAAATTCTTACTTTATGTCACATTCAAGCAAACATACCATCCCCAAAGTGTTATTTATATATAGTTTCAATGGAAGTACTCCTTTTATATCACTTTAACATTATTAAACCATATGTATTTCTAAAATATAATATTCAAAGTCTAATTCTTACTTTATGTCACATTCAAGCAAACATACCATCACCAAAGTGTTATTTATATATATTTTCAATGGAAGTACTCTTTTTATATTACTTTAACATTATTAAATATGTATTTCTAAAATATAATATTCAAAGTGTAATTCTTAATTTAAGTCACATTCAAGCAAACATACCATCCCCAAAGTGTTATTGATATATATTTTCAATGGAAGTACTCTTTTTATATTACTTTAACATTACTAAACCATATGTAATTCTAAAATATCATACATTCAATATCTAAGTCTTACTTTATGTTACATTCAAGCAAAGATACCAAAGTGTTATTTATATATATTTTCAATGGAAGTACTCTTTTTATATCACTTTAACATTATTAAACCATATGTAATTCTAAAATATAATATTCAAAGTCTAATTCTTACTTTATGTCACATTCAAGCAAACATACCATCATCATCATTGTTGTTTTATGCCACTTGATCAAACCAAGCATAATCAAGCCTTACGCTTCTCGTATTAAGGCAAAGGGGTGTGCCTTTCGTTTTAACAAGCACCTCAAGGGTGAAATTACGACTTCGTGCTCAAGTGGGCCCTCCGTTAAACGACTTTGTTGAGACAGGTGTCGTGTAGTTCTCGTTTATATTTGGGTATTAACCTGTGATCAAATGTATAGTGGTATTTATTTTGGTTTCGTTGTGTAAGAATATTTTAGTACTAAATTCAACCACAGGTTCTGAGAAACTACAGACATAAAATATGAAAATAAACTAAAAGTTTAATTGAAAGCATCTGAAACCAGCTTAAAATAAAAAAAATAAATTTATTATAATGATATATATACATCTATATACACACAATCTGATTCTATCTTCATGAATTAGGTGCTTCACCTTCAAATTAGGTGCTACTCTAATTTAGATCTGACAATAATTTTTCATCACTTAAGTATATATGTAAATATAAGAGAGAGGACCTAATCTTAATTTCAAATATATGTAATAGGGGGTACCTTTGTGAGTTAATATGGTGTGCCCGGAACACTGCTGGTTGAGGGCTGATCAGGATTGGGTATATATGGATCTTCCGTCGGTCTAGTCAGGAGCTTCCTTCTGAGTGTTTGGGGTGCGGCCGTAATATTTGATACAGGAACACTGCTTGTAGTCGCTGGATGTTCTGAATGTTTCCGGAGTCTCTGTCGAACTCAAGGCTATTCTCCTCGGACTCTCCAACAGGTTCCTTCGGAATTGTCTCCTCGATTGGACTCCCGAACACTATCTCTCTTTTTTAGATTTTTCTTATTTTATTAATTTCATCTTTGTCCCTTCTTCCTTCTTATCGTCCAATCGGGATAGTTGTAAAAATCTAATTGGTCTGCTTAACCCCGCCTTGAGACCGCCAACGTGGAAAACCTTATCCCTTCTAATTGGGCACTGTCCCTTAGGGACTCATAAATAATTCCACAAAGGTACATTCTTATTTAGTGTCAAGCACGGAGACGGGATTCTAATCTGGGACTGGGATCAGAACCCCTCCCGAGACTACCGTACAAGACAACAATATCCGTTGAATATAATTTTATGGTCCTCTATCTTTTACAAAAGATATGATGAGGTCAGATTTAGATCCCAAGCATTTTACTTCTTGTATGAATGAATCAATCATATTACTGATCTAAATCGCCTCATCACAACAGGCCCGAAAAGAGGTTTATTTTGAATGATTCAAAAATATCCAGAGATTTTAAAAATGGAAAATAAAAATAAACGAATATTTAAAGGTTTAAAGATGATGTGTCCCCTTAAAAACATAAAAAGAATATTAATAGAGGAATTTTAAAAATAAATAATTATAAAAACTAAAAAAAAGTTTTTAAGCTTTCATAAAGATTTAATTAAATTAAAACGTTAATCAAGTTCTTTTGAGATATATACAGCCCTTTAAGAATAAATTACTTTTGTCAAATATTAGTCGAATATTTAAATTACCATTTATAACCGTAAAATCTCAAAGGAATAATTTGCTTATATTACGCTTTACAAGGTGCATAATTTTTTTTATTTGACATTTCATTAAATAATTTCTAATAAAATGAAATTATTATTTTTTTATTCTCAATAACCATTGATTACTCAATTATATAAGAAATGTAAAATTTCTGAGTTATGCATATATTTTATTCAAATTCAAATTTCGATGTTGTAATTCAATGATAGCACCAAATGAATTAATTTCCGCATTTCTGATCAATTTATTTTAATGTATTCATAAAAAAAATCCATACCATATATCATTAATACACCACTTTAAACACTTTTCAAAAATAACATTACACTTTAATTAACTTCAAGTCGCATTTTAAGATTCAGAAAGCCTTAACTACAACTTTTACTTTTACTTCTCCTGACTAATATTAATGCAAGGAAGTGAAAAGTGTTTATTCGGTAATTGCATTGGAGAATGCTATTAAAGAATCTCTCTACTTATAGCAAATACGATGGAGAAAGTATTTAGAATTCAAATCTGTTCCTTAAAACCTTTCTTGTGTTATTTTTCAATCCAATGATAAACTATCGCTTAATATGAAGATTATACAAGGATTGAAAAATCCGCTTTTGAAGTTTAATTTCTTTAAATGTTATTTTAAAGCATAGGAAATTTAAATAACTAATTATAAAGGACTGCTTTAAAGATTAAACGAAAGAATTTTAAATTGAAATATTACTAGAATTTTCAGTACAAATTTGTGTTAATTTTTGTTACTGTAACTTGTATTAATTATTATCTTTTAATAGTATACATAAAATTATAATTATGATAATAATTATAATATTATTACTGGAGGGTGTAATGAAGATTTTTCATGTTCCTTCATTACATATTTCCCTTGTGTGGTATATATATTTTAACCTACATTTTGCGCCTTTTTTTCGAATATTGTCCCTTGCAGGTGCAGCTCTGGCTGTTTTTCTCACGATTGCAGCCTGTCTTTTCTAACATAGCCGCCCTCGATCTGGAATTAAGTTTCCGATCCAATTCTGGCCACCTGCATCCGCAGCTCTTAAACCTTTCGACCATAAATTGCGCCCATCGGCTCATATTCTGGCAGTTCTATAGCCATAAGTTTCGGTTTGAGATAAACATCCGCTCCTTTGAAAGGTGCCGCTTTGTGGTGTGTTGCCAAGCTCCGCTCCACATCGTTTTTGGCGAATTTTCACCACCAGAGTTGCGCCTCACTGCGATTGGGTTTTTGTTCTCCGCGGGCCTTGTCTCGACGTTTCACTGGTCAACTGGCCGCGAGAGCACTACGCTCTCCTTGAGAGCGCGGGGTTTTCTTGGCGCCTGGCAACCCTCTTGCTGGCTGTGTTTTGGCTCATTTGGAGTGAGCGCAGCCTAGAAGTTTTTGATAACTTTGCGAGACAGGGAGAGATTTTTTTTAAGACCTTTGCTGACTTTTTTGGTCCGGCCACCTTTTCCGTTGGAGACCACCTTATGGTCCCGATACTGCTACGTTCCTGTAGTTATATTTTCCCTCTGCACATTAATCGTCGTAATACTTATAAAAACAACGCAACAAAATGAACCTCCAATAACCACTATAGGATCAGGGCAGAAGTATGCTATATTACTTGCAATTTTGAATTATAAAAATTAAATGGATGGAAAACAAGTCAGAGTCTTTTTTGTCTACCTTCACTCAACTTGACTTAACACTTTACTACGGGTCCTGACATTCTACGTACTGATTCTTTCCTATGTTCCAACTCGTCAGTATAAAGGAGACTGTAGGAATTCTACGAAAAGTATTATTGTTTTCAGTAAATTCTTGGCGACATTCTTCTTCTTCAGCAGCGCTACAGCCTGGTGTAGGCCAAGGTTTTCTCTGTCTGCTTCCTCCAAACGGCACGACTTTTTGCAAGGTTTCTCCATCTATTAATACCCAAGATCTCCAAATCTTTCTCCACACAATCCGACCACCTTGTTACTGGTCTACCTCTTCTTCTTGTACCCTCAATCTTTGAAAAAG
>CM063509.1:87717984-87722984 GCA_032207245.1 Pardosa pseudoannulata | reverse complement strand
TTTAATGACGAAATTATTCAACAAAGCATTTCATTATGAAACATTACCTCCTTAATTAACGGGAACATCATTTGGCATTTTTACGTGCGCCTGAAACACACAAGTCGCTCCGAGTTTCATTTGCATAATTGAGCAAATCAGTCATACCACTTCTCCATAATTTCAGTGTTTTCTACTTGTTCCTGGAGCGAAGTATGAAATTTAAGGCTCACTTTAATGAAGCATTAGTTTTTTTAAATATATAAATGTAATCTGAAATTTTTTATTCGCTTTTCTTTCCGATAATTAATTTCTTTTTATTTAAGTCCTTTATTTTATCATGTAATGTATTTAATAAACTAGCTTCAAAAATTTAATTTTACGTGAATAGAATTTTTTTTTCAATTTTCACTTTCTATTAGAATTTATACATTTTCATTATATTCTGTAGGCAGAGATTAGTTCTTTAGAGTCCTTCTGTTCTGCTATTTGTGGGATAATAAGACCGGGACCTACAGTTTAAAACAGATTAAGATTATCTGCCAATATTCATGCTAGCTTTGGGATTTGACCCACGTACATCAATACCAATGAATAGCGATTTACCTATTCTGATTGCGTTCGAATTCGGTAAATTGAATTATTAGAACATGTTTGAAATGAATGCTTTAGAAGTTTACTACTTTTATATATAGAAGGGACTTAGAGTTAATTTAACTGTTAGATCAGGGGTGTAACTGAGCCACTTGCCGGCGTATGTGGAAAATGTGTTGAATGGACAGAAGATTTACATTTATTGTAGAGATAACTTTGGGAAATGTGTTGGGCGAATTTTAAGTCGGGGACACTCTTTTGATTAAGACATTTTGTGGATGGGAAGATAGATTTTAAGGAATTAGAATGGGAGAGAGGGGATGTTTAAAGAGATATTAAAGTGAAATAATTTTGATATGCTACATATATATATATATATATATATATATATATATATATATATATATATATATATATATATATATATTATATATATATATATATATATATATATATATATATGTATATATGTATATATATATGTATATAAATATATATATATATATATATATATTATATATATATATATATATATATATATATATATATATATATATATATATATATATATATATATATATATATATATATATATATATATATATGTATATATGTATATATATATATATATATATATATATATATATATATATATATACATATATATATATATATATATATATATATATATAAATATATATATATATATATATAATATATATGTATAAATATATATATATATATATATATGTATATATATATATATATATATATATATATATATATATATATATATATATATATATATATATATATATGTATATATATATATATATATATATATATATATATATATATATATATATATATATATATATATATATATATATATACATATATATATATATATACATATATATATATATATATATATATATATATATATATATATATACATATATATATATATATATATATATATACATATATACATATATATATATATACATATATATATATATATATATATATATATATATATATATATATATATATATATATATATATATATATATATATATATATATACAGGGAAATACATTTCAGAAGTGCTCTAGTTAAAGACAAACCTTTTCTAGTCTAGGTTTTAGCTATATATGTGAAAACTCGGAGTTTTCAAATTATAAAGTATTACATTTAAATAGTTTTATGGCTAACATTTCGTGCTCAATTTTTAAAAGTTTTAATCATGCTTGCTTCCCAAATTTCCTTTTTTTTTCAATAGAAATATGTTTTAAGCTTTTCAATTTCTTTTAGAATATTAGAATTTCTATTAAAATTTTTCTTTTGGTTTAGTTTGTTATTTAGAATTATGGTCTACTTTTTTGCAACACAAAAGCTAATGAGACAGGATTTTTTTCGATTAGAATTTTTTAAAGTATATTCTGTATGTGGAGGCTGGTTGGTTTAGAGCGTTAAGATCTACTTTAATGCTACATGAGAAGTAATGAGGGCGGAACCTACAGTTTAAAGTCAATTCCAAATGGATAAGGACATCCCCGTCAGTGGTTGTGTTCTAATCCACGAACTCGCGTCTTGTAGATCAGCACTCTACCCGTGACTATTAGCTTCTCAAAGTGAAATTAATAGAAATAAATATGAAACAAAAGCATTTATAGTTTCAATATTTCACAAATATTATATTTAAAAGTCTCAGACATACAGTCTGTATTACAACAGCTTGATTTTGATTCATCATAAAAAATGTTAAAGTTCCTTTTCGAATGCATTTTTACAAGATTTTTTATAACGCTAAAACTTTTATTATTTTACGTTTGTCCTTAAGAAGTATTTAAAAAATAACTTAAAAATATGCACCACATATAAAAAACTTAAATTTATTCACACGGAAAAAAACTTTTCAAATAATCATATTAAATAATAATTTTTTATATCAAATTGAAGATAAATATTTTTCACTTTTTGTAAACCTAGTTTTTATAAGTGTCTGGCATTTTAATGGTTAGCTACTGTTATTCTACAAGGGAAGTGATGAGACCGGGACCTACTGTTTAAAGTCAATTCCTAATAGATAAGAACATCTCTGCCAGTGGTGGGGACTCTAACCCACGAACTCTGGTACTTTAGATCAGCACCTTACTTATTCATCACTATTAACTTCTGTAAGTTGAAATTAATAGAATTAAATGTTAAAATAAATTGTGTATAAATTCAATTGTTCACTAATATTTTATTTAAAAGTGACTGAGGTCCTTCCCAGACATATAATCTGTATTACAACAGCTTGTTTTTGATTCATCATAAAAAATGTTAAAGTTCCTTTTGGAATGCAATTTTACAAAATTTTTTATAACGCTAAAACTTTTATTTTTTTACGTTTGTCCTTAAGAAGTATTTAAAAAAATAACTTAAGCACCACATATAAAAAACTGAAATTTATTCACACGAAAAAAAAACTTTTTAAATAATCATATTAAATATTATTTTTTTATATCAAATTGAAGATAAATATTTTTCACTTTTTGTAAACCTAGTTTTTATAAGTGTCTGGCATTTTAACAAATCTTCAAATACAAACTTCTATTGCATTAGATTTGTTAAAGTTCTCTTTATTGAAAGTGTTTAGGTTTGGTTTGGTTTGGAGCGATACGGTCTACTGTTTTGCTCACGAGGTATAATGTGACCATGAAATATTGCTTAAAGCCGACTCCGAACGGCTACGAACATCCACGCCATAGTGGGATTCGAACCCACGAACTCCGGTACCAACGATCAGCGCCCTAACCAATCGGCCAGCGTTCAGCTGTGAAAGTGTTTAAAGATATTACTTAGAATTGCTATTTGATGATAGCTTAAAATGCTAAAAGTCCAGGACACATTTTGAATTGAAGCCCGGCATCAAGGGCTATTATTTCTCTTCATACATTGTCTAACGATTTACATGAACTTTCCCATTGTCCACTTGAATAAAAACAACACCAGTTGCTGTGTTTGGACTAATTAAAATTCTCTGTTCTAGTATTACATCTTGAACAGAAAATGTCCTTATAAATATCTTATACTTAAGATAATTTCTTAGCCCTGGAGTTGCAAAAAGTGGATCGTAGAGCTCCAAAAACCAAACCAAACCAAAAAAGAAAAATTCCCCGTCAAAATTATCTTTTCCCCTAAAAGATTCACAATTCAGAATAACATAAACGGAAAATCAAGATACAAATCTTACATCCTCTCTCGCCTAATTCCTTCGACATGCTAACTGCACTAACTGCTCCCGAGTGAGAGTTATTTTTACCAGTAAAATGCAAATCTAGTCAAAGCCCGATATTTTCCCTGCTATCTCCAAGGGATTCTCGCCATTCTCTGAAAATGTTCTGGATCTTCTCCTTTTGGTCCCTCAGGACACAAATATCAAAACAGAAATCTCCGAGGCAGAAGAAGCGAGAATTCATTTTTCCTCAGAATCTAACCAGTGAAATACGAAGAAAAGTGAGTGTGGTCTTTCTCTAAACTATGTATCATCGAGTATTAGAATTTGTATAATAATTTTAAATAACGTTAATGAGTTTTATACGGAGATGCTTAATTTAATATTCAACACACACACTTATATATAGAGGTATATATGCATATATATATATATATATATATATATATATATATATATATATACATACATATATATATGCATATATAATATATATATATATATACGCATATACATATGCATATATAATATATATATATATATATATATATATATATATATATAATATATATAATATATATATATATATATATATATATATATAAATATATATATATATATATATATATATATATATATTATATATATATATATATATATATATATATGTATATATATGTGTATATATATATATATAATATATACATATATATATATATATAGTGGCCGAACTATAACTTTTATTTATCCGATATATTGCGGAATGTGTGTGTGTGTGTGTGTGTAATCGTCTAGGGACCAACCAGCCCCGACTTACATGAAAACTGCTTTTGAAATTGCCCCTATTATTTTCCTGAGCCCGGGCATGCTGGGATGCCAAGTGTCCCGCTAACCGACCGTTAGAAAGATGTACATCATTCGTCGTGGCCGAACTTAACTTTTATTTCATCCTATAAATTTAGCACAGAATCCAGAGACGTCTGAACCTGACGGTGTCAGAACGCTCTCTCTCTAAGTAATTGTAATGCCAACCTTCTGCGAGAGACGGCTAAAACCCGTGTGTGGGAAAAATGCTGAAGCACGTGTTATTTGCTTATAGAAAGTAACCTTTGACTGGAGCCATCTGTAAAGTGTGGCGTCTCAGAGGAGCATTACTGCTGATCATTACAGATTTTCATGGGAAAGTTATAACTTCCTAATT
>CM063509.1:87692984-87700484 GCA_032207245.1 Pardosa pseudoannulata | reverse complement strand
ATATATTATATATAAATATATATTATAATATAAATATATATAATATAAAATGTATATATATAAATATATATATATATATATTTATTTATATTATATATATATATATATATATATATATATATTTATATATATATATATATAATATAATATATAAATATTTATATATAAAATATATAATATATATATAAATATATTATATATATATATATATATATATATATATATATATATATAATATATATATATATATTAAATATAAAAATAAAATTTTATATATATATATATATAAATTATATATATATATATATGTATATATATATATAATATACATTATATATATATATATATTAATATATATAAATATATAATATATATATATATATTTATATATATATATATATATATATATATATATATATATATATATATATATATATATACCCTAAACGATTCCAGAATTGTTTCGGATGCTGTAAAATATAATGAATGCAATGGAACGTTCCTTAATGCTCGATTACTAGTTCCACCAAGACAAAATACTAATTCTTACTATCAAAAAATTTTAACTCTTTATATCATGATATTCACAATGTGATGATAACCTTATTAAATTCTCCTAAATTTCGTTCTTCAAGATGAAGTATTACATCTCAGGTATTTTAATGTCTGAGTAGGACACATAACTATAAATATTTTATATCTAAATTTATATTTGGAGGAAGGAAAAATTAGAAATATGTAATGTTCGGCAAGGTTTTTTTATTTAGTTAGTTTTATGTTTTTAGAAAGTCCATTCTAAGACATTTTTGTAAAAAAATTCATAAAGATCTAAATCTACAACAACGATTTAGTATTATTCGTAAGATTTTCTGTCTTCTATAAAAGGACATTTATTATTCTACACTCATTTACCAGATCTTATACCGATCAGCAGATTAATGCAACATAAAACCCTCTTTAATTCGAGTCACATCATTAACTGACACTTAAAGAAATCCTAAACGTTCCCTGGCTTTTATTTTCACATTCTATTAAGTGTAATAAAGCAACGGCACTTTATTTAACGCTCGATTACATGGTCAACACGGATGAAAAATTATCTCCTAATATAAGAAACGTTATATATTGATATGCACAGTTCCATATTATCTATCGGAATGTATTATCTTAATTTATTTCTTAATGATGAAGAGTTCGTGAAAGAGTATTTTTAATATACGACAGGGTATACAAGTCTATATATTTATATATTATATAACAAGATTTATATATATTTTTCTGAATGAAAATTAAATATGTCATATATAAAATTATATATGCCAGCGTTAATACAGCACAAAAGGTACTTTTTCTAACACATATCACTAACTATTGTGAAATCCTACACAATTTTCATGATTTTCGGATGCTGTAAAATATTAAGAATGCAATGGAACGTTCTTTAATATTCGATTCCTGGTTCCACCAAGACGAAATACTAATTCTTAATATCAAAAAAGTTTAAATGTTTATATCATGATATTCACAGTGCGATGATAATCTTATTAAATCTTCATACATTTTGTTCGTCAAGATGATGTATTATATTTCAAGTATTTTAATGTCTTTGTAGGATACATAACTATAAATATTTTATATCTAAATTTATTTTTGAATGAAGGAAAGTCATAACTAATTTTAAATTTATTATCAATTTACAATAATGCCAGCGTTAATGCAGCACAAAGGTACTTTTATCTAACACATATCACTAACTCCGGGACTGACGAAATCTTAAAATTCTATGATTGTTTTGGTTTCTAATATGTAATGAATGCAATGGAATGTTCCTTAATTCTCGATTCCTGAATCAACCCAGACGAAATACTAATTCTTACTATCAAAAAAGTTTAACTGTTTATATCATGATATTCACCGTGCGATGATAATCTTATTTAATCTTTATAAATTTCATTCTTCAAAATGAAGTATTAAATCTAAAGTATTTTAATATCTGCGAAGGGTACATAACTATAAATATTTTAATGTTCGGCAAGGTTTTTTATTTAGTTATTTATGTTTTTAGTAAGTCGCATTCTAAGATATTTTTGCACAAAAATTCATAAAAATCTAAACCTGCAACAACAATTTACTAATATTCATAAGATTTTCTGTCTTCTATAAAAGGACATTTATTATTCTACACACATTCACCAGATCTTATACCGATCAGCAGATTAATGCAACATAAAATCGTCTTTAAGTCGAGTCACATCATTAACTCCGGGACCGTTCGAGAAACCCTAAATGTTCCCTGGTTTGTTTCGGATTCTATTATGTGTAATAAAAGCAACTGCAAGTTATTTAACGCTCTTTACATGGCAACACGAATGAAAAATTATCTCTTAATATACGAAACGTTTATATTGTGATATGCAGAGTTCCATCATTATCTATCGGAATGTTAGTAATCTTAGTTCTTAATGATGAAGTGTACCAGAAAAAGCATTTTAATGTACGATAGGTTATACAATTATAAGTATTATAAAATTTTTTTTTTTTGGAATGAAAATTTTTTGTTCATATTCCATATCTTATATATCTGTTAAAAATGAAATTCATCATTAATTTTTAAATTTATTATTCAAAGTACAATAATGCCAGCGTTAATGCAGCACAAAAGGTACTTTTATCTAACACATATCACTAACTCAGGGATTGACGAAATCCTAAATAATTTCAGAATTGTTTCGGATGCTGTAAAATATTATGAATGCAATGGAATGTTCCTTAATTCTCGATTCCTGAATCAACCCAGACGAAATACTAATTCTTACTATCAAAAAAGTTTAACTGTTTATACCATGATATTCACAGTGCGATGATAATCTTATTAAATCTTCATAAATTTCGTGCTTCAAGATGAAGTATTACTTCTCAATTTTTTTAAGGCCTGTGTAGGATACATAACTATAAATATTTTATATCTAAATTTATTTTTGGAGGAATAATAAATTAATTTTTAAATTTATATTAATTTACAATATTAGCAGTTAATGCAGCACAATATTTTATCAAACAACTTATCATTATCTCTAATAACGAAATCCTAAAAGTTAGATTGTTTTTATTCTATAAAATATAATGAATAATAACATAATTAATTATTCTGAATCAACCCACAATAAAATACTAATTCTATAACATAAAAAGTTTAATGTTTATCATATATTCACAGTATAAAATCTTATTAAATCTTATAAATTTCGTACTTCAAGATGAAGTATTACATCTCAAGTATTTTAATGTCTGCCTAGGATTAATACAATAAATATTTATATCTAATTATTTTTAAGGAAGGAAAAATTATATTAATGTTTGGCAATTTTATTTAAAGTTTTATGGTTTCAGAAAGATTCTAAGATATTTTTATACAAAATTCATTAAGATATCTACAAAAACAATTTTGTTTTGTAAGATTTTTATCTCTATAAAAGGACATAAAATACATTTATTATTTACACACATTCACCAGATAATACCGATTGCAGATTAATGCAACATAAAATCCTCTTTATCGAGTCACATCTAACTCCGGGATTAAAGAAATATTAACTTTACAGCTGTTCAATTCTATTAATGTAATGAAAGCAACGGCACGTTTATTTAACGCTCGATTACATGGTTCAAGGATGAAAAAATTCTCTCCTAATATACGAAACGTTTATATTTAATATGCACAGTTCCATCATTATCTATAATGTTCCTTAGTTAGTTCTTAAAGATGAAGAGTTCGTGAAAGAGTATTTTAATATACGATAGGTATAAAACTATATATTTATATTCAAAATTATTTTTCTGGAATGAAAATTTTATATTTCATATCTCGCTATCTTGTATATCTGTTAAAAATGAAATACATCATTAATTTTTAAATTTATTATTCAACGTACAATAATACCAGAATTAATGCAGCACAAAAGGTCCTTTTATCTAACACCTATCACTAACTCCGGGACTGACGAAATCCTAAAGGATTTCAGGATTGTTTCGGATGCTGTAAAATATTATGAATGCAATGGAACGTTCTTTAATGTTCTATTACTGGTTCCACAAGATGAAATACTAATTCTTACTTTCAAAAAAGTTTAACTGATATCAGATATTCACAGTGCGATGATAATCTTATTATACTTCATAAATTTCGTTTCAAGATGAAGTATTACATCTAAAGTATTTTAGTCTGCGTAGGATACATTAACTATAATATTTTATATCTAAATTTATTTTTGATGAAAAATTAGAAATATGTAATGTTTGGCAATGTTTTTTTTAGTTAGTTATGTTTTTAGTAGTCGCATTTAAGAAATTTTTGTACAAAAATTCATAAAGATCTAATCTACAACAACAATTTAGTATTATTCGTAAAATTTTTTTCTCTATAAAAGGACATAAAAGACATTTATTATTCTACACACATTCATAGATCGTATACCGATGCAGATTAATGCAACATAAAACCCTCTTTAATTCGAGTCACATCATTAACTCGGGATCAAGAAATCCTAAACGCCCTGGCTTGTTTCACATTCTATTACGTGTAATGAAAGCAACGGCACGTTATTTAACGCTCGATTACGTGGTCAACACGGATGAAAAACTGTATCCTAATATACGAAACGTTTATATTGTGATATGCACAGTTCCATCATTATCTATCGCAATGTTCCTTTATTTAGTTCTTAAACATGAAAAGTTCCTGAAAGATTATTTTAATATACGATAGGGTATACAAATCTATATAATATATATGAATACAAAATTATTTTTTCTGGAATGAAAATTTTATATTTCATATCTCGCTATCTTGTATATCTGTTAAAAATGAAATACATCATTAATTTTTAAATTTATTATTCAACGTACAATAATGCCAGCGTTAATGCAGCACAAAAGGTACTTTTATCTAAACATATCACTAACTCGGGACTGACGAAACTCAAAGATTCCAGGATTTTTTGGATTCTGTAAAATATAATGAATGCAATGGAACGTTCTTAAAATGTTCGATTCCTGGTTCCACCAAGACGAAATACTAATTCTTACTATCAAAAAAGTTTAACTGTTTATATCATGATATTCACAGTGCGATGATAATCTTATTAAATCTTCAAAAATTACGTTCTTTAAGATGAAGTATTACATGTCAGGTATTTTAATGTCTGCGTAGGATACATAACTATAAATATTTTATATCTAAATTTATTTTTGGAAGAAAGAAAAATTAGAAATATGTAATGTTTGGCAAGGTTTTTTATTTAGTTAGTTTTATGTTTTTAGTAAGTCGCATTCTAAGACATTTTTGTATAAAAAATACGTAAAGATCTAAATATACAAAAACAATTTAGTATTATTCGTAAGATTTTGTTTCCTCTATAAAAGGACATAAAATACATTTATTATTCTACACACATTCACCAGATATACGATTAGATTAATGCAACATAAAACCCTCTTTAATTCGAGTCACATCATTAACTTCGGGAACGTTTAGGAAATCCTAAACGTTCCCTGGCTTGTTTCACATTCTATTACGTGTAATGAAAGCAACGGCACGTTATTTAACGCTCGATTACATGGTCAACACGGATGAAAAATTATCTCCTAATATACGAAACGTTTATATTGTGATATGCACAGTTCCATCATTATCTATCGAGATGTTCCTTAATTTAGTTCTTAAAGATGAAGAGTTCGTGAAAGAGTATTATAAAATACGATAGGGTATACAAGTCTGTATATTATATATTATAACAAAATTTATTTTTTCTGGAATGAAAATTTTATGTTTCATATCTCCATATCTTATATATTTGTTAAAAATGAAATACATCATTAATTTTTAAATTTATTATTCAACGCACAATAATGCTAGCGTTAATGCAGCATAAAAGGTACTTTTATCTAACACATATCACTAACTCCAGGACTAACGAAATCCTAAACGATTCCAGGATTGTTTTGGATTCTATAAAATGTAATGAATGCAATGGAACGTTCTTTAATGTTCTATTACTGGTTCCACCAAGACGAAATACTAATTCTTACTATCAAAAGAGTTTAACTGTTTATATCATGATATTCACAGTGCGATGATAATCTTATTAAATCTTCATAAATTTCATTTTTCAAGATGATGTATTACATCTCAAGTATTTTAATGTCTTCTTAGGATACATAACTATAACGATAAATTTATTTTAATTACAATATGTAATGTTTGGCAAGGTTTTTTATTTAGTTAGTTTTATGTTTTTAGTAAGTCGCATTCTAAGATATTTTTGCACAAAAATTCATAAAGATCTAAATCTACAACAACAATTTAATATTATTCGTAAGATTTTCTGTCTTCTATAAAAGGACATAAAAGACATTTATTATTCTACACACATTCACCAGATCTTATACCGATCAGCAGATTAATGCAACATAAAACCCTCTTTAATTCGAGTCACATCATTAACTGCGGGATTGTTAAGAAATCCAAAACGTTCCCTGGCTTGTATCACATTCTATTACTTGTAATGAAAGCAACGGCAGATTATTTAACGCTCGATTACATGGTCAACACGGATGAAAAATTATCTCCTAATATACGAAACGTTTATATTGTGATATGCAGAGTTCCATCATTATCTATCGGAATGTTCCTTAATTTAGTTTTTAAAGATGAAGAGTTCGTGAAAGAGTATTTTAATATACGATAGATTATACATATCTATATATTATATGTTATAACAAAATTTATTTTTTCTGGAATGAAAATTTTATGTTTCATATCTCCATATCTTATATATTAGTTAAAAACTAAATACATAATTAATTTTTAAATTTATTATTCAACGTACAATAATGCCAGCGTTATTGCAGCATAAAATGTAATTTTATCTAACACTTATCACTATCTCTGGGACTGACTAAATCCTAAACTATTCCAGGATTGTTTCGGATGTTGAAAAATATAATGAATGCAATGGAACGTTCTTAAATAGTCGATTACTGGTTCCACCAAGACGAAATACTAATTCTTACTATCAAAAAAGTTTAACTATTTATACCATGATATTCACAGTGCGATGATAATCTTATTAAATCTTCATAAATTTCGTGCTTCAAGATGAAGTATTACTTCTCAATTTTTTTAATGTCTGCGTAGGATACATAACTATAAATATTTTATATCTAAATTTATTTTTGGAGGAAGGAAAAATTAGAAATATGTAATGTTTGCAAGGTTTTTATTTACTTACTTTTATGTTTTTAGTAAGTCCCATTCTAAGATATTTTTGTACAAAAATTCATAAAGATCTAAATCTACAACAACAATTTATCCTTATTCGTAAGATTTTGTATCCTCTATAAAAGAACATAAAAGACATTTATTATTCTACACACATTCACCAGATCTTATACCGATCAGCAGATTAATGCAACATAAAACCCTCTTTAACTCGAGTCACA
>CM063509.1:87670484-87685484 GCA_032207245.1 Pardosa pseudoannulata | reverse complement strand
ACATTTCACCCAACATGAAAACTGCTTCAAACATGATTTTATAACTCATTTTATCTACTGCAAATAATATTTCAGCATATGCATCGGTTAATGAAAAGTTCACGTCGGCGCCTTGGGCAAATCGTCAAAAATGCGTCTGGCAGTCAACGTGTTAAGAAGTGCTCTAAAATTTATTTGAAAAATATGTGTTTTGGTTTGTTCAAACACATAATCTTGTGTTTGTTCATTTTTGTGCAGGAGAGTCTTTTTCATATTTACGAAATGGATCAAAAATCTTATTTACGAAATGGATCAAAAATCTAATAATATTAAAATTCCTTTCATTCTGCTTTGAAATTTATTAAGAATGATCTATAAACTATTCTTTACGAATTATTGAGACTGGTGTGAACATCATGTGTATGAAGTTCATGTAAAATTCAACAGTTAATCACATTGAAATAACCACTTATTTTCAAGTGAAATGTTTGAGGTTTTCTCACATTACTTTCTAGTGTATATGGAGACCCCTGCTATTTATCGACGATTCTTAAAGAAGTATCCGCAGGGATCATATCGTATATAAAACCATGCTCAGAAGGGATTCACAATGTGCAGTTAAATAAAACAACTAGATTTAGACACAGGCATTTATTTAAGATAGTATGATGAATGACGTACAGATCTGGATATCAAACTGAACTAACGTTAAATCAGAAGTTTAAAATATTGAAAGTACATACAAGTTACATAAACAAACATCAGCACCTTCGATGCAACCGAGAAATCTGCTACTGTCACACTGATTCTTATATAGGCAGACAACATATACATACATTACAGATGTTTGCATGATAAAAAGATGCTGTGTTGCCACAAATATAAAATACTATAATTATAAAACTTTACTTATAACAAATATCAATACAGATCAATGGATTCATGTTACTATCTGAGAATACATTACAATATTTATAATATATACAAGACACTATTTACAAAGACTGAACATTACGTCAACGGCCTTAATCAGAAATGATGCGTATGACGTCAATCTTCGGCGAATCAAAACGAGGCAACGACTTTAGTTGTTATTGCGTAATCACTATATACCTTATTATACATTACAATACATTACAATACAATACGGTAAAATACATTACAATATTCACAATATATACAAGACACTATTTACACTATTTATAATGACGTCAATCTTCGGCAAATCAAAAAGAGGCAACGACTTTAGTTGTTATTGCGTAATCACCACATACCGTATTATACATTACAATGCATTACCGTACATTACCGTAAAATACATTACAATATTCATAATATATACAAGACACTATTTACACTATTTATAATGATGTCAATCTTCGGCGAATCAAAACAAGGTAAGGACTTTAGTTGTTATTGCGTAATCACTACATACCGTATTATACATTACAATGCATTACCGTACAGTACCGTAAAATACATTACAATATTCATAATATATACAAGACACTATTTACAAAGACTGAACATTACGTCAACGGCCTTAATCAGAAATGATGCGTATGACGTCACCCTTCGGCGAATGAAAACGAGGCAACGACTTTAGTTGTTATAGCGTAATCAACACAGGTATTTTGCCTGTTTGATTCTATACGTTTGAACTAGTCTCAAAAGATGGGTAGATAAACCGAGATGCTGAGAGAAATAAAGACCTAGATAAACCTGCAATCCAACTGCTTCGAAGATATTACTTCGACGGACTTTGAAAGGATGAAATTTTATAACAATGGAACATAAACCTAGGATATGGATCAAAATTATGATATGACTCAAGAAATATCGGATGAAATTTAAAATACAGGTATTTGTTTACAATTTTAAGTGATTTCAAAAGTTTATCCCATAGAATTAATTATATTGCAAAATCTTTTTGATTCAAGAAATTTAGAAAAATATTGTAAATGTGAAGACCAGTAGGATGAATTAATAATTTATTAGTAAATAAAGAAACCTAAATTTTTAATTGACTTAATGATATTAATCTATAGATGATATAACTATATATGTAAAGAAGAAAATTGAGTTATCTTTAAAGTATTTTTTTAATTTTGCGGTCATGACCAAACATACAAATATTTTAATATTGTATATTAACTGTTCTATTTTTTGCAATTAATTAAGATATATAAATTCATAATTTCACAAGGATGTAAACATGACTTAAATATCTGTAAAATTCGTTAAAATGTTTATTAAAATTCAAATATTAGAGATTGGTAAAATTAGTTCTATATTATTCGATATTAATTCTATAGATGATACAACTATATATGCAAAGAATAAAATTGATTTACCTGTAAAGTATTTTTTTTAAATTTTGCAGTCATGACCAAATATACAAATATTAATATTGTATATTAACTATTCTATTTTTTGCAATCAGTTAAGAGATATAAATTCATAATTTCATAAGGGTGCAAAAATGGTTGACTTAAATATCTGTAAAATTCGTTAAAATGTTTATTAAAATTCAAATATTAGAGATTGGTAAAATTAGTTCGATATTATTCGATATTAATTCTATAGAAGATACAACTATATATGCAAAGAAGAAAATTGATTTACCTGTAAAGTATTTTTTTTTTATTTTGCAGTCATGACCAAATATACGAATATTAATATTGTATATTAACTGTTCTATTTTTTACAATTAGTTAAGAAATATAAATTCATATTTTCATAAGGGTGCAAAAATGGTTGAAATTATCTCTAAAATTTGTTAAAAATTTTATTAAAATGCAAATATTAGAGATTGGTAAAATTAATTCTATATTATTCGATATTAATTCTATAGAAGATACAACTATATATGCAAAGAAGAAAATTGATTTACCTGTAAAGTATTTTTTTTTTATTTTGCAGTCATGACCAAATATACGAATATTAATATTGTATATTAACTGTTCTATTTTTTACAATTAGTTAAGAAATATAAATTCATATTTTCATAAGGGTGCAAAAATGGTTTAAATGTCTCTTAAATTTTTAAAAAATTTTATTAAAATTCAAATTGTAGAGATTGGTAAAATTAATTCTATATTATTCGATATTAATTCTATCGATGATACAACTATATATGCAAAGAATAAAATTGATTTACCTGTAAAGTATTTTTTTTAAATTTTGCAGTCATGACCAAATATACAAATATTAATATTGTATATTAACTATTCTATTTTTTGCAATCAGTTAAGAGATATAAATTCATAATTTCATAAGGGTGCAAAAATGGTTGAAATGTCTCTAAAATTTGTTAAAATTTTTATTAATATTGTATATTAACTGTTCTATTTTTTACAATCAATTAAGAAATATAAATTTATAATTTCATAAGGGTGCAAACATGGCGTAAATGTCTCTCAAATTTGTTAAAAATTTTATTAAAATTCAAATATTAGAGATTGGTAAAGTTAGACCTGCTTTTTTAGGCTATTTTAAAGCTTATGACATTTTTTCGGCTAGTAAGTGTGAAGTCTATATTTTTAACCAAATATTTTTTTAAATATTATTTTGCTTAATATTAAAACTATAATCACAAATAGTATTAATATTTTTAAACGTAATTTTACTTCTGCCCTTCCTGTGAAAAGTTTTTAATCAGTTTCTCTACTTACACATTCTTAATTCTTCCTTAAATTAATATAGTCTTTAATGTAATTTTTTTCCTAAATTAAACGCGACGCTATTACGGAATTCAGAACTGAAGGATTTTCTTTGATTAAACTAATACATATTTCCAGCAAGCCTGTTTTGTGAAACTTTTATTTTCTCACTACACGCGCAAAATTAAATAAAGTCTTCGAAACTTCCTGAAAATATTGTTACTAAAAAGATGAAATATTATACCCATGTTTGAAAAAAAATCAAAATATATTCGATGAAACCTACCATTATATTGAATTTGCCATATAACAAAGTAAATTCCTTTAACAAACGTATGAAATTGTCTGTATAAAACACAGCGTAAATTTTTGAACAACTCCATTTCTAACCTCTTTATTCGTTATTAATACAGAATTTGAGCGAGTGCTAAACGATAAATCAAAATCTAAACATAAAATTAAAACATAAGAATAATAATCGTCATTTAAATTATGACGTCATCAGATCAGATTCCGATTTCTCCACACAGGAGTTATTAGGTATGGTGTTTAGGAGGAAAAGGCAGATTTCAATACTGTGAGTTGTGATTTTCATGACTAATAATGTTCTGGCAGCTTAAGTTAGACATTCGAAATACCACAAATAAATATCTTCATTTTGCTGTCTTATGCCACTTGGTCAAACCAAGCACGATTGAGCCGGAGGCTACTCGTTTTAAGGCAAAGGGGTGAGCCTTTCGTTTTATAACGAGCACCACAAGGGTGAAAGTACGACTTATGCTCAAGTGGGTCCTCGTAATTTTGAAGCAGGAACCAAGCAGAAGGCCCGTAGACTGGACCTGCCACCCCCAGAGGTATTAATTGAGAACTTGAAGGGTATACAGAACTTGGCTGAGAGGTTGCGGGTTCGGAATCAGAGCTTGACTAATATCCGACGTGTTCGTTAAAGGTTACTGGGGCACGTAAAACATGGTGTGGTTGGTCACAATGTCCTCCAAGTTCTCAATCATTACCCCTAGAGATGGCAAACCAAGTCTATGGGCCTTCTGCTTGGTCCTTGCTTCAAAATTACGAAGACTCACTGTCGTGTAGTCCTCGTTTTTATTTGAGTATTAACCTGGGATCAAATGTATAGTGAGATTTTACTTTTATTGTGTTGTGTAAAAGTATTTTAGTACTATATTTAACCACAGGTTCTGAGAAACTACACACATAAGAAATGAAACTAAACTAAAAGCTAAATTATCAGCATCCGAAACTACCTTAATATAAAAAAATAAATTTATTATAATATATATACATCTATGTACATTACAAAAAGGATGCTAATTTTCATAAAATATGTTTTATCAACATCTTTTAAATTAGTTCTGACAATTTTTTAAGCTATTATGTAAATATAAGAGAGAGGACCTAATCTCAATTTCAAAATGTACGTAAAAAGGGGTACCTTTGGGGAGCTAAAATGGTGTGCCCGGAACACTGCTGGTTGATGGGTATCTATGGATCTTTCGTCCGTCTGGCCCGGGGTTTCCTCCTGAGTGTTTGGGGTGCGGCCGTGCTATTTGATGCAGGAACACGTCCCGTTGGACTTGGCTAAACTCTCGAACTCGTTCCTTCGGACTCCTCAACTCGTCTGGACTACCGAACACCTTCCGTCGGACTTATCTCCTAGTCTCGACTATCGCACCCCTTCTGTCGGACTCCTTCCTTCGTCTCGACTATCTGACACCTTCTGTCGGACTCTCCTCGTCTCGACTTCCAAACCAATTCTGTCGAACTCCTCTCTTCGTCTCAACTATCAAACACCTTCACCTTTTCTTGTTTTCGATCTTTCTTATTTTATTAATTTCATCCTTGTCCCCTCTTCCTTTTTATCCTCCAATCGGGATAGTTGTCTGAATCCAATTGGTCTGTTTAAACCCCGCCTTGAGACCGCCAACGTGGAAAATCTTTTCCCTTCTAATTTGGCACTGTCCCTTAGGGACTCATAAATAACTCCACAAAGGTATATTCTTATGTAATGTCAAGTAGGGAGACGGGATTCTAATCTGGGACTGGGATCAGAAGCCCGCCCGAGACCACCGTACAAGACAACAATATCCGTTGAATATAAATATAGGGTCCTCTGTCATTTACAAAGATGTGATGAGGTCCGATTTAGATTCCGAGCATTTTACTTCTTGTATGAATGGATAAATTATATAACTGATCTAAATCGCCTCATCACACTCACTTCAGCAAAGTCATACTTTCACCCTTGAGGGGCTCGTCATAACGAAAGACGCACCTCTTTCCCTTAATACGAGTAGCATATATCTTAATAGTGCTTGGTTTGTCCAAGTAGTATCAGAAACTATAACATATTTACATATACTTCTATGCATGAATTTTGAGTTTATTTCTTATCTTACTCTTGAGTCGAATATAATAACGGCGAAAACGTGTAGAAAATATCACTACTATCTAATTTAGAGTCTTCGCTTTACTAATGAAATTATGAATCTGAGTACCTTTCTAATATTAGGGAAAGCGAGCTAGAAATCCGATGCTGCTAAATCTGATGAGTTGAGAGATTGTTGGAATGTTCTTTTTAGCAAGACACCCCTGCAGTCTATGTATGTTGAGGTTATGGTCTTTAGTCAAATATAATAACGGTGAAAAAGTTTAGAAAAATATCACTACTATCTAATTTAGAATCTTCGATTTACTAATGAAATTATGAAACTGACTCCCTTTTTGATGTTACGGAAAGCAAGCTAGAAATTCGATGCTGCTAAATTCTGATGAGTTGAGAGATTGGTGGAATGCTCGTTTTAGCAAGACACCCCTGCAATCTATGTATGATGAGGGTATGTTCTTGAGTCTAATATAATAACTGCAAAAACGTTTAGAAAAATATCACTACTACCTAATTTAGAGTCTTCGCTTTACTAATGAAATTATGAATTTGAGTCCCTTTTTGATATTAGGGAAAGCGAGCTAGAAATCCGATGCTGCTAAATCTGAGGAGTTGAGAGATTGGTGGAATGCTGCTTTTAGTAAGACACCCCTGTAATCCATGTGTGATGAGGGTATGGTCTTGAGTCAATTATAATAACAGTGAAAAAGTTTATAAAAACATCACTACTATCTAATTTAGAGTCTTCTATTTACTAATGAAATTTTGAAACTAACTCCCTTTTTGATGTTACGGAAAGCAAGCTAGAAATTCGATGCTGCTAAATCTGATGAGTTGAGAAAAGGTGGAATGCTCGTTTTAGCAAGATACCCCTGCAATCTATGTATCATGAGGGTATAGTCTTGAGTCAATTATAATAACGGTGAAAAGGTTTAGAAGAATATCACTACTATCTAATTTAGAGTCTTCGATTTACAAATGAAATTTTGAAACTGACTCCCTTTTTGATGTTACGAAAAGCAAGCTAGAAATTCGATGCTGCTAAATTCTGATGAGTTGAGAGATTGGTTGAGTGCTCGTTTTAGTAAGACACCCCTATAATCTATGTATGATGAGGGTATGGTCTTGAGTCAATTATAATAACGGTGAAAAATTTTAGAAAAATATCACTACTATCTAATTTATAGTCTTCGCTTTACTAATGAAATTTTGAAACTGACTCCCTTTTTGATGTTAATCAAAGCAAGCTAGAAATTCGATGCTGCTAAATTCTGATGAGTTGATAGATTCGTGAAATGATCTTTTTAGGGAAACATCACTGCAATCTATATATGTTAAGGGTAAGGTGTATCAGTGTATGAGCATTGTCATGGGACATGACTAACATTCATGCCCTCAGGCACATTATTTTCTTGGGCTCACTTGCTGTCACCAGTCTTTTAAAACTTTCACATAGAAAGAGCCGTTAACATTTTGTTTAGTTGTAACAAATGACCTAAATGATAACCATTTTAACATTGTGAAACACTTCAGAACCAAAGTGTCAGCTAAACTTCGGAAGATATCAAATCAGTAGCTGTTTTGAGCAATACCTGGAACGATGAAGCAAGTACCAGGTGGTCTAAATGAAACTTCCCCTATATATGAGTCTCTACTGGCCGAAACGTTTGACCAATCAAAATGAATGTTTGGATATAGTTATTTCAATGTATGGGGTCCAGATTGTGATGATTTAAAACAATTACGGTTACAGTGACAAACAATCTATATATGTTAAAAAATAACATCTCACTATAAACTCTTACAATTACGGTTACAGTGACAAAATTTCGAAATTTTCGAATGGCGACACCCACTTTTCTTCGTGTGCAAATTGATCAGAGCATGGAAAACCTTAATTGGCATTAAAACGAGACACGTATGACGAAAATTTGTGGCGTAAAACCTTTTCATAGAAGATCATTGTAAATAACCAATCACAATAAAAGGAAAGGTTTATTTATGCACTTTGATAATTCACTTTGATAGACAGTAGAAGCACCAATCACAGAACACTCTTGAAAAGCACTGCTTGTGATATAAGCAGTGTGAGAAGATTTTTCTTTCATGTTCATATGTATCATATAAGAACATCTTATGAATTCTATTAAGAGAATGTGTATCTAAAGAATTGTCATAATAAAGAGTTACAAATAAATTAAGGTTAAGAGTAAGCCATTAAATCTATCAACTTATCACATAATAAATAGATAAAAATAGCATTTTTTTTCAGTATTATGACGTCATTCCTTTAACCATCTCATTTAACCATTTCTTATTTTAAATTATTTAAATATCGTCTGCATTATTTTCATATGTTTTATCACTGAACTTAGATATTACGTTAATAATTTTCTTTTATATTTGGCTTATATAATAGACTAGGTACATATATGATAATTTTAAATTTAATAGTCGATTGGTTTTTGTTGCAATGAACATTATATCACTGGTATTAACAACAAATTCTCTTCATAAAAGTCTAGGAGTCTACTTCCCGGACTAATAGGACCTTTTCGATTTTTAATGCAATTTATTTATTTTTAAAACATATATTTTTATTTTTTTCAAAATTTTCAATTATTTCGTTTTTGATCATTATTATTCAATAGACAAAAATTCTAAAACTTAATCTAAATTGATAAAAATTGTTTTTTATGTTTATTTATTATTATTTAGGCCCTTTTCGGATTTTTAAAGCAATTTATTTAAAACATATTTTTATAAAATTAATTAAATTAAGGGATCATTATTATTCTATATTTTTGGCTTTTTTTTACGGATGTCACTGGCCACAAAAATATCTTATATTTTTCTATCCCTAAACTCTCTACTCTCTAGTTTTGTGATATGAACTCAAGAATTTTATCTCTTTGCTCTTTTATGTATTTATTTTTCGCTTGTTTTCATTTTTGTGCATACTGACAGAAGCCTCTGGATTGAAGGGCTCGGCCCATATGGTCCAGTTGCCACATCACCTTTAAAGCCTTTAAAGCCTTTAACGGACTAATAAATATCTAACGTTTAAGTTATATATCTTTGAAAATTAAGAAGTTTGTTCGTTTGTGTGTTTGTTTTTTATACATAACCACCACACGGTTAGCAATCGATTCACTAAAATTTGGATAACCAAAACACAAAAAACAAACCATTTTTTAGTTGCCTTATTGGGTACTTTACAATTCTGGAAAATTAAATATTTTACTGATCCCGTCATATGACGAGCTATATGCTTATATGTATACATTAATATACGAGTTTTTATAACTTTTAACTTTTAACAACTTACTAAGGTATAATTTAACATTTGAAGAAAATATATTAAAATTTAAAAAGATTTTGGAATTTTAAACATGTTTTTAGAGAATTTTTAAATGTTTAAATTGCAAATTAAATTGACTATTTAATGACACTTTTTATTCTAATAGTCTTTATTCTGCATTAACAATACAATAACAATAAGTACTGTATTAATTAACCCTCCGAGTGGAACACACCGATTAAAAAAATTCTCAAAAAAATACACTAAAGGTTAATTGTGTCAATGGCCAAAGCGTTCTATGATTTTTTTACTTCAACCTTTGTCGACTAGAATGGAATACGGGAAACCCACCCTCGTTATTGTTATAAATAGATATATAAATAGATATTATAGATTGTTAATTTTTAATACACATAAAGCTCGTCAAGTCTTGAAGAGAAAGAACAATTCTTGGATTCTAAAATACAAATAAAAACATTCTTTAAAATAATTATTTATATTTTTTACGAAAGTTATTCAAGATATTTAAGTGGTACAATTAGAGATACATCTGTTACCGCAAACGAAATACTTCGAAATAGAGATTTACAAAGCCATGAAAAGCTATCAGAGTCTTTTGTGCCTCAGGGAGTAGGGGTGCATCCCTCAATAAATGTCAGTCAAAGAGGGATGCAGTTTCTAAAAAATCGACCTGACCCTCCTACCTCAAACACTTGCAGAAATGTACATTACATCCATTTCGGAACGTTTTTGGAGGTAGAAAACTGTACGTGACAACCGCTTTGAAGACATCATCGGTTTGGCGGAATTGTACGTGCGAACCGCTTAGAGGGTTAAGAAATGAGATTGTATACTTTATGTCATTAAGGACACTTTTTATTGATTTAAAATACAAACTACGCTTATAATACCCAAACATTTCCTTCCCCAAATAGTATTTAGATTAAAAAACATCTTATAAAAACATCAATTAAAAGTATTTTTACGCTCTTCACATCCCACTAGAATAACAAAGTAAAAATACACCCGTAACAAAAACTGATTATAAATATTTTAAAAATTTTAGATGTTTAAATTGCAAATTAAATTGACTATTTAATGACACTTTTATTCTAATAATCTTTATTTAGTATTAACAATACAATAACAATAAGTACTGTATTAATTAAAAAAAAGAGATTGTATACTTTATATGATTAAGAACACTTTTTATTGATTTAAAATACAAACTACGCTTATAATACCCAAACATTTCCTTCCCCAAATAGTATTTAGATTAAAAAACATCTTATAAAAACATCAATTAAAAGTATTTTTACGCTCTTCACATCCCACTAGAATAACAAAGTAAAAATACACCCGTAACAAAAACTGATTATAAATATTTTAAAAATTTTAGATGTTTAAATTGCAAATTAAATTGACTATTTAATGACACTTTTATTCTAATAATCTTTATTTAGTATTAACAATACAATAACAATAAGTACTGTATTAATTAAAAAAAAGAGATTGTATACTTTATATGATTAAGAACACTTTTTATTGATTTAAAATACAAACTACGCTTATAATACCCAAACATTTCCTTCCCCAAATAGTATTCAGATTAAAAAACATCTTATAAAAACATCAATTAAAAGTATTTTTACGCTCTTCACATCCCACTAGAATAACAAAGTAAAAATACACCCGTAACAAAAACTGATTATAAATATTTTAAAAATTTTAGATGTTTAAATTGCAAATTAAATTGACTATTTAATGACACTTTTATTCTAATAATCTTTATTTAGTATTAACAATACAATAACAATAAGTACTGTATTAATTAAAAAAAAGAGATTGTATACTTTATATGATTAAGAACACTTTTTATTGATTTAAAATACAAACTACGCTTATAATACCCAAACATTTCCTTCCCCAAATAGTATTCAGATTAAAAAACATCTTATAAAAACATCAATTAAAAGTATTTTTACGCTCTTCACATCCCACTAGAATAACAATGTAAAAACTTCATCCGTAACAAAAACTGACTTTTTTTCGTCGAGTCTATTGTTAAAAGAGAAATTCCACCCCCTTGAACGGTGCATAAAAACCGCTTTAATTCGAAAACAATAGCCGACGTATGCTAAGTATTTCTTTCTGAAAATATGCAAGTTTATAAAAACATTAACACTTCCTTCACTTAATGGAAATTCTTTTATATCGAAATGAACTGCACTATCTCATCTTTTTGCAGTCATTAGGGCTTCAAAAAAATTCATTATTTATTATTCTTAAAAAGTAAACTCAAGACTGTAAAATTAAGAGAAAATATATATACTTTTTATTTTTTAACCTCCTTTACTAAATCTGCTGGGGGGGAATTCTGAAATATAAAGAGGGAAACGTGTTTTAATGACCGGATGCTTTTTAAAATGAAAATTAGAATGACTTTTGTATAAATTTCCATTATACAATCTCATGAATCTTATTTGGATTATTTTCGTTAATAACACTGCTAATATACTATATTCCCATTCGGGCATCGTATTATAACTATTTATATTTTTTATGGAATGCAGCCAAAAAAAAGTTATGAATTTAGATTATTTCGTAAGAAAATTTTAATGAAGGAAATGTAAACTATAAAGAAAGAATATGCGGTTTTTTTTTTAAATAGGGGAAAAGTTTTGTAAAAACTTTGTCTTTTATCTCCATTGAAGGATGATATAAAATTTTTGTGATTAACTATATCACAATGTCGTGTAGTCCTCGTTTATATTTGAGTATTAACCTGTGATCAAATGTATAGTGGTGATTTTATTTTGATTGCGTTGTGTAAAAGCATTTTTGTACTAAATTTAACCACAGGTTCTGAGAAACTACAGACATAAATATGAAGATAAACTAAAAGCTAAATTAACAGCATCCGAAACTAGCTTAATATAAAAAAGGTAAATTTATTATAATATATATACATCTATGTACATACAAAACTGATGCTAATTTTCATAAAATAAGCTTTGTCAACATCTTCTAAATTAGTTCTGACAAATTTTTTTATACCTAAGTAATTTTGTAAATAGAGAGAGGACCTAATCTCAAATTTAAAATGTATGTAAAAGGGGGTACCTTTGGGGAGTAAAGATGGTGTGCCCGGAAAACTGCTGGTTGATGGGTATCTATGGATATTTCGTCCTTCTGGTCCGGGGTTTCTTCCTGAGTGTTTCGGGTGCGGCAGTGCTATTTGATGTATGAACACTTCCCGTCGGACTTGGCTGGATTCTCGAACTCGTTCCGTCGGACTTCTCTCCTCGTCTGGACTATCGAACACCTTCTGTCGGACTCTCTCCTAGTCTAGACTATCGAACACTTTCTGTCGGACTTCCGAACCTCTTCTGTCGGACTCCTCTCTTCTCGACTCTCGAACACCTTCTCCTTTTCCTTTTTCAATCTTTCTTATTTAATTAATTTCATTCTTGTCCCCTGTTCCTTCTTATCCTTCAATAGGGGTAATTGTAAGAATCCAATTGGTCTGCTTAAACCCCACCTTGAGACCGCCAACGCGAAAAACCTTATCCCCTCTAATTGGGCACTGTCCCTTATGGACTCATAAATACTCCACAAAGGTACGTTCTTATTTAATGTCAAGTAAGGAGACGGGATTCTAATCTGGGATTGGGATCAGAACACTGTCCGAGATCACCATACAAGACAACAATATCCGTAAAATATAAATTTATGGTCCTCTGTCGTTTTACAAAGATGTGATGAGGTCAGATTTAGATCTCGAGCATTTTACTTCTTGTATGAATGAATCAATTATATTACTGATCTAAATCGCCTCATTACACACACTATATCATAATACGTGGATGGGCATTCACTTTTTAGATTATATTATCATAAATTGAATTTTCCATGTTATACATCTTGAACTATATATGTAAAAATAATGAAAAAGTAAACACCAAATTTTGAATTTACTTTTTTTGTTATTGTAAGGAAATACATGTAATTTTGAAAAGTTGTATTCAAGTCTACATATTACTTAGACAGAGTCACTTACAAAAGGAACATACATATTTATACTTAATGAATCCATCTAAATTATAAAAAAAATTAGCCGTATTGAACTACTGGAGAATGGGACTGTAAATCAGAAAGAACAATATCCAAACGAAAAAGATAGAATGAGTTTAACTGGTTTGAATTTTTGATGAAATTTCTTCTGTACAACGAAAGCAAAGAATTTAATATCATCTACACTCATTTCCAAAAGTTAAGCACGAAGATGTAAAATTAAAAAAACATCAACAAATACTGCTTTGATTGACACAAAATTCGGCATGAAAGTAGCACATATATTTATGCATAAAACAAAATCAATAATTATATACAGAAATGAAAACAATATTAAATGTTTGTGTGTTATCAGATGATGACATACTTTAGACTTAAACAGAATTATGTATAAAGTGAAAATAAACAGCTTAAAATGAAAAAAAAGTACATTAATAGGGTATGTGATCCCCCTTCATCTGTATACAAGGTTTACACCTTGTGACCATGCTTTCAATTAAGTGGTCAACCACCGTAGAATTAAGCAATCGCCATTCTTCTTATAGAGCAGTTTCTAGCTCAATAAGAGTGGCTGGAGGTGCGAAACGTGAAGATACAGGACGGCAGAAAGCATCCCAAAGATTTTCAATGGGATTAAGGTCGAGCGAATATGCTGGCGGAACTACTTTGATATACCTCTCAAATCGGAAATTTGGCGCCTTTTTTTCTCGCCAAGCAAAATACCTGTTTTTGGCGCCTTTTTTTCTCGCCAAGATGGATTGTCGCTAAATACAAATAATCTATATATATAAAAATGAATTTGTGTGTCTGTCTGTACTCAATAGACTCAAAAACTATCCATCCAATCGCCGTGAAAATTTGGGAAATGTTTAGGTATATCCCTGGGAAGGTTTTTGTAAATTTTCAACGTTCGAAATTCATTCCTTCCCCCTTTTTCGAGCATTTCATGTCATTATTCCAAGCATTATTTTCCCCGGTTAAACGCAAACGATTAAGTTTTTAATTTATCGCATCATATCTAAGGGAAAGAAGCAATCTTTCTAGCAATGTGACGTCATCCCAAGTAATTGTTTTAAACGCAGTTTTCCACGGTTAAAAGCAGGAGATTAAAATGTTCAATTCATCACATAATAAATAGGCGAAAATGATATTTTTCTATCATTATGACGTCATTCATTTAAATATTTCATTTATTCATTTCTTATTTTATATTATTTAAAATCGTCTGCTTAGTATCTATTCGATTTGAACTGAAATTTGAGATATAAAGTGATTCACTTTCATTTCTATGTGACTCAAATTATAGAATTTTTATATGAGAACTAATTTTAAATTTAATTCTTGGTTCATTTTTATGTTACAATGAAATGCATATCAACAATATTCTAAGTACAAAAAGTACAAATTTCAGTGACTCTCATGGCCAAATAAAACCTATCATTTTATATAGTTATCGTCATATTCATGTGGTTGTCGATGTGAATGTGTGTTTCTGTTTCATACAAAACTATGTGGTTTGTCATAAATTTCCTTAATTTTTGGAAAACATTTATTACTACCAACAAAATTAGCACTGTTGCTGT
>CM063509.1:87655484-87662984 GCA_032207245.1 Pardosa pseudoannulata | reverse complement strand
AAATAATTCAAAAGTATGAGTTTTATAAAAGTTTAAATTTTTATGGCAATCGTAGCGCTTAAAGTACTTCACTTTCAAATTTTTTCAGCTAAGTAGATAAACACTTAACTTCCATTAAAAAGCCCTCCAAGAATGTATTTTTTGATTTATTTTGTGTGGCACCTAATGTGTTTCTCACCTTATGACAAAAACCGAGACATAAGATAATTCCATAAATTCAAGCTTAAATAGATAACTACTTTATAATAATGAACATACCTGACATATTTTATATGTAAATACATATTTTACGCCTGAAATTTAGCTCTCAAGGTAATCATAATTCGACAATAATAATAAAAATTTTTGAAAAATAAAAGTACCTACCTATATTAAAATCGAAGTTTAAGGTTATTATTAGTCACCACCTGCTGTTCATAGACCTTTGCTTTAGGCAGGGTTTATCTGCTAAGATTAACACACTGCAATTTTAATACTTAGTAACCAGAAGTAGTCATTCACTTACTGTAAGTACCCCAAATTTTCACAGGAAACCTCCATTTTCCTAAAATAAACGTATGGTTTTTACAAACGTAAGTCAAAACGTAGTTTAGTTGTCGGGTACAGACACATATATATACACACAGATATAATCCTAAAAATGGTATTTTCGTATTCAGGAAGATTTAAAACATGATGAAGAATCAAATTATCAGTGTCGAAATTTTATATGATTACAATAATTTACATATCCATTTAATACACGAGTCATTTCAACAAACTATTTATCGATGCATATCTAAAATCTAGGTTATTATGAACTACACAGTACATAATAAATATAAATTTTAAACAGGTTTGAATACTACAACATGCTACGTAATTGATTAGCTATTAGTTTAAACATCATATGATGTCATTGATTAAAAAAAGAAAAACTTCGTAAAAAAAGATATAGAAAAAGTAAAAGATTTAGAAAAAGTAAATTTATATGCGCTGTTCGAAAATTCATAAAGTTTCGATCCAAAGGGATTATTTATAACTAATAGAAATTACTTGAAAATTTTGTAGAATGTTTATAAGATTGCCTTCTATCTACTATCCAAAGGAAAACTCATTTTGAGAAAACATAAAAATTCTACGAGCTATTTTTAACGCCATCTAAAAGGACACGCCAGGCATTAAAGTGTTAAACTACGTGTCAAAGTGTCAAAGTAAAAAAAAAAGTTACAAGTTGCTAATCATTTACTACATATTTGGAAACACAATCACAAAAAATATATTTAAAGAGTAGCAAAAGTAAAAAAAAAATTAGTTGCTAATCATTTACTACGTATTTGGAAACACAATCACAAAAAAATGTATTTAAAGAGTAGCGAGAGTAAAAAAAAATTATAAGTTGCTAAACATTTACTACATATTTGGAAACACAATCAAAAAAATATATTTAAAGTGTAGCGACAGTAAAAAAAATATAAATTGCTATTCATTTACTACATATTTGGAAACACAATTCCAAAAAAAGTATTTAAAGAGCCACCAAAGTAAAAAGAAAATTACAACTTGTTAATCATTTACTACATATTTGGAAACACAATCACAAAAAATATATTTAAAGAGTCACCAAAGTAAAAAAAAATTACAAGTTGTTAATCATTTACTACATATTTGGAAACACAATCACAAAATAAATGTATTTAAAGAGTCATCAAAGTAAAAAAAAAAATTCAAGTTGTTAATCCTTTACTACATATTTGGAAACACAATCACAAAAAATATATCATAGAGTAGCTAAAGTTAAAAAAAGGATAAGCAGCTAATCATTTACTACATATTTAGAAACACAATCACAAAAAAATGTATTTAAAAAGTCCCCAAAGTAAAAAAACTACAAGTTGTTAATAATTTACTACATATTTGGAAACAGAATCCCAAAAAAACATATTTAAAGAGTTCTCAAAGATAAAAAGTTACAAAATTTAATTTTTTTCAAAAAATGGAACATGCAGGGAAAGTTAAAAGATCAGAACTTATATCTTCCAACAAAAGTTATTCACTATCGTCTAAGAAACAAAGAATTTCACTTCATCTACATTATATTAAAATGACGTCGGAGCAGCCTGTTTTATTAAGATGAAAGTTCATCGTAATTAATCGATATCATCATTTTTCCATTTAACTTAAAGAGTCTTAGAACTTCACGAAAGCTATGTTATCAGATTGCAGAGGATGGATGGGAACGATAAAAGGGAAGCACATTTTACCCTTTGCGAATTTATACGGTTGAATTGTTGATCGTTATCGAACACAATTTTTGCCCTTTTACGTCACAGAGAATTTCTGCTTCGTTGTGAAGGTTGAAGCTAAGTTTTTCCTCTGACATTTAGGGAATTTGTGAAGGCATCTATGTTTTTAAAAGAAAGCCTAATTTTTAACTAGTATGTAAATTATAATGAACCGTTTGATTAATTGACAGGTGTACAACTGGATATAAATATGTATATCCTTTATAATAATAGCCTGAGTTATCTGTCCGTCTATCCTCGAATTTATGAAGCGGTTGGACCTGGAATGGATAGGGGCATCCATATTGGATTCTTGATGAGTTAGTTAGCAAAATTCAAAGCGAGTAAAATTTATCTTCTCCTATCGATCCGATTCTAAAATAAATTGGTATAACTCCCTGGGTACGACTCCGACTCATACCGGCCGAAGCACTTAAAGACGGACTTGGCCGGAATGGGCCGGAAGGATGAAAAATAGGGGTGATAGGTATGTCTAGCAGGGGTCTTCTTTTCATCTACCCAGCCTTTACGACCAGTTGACAGTTTGATTGATTACTGCCTATAGCAAAGCTTGACCACATTTTGAGGTGCTTTCCTTAGCAATGAATTTTTACTTTCTTTTTATTCTCTAATATAATTCTAAACTTATATTATGCTGATATATATATATATATATATATATATATATATATATATATATATGTATATATATGTGTATATATATATGTATATATATATATATATATATATATATATATATATATATGTATATATATACGTATTATATATGTATATATATATATATATATATATATATATATTTATATATATATATATGTATACATATATATATATATATATATATATATATATATATATATATATATATATATATATTATATATATATATATATATTGTATATATATATGTATATATATATGTATATATATGTATATATATGTATATATATGTATATATATATATATATGTATATATATGTGTATATATATATATATATTTTTATATATATATGTATATATATATATATATATATATATATATATATATATATATATATATATATATATATGTATATATATATGTATATATATATATATGTATATATATGTATATATATGTATATATATATATGTATATGTATATATATGTATATATATGTGTATATATATATATATATATATATATATGTATATATATATATATATATATATATATATATAATATATATATATATATATATATATATATATATATATATGTATATGTATATATATATATATATATATATATATATATATATATATATATATATATATGTATATATATGGGAGAATGGGACAGTCCATTTTACATTTTCACCTGCTGAAAACTTTAGGACTTAAGGGTAGTAAAATCATCTGCTCTTGTCGTCCTTAAAGAGATAAACATGCTTCATATCACAGCCAAAAATAATGTAGTTTTTAAAACGGTTGAAATTCATTCCTTGAAAAATAACATTTTTTTCTAGTATATAACGTAATTTCCTTAACCATCTCATTTAATAATTTCTTATTTTCAATTATTTAAATATCATCGGCAGTATTTTCTTTTCGTTTCATCACTGAACTTAGATATTACTGCTGTGGTGTAGTACATTGCTGTTGTTATTTAGAAGCATTTTATAACCCAATTTTACTTTATATCGTCTTTAATTATAGTAAAATGCCACCGATCTATATTACATTATTCAAATATTGAACAAAAGACAAGGAAATATGCTAAAAAAAAATATTTAAAAAAAATTAAAAATTAAAAGAAGCTTTCCACGTGCTACGCCTGAAAAAAAATTGTCAGTGTCCAAGAGAACGCTGTATTCTTTTACTTCCTTCTTTCTACTCAGGCAACTCTATACTTTTTCCATTATCCTGTGCTGATACGTTCGTTGTTCCATCGTTCTTTGCACAATGCGTCCTATCCCGGCTCTGCCCAGAAGGACCGGGACTCCAAGGATGGTCCTGAATCGCCTCTTGGAGTGCAATCACATCTCTCCAAAACTTGGTGAAGTTTAAGTGCAGTTATTTTCACTGGCCACAGTACACGCTTCCTGGAGTCGCAAAAAAAAACTTGTTCATTCAACCCACAGCGTGCGAGTACAGTGAGCAAATCAGTTTCGCAAACCTTATGTCAAACATAGCTGCACTCTCACAATTACGTAAATAATTTTCTTTTATATCCGTTTAAATAATAGATTACGTACATATGTGATAGTTTTAAATTTAATCATCGATCATTTTTGTTGCAATGAGAGAATTTTATCACCAGTATTAACCAAAAATTCTATCTACCTCCAGGGTGTATTGGAATTGATAGCATCATTCCTTTACTTCCATTAAATACTGTGGAAAAAAATTGGGAAGAGCTGAACGATAATTTCGACGTAGCTAAGAAAACTTTTTAATTATCTTTCTAAATGAATTGAAAGGGATTCTAAATTGAATTCACAGTATAGACTTTAGAGGGAGTATGAGGATAAACAAATTATTGAGAGTATACCAGATAATTCTGATCCAAACAACAAACCATTTTTTAAGTGCCTCATAGGGTACTTTATATTTCTGGAAAATCAAAACTTTTACAGATTCCGTCATATGACGGTCCATATGCTAGTTTTATATATTTCACTAATTTGAGATGGATAAATATGCATATGTGTTTGAATGTGGCATAAGTGTTTAATTCAACATATCCAAAGATAGATGTCTCATAGGGTACTTTACATTTCTGAAAAATTAAAAATTTTACAGATTCCGTCATATGACGGGCCATATGCTAGTTTTTATATATATCAATAATTTGAGATGGATAAATATGCATATGTGTTTGAGTGTGGCATAAATGTTTAATTCAACATATCCAAAGATAGATGTCTCATAGGATACTTTACATTTCTGGAAAATTAAAAATTTTACAGATTCCGTCATATGACGGTCCATATGCCAGTTTTATATATTTCAATAATTTGAATTGGATAGATATGCATATGTGTTTGAGTGTGGCATAAATGTTTAATTCAACATATCCAAAGATAGATGTCATATAGGGTACTTTACATTTCTGGAAAATTAAAAATTTTACTGATTCCATCATATGACGGGCTATATGCTAGTTTTATATATTTCAATAATTTGAGATGGATAAATATGCATATTTGTTTGAGTGTGGCATAAATGTTTAATTCAACATAACCAAACATAGATGTCACATAGGATACTTTACATTTCTGGAAAATTAAAAATTTTATAGATTCCATCATATGACGGTCCATATGCTAGTTTTATATATTTCACTAATTTGAGATGGATAAATATGCCTATGTGTTTGATTGTGGCATAAATGGTTAATTCAACATATCCAAAGATAGTGTCTCACAGGATACTTTACATTTCTGGAAAATTAAAAATTTTACAGTTTCCGTCATATGACGTCCATATGCTAGTTTTATATATTTCACTATATTGAGATGGATAAATATGCATATGTGTTTGAGTGTGGCATAAATGTTTAATTGAACATATCCAAAGATAGATGTCTCATAGGATATTTTATATTTCTGGAAAATTAAAAATTTTACTATTACCATCATATGACGGTCCATATGCTAGTTTTATATATTTCATTAATTTGAGATGGATAAATATGCCTATGTGTATGAGTGTGGCATAAATGTTTAATTCAACGTATCCAAAGATAGAAGTCTCATAGGGTACTTTACAATTCCGTAAAATTAAAAATTTTATAGATTCCGTCATATGACGGTCCATATGCTAGTTTTATATATTTCAATAATTTGAGATGGATATGCATATGTGTTTGAGTGTGGTATAAATGTTTAATTCAACATATCCAAAGATTAAAGGTTTTTGTTTGGTTTGGTGGGGAGCTATATGGTATTGTTTTTGAAACACAAAGACTAATAACACCGGGACCTACTGTAGTTAGTTATGTATTTTTAAAAAACTGCGTTGTTCAAAATTTAGAATAGTTGAAAATATTTTACGTTACTCTAAAAATTTGAACAAAACCAAGTGTGGGTGTATTATAAATATAATTTAAAAATAATACTACATAAAGTTTTCATCAAAAAAGGAAGTATGTTTTAATAATGACTCTATCCAATTACATTTTCAATCACAGTAACGATTATACCACAGAAGATTACCACACACCGTTAAAGTTTTCACACTCTCCGACTAATAAATAAAGAATAACAGGCAGGGATTTAATATGCCGTTTGAGCGGCGTCTTCGACTAAGATAAAATTTTGTTGCAATTAATCCATATCATCATTTTTACATTTCCTTTGAAGAATTTAAGAAGTTCACGAAAGTCGTGTTATCTGCTTGCAGAGAATGAATAAGATGGGTAAACGGGTAGCGCATTTTAGCCTTTACGATTTTAGAAGGTAAAATTGCTGATATTTATTAAACATAATTTTTGCCTTTGACGGCACAGAGAAATTTGCTTTTCTGCGAACGATGGAGTTATTATTTTCTTGCAAGTAGTGAATTTGTGAACGCATATATGTCTTTAAAAGAAAGCCTTCTATGTAGCTGGTACATAAAGTTAATTTAAAACGTTTCCTAGACAGGGGTACAACTGGATGTAATATATACTTTAATTATAAGAATAATTAGGCATGAATGCATATATTGTGGCGTTTTGGGGATCTAATTGAGCTCGAAAAAGCAAAGTAGCTGAAGCTGTGGTATTGTAGAAATTTAGTTATTGTAGGAGTGACGCATATCAGTGGCAGGTGGAAAATGTGGATCAGAAAATTAGCATTTGTTTTAGAGTTAGTTTTCAGAGATGGGTAGAAGGAAATTTAAATCCGCATACACTCCTTTAAATAAGGTATGATACGTCTGCTAATGTAAATATCCCAGATAGAAGAGGTGGAAAAATGACTTTTAGAGAGATATTTTAAGTGTAATGATTTATATATATATATATATATATATATATATATATATATATATATATATATATATATATATATATATATATATATATATATATATACATATATATATATATATGTATATTGTAGCGTTCTGGGGCTCTAATTGAGCCCGAAAAAGGATAGCGGAAACGTGCGTACAGAATATAGATCTTTATTAGAAACACAATGTTGAAGTTATGATGAAGACAGATGAAAACGATGAATGTCTACAAAGT
>CM063509.1:87637984-87647984 GCA_032207245.1 Pardosa pseudoannulata | reverse complement strand
AATAATCATTTATTTAAATTGATTTTTTTACGTTAATTTTTTGGAAACTTTGTATGCGAATGATGCTATTATGTTTAAAAAACTATGTATGTATAAAAATAAGCATAAAAAATTTGACATTTTTTGACCCATAAACCCGAAATAATATGAACCTGGAAGGGGTTAAATCAAGATGTCAACTTAGATAAAAGCATACATATAACATATAAACATGCAATTTATGAGCCACGGTAGCTCAGTTGGCAAAGGCAACGATCTCGTCACTGAAATGTTGCGGGTTCAAAACCCTAGCATGCCTAGGATTCGCTGTTAAAGGTGACTGGGGCAAAATAGGTTCTTGGTCACAAAGTCCTAAGTTCTTAATTAATGTCTCTGGGGGTGGCAACAATCTCGTAACTCAGAAGTTACGGGTTCAAAACCCTAGCAGGCCTAGGATTCGCTGTTAAAGGTGACTGGGGCAAAATAGGTTCTTGGTCACAAAGTCCTAAGTTCTTAATTAATGTTACTGGGGGTGGCAACAATCTCGTAACTCAGAAGTTACGGGTTCAAAACCGTAACTGGCCTAGGATTCGCTGTTAAAGGTGACTGGGGCAAAATAGGTTCTTGGTCACAAAGTCCTAAGTTCTTAATTAATGTTACTGGGGGTGGCAACAATCTCGTAACTCAGAAGTTGCGGGTTCAAAACCCGAGCCGGCCTAGAATCCGCTGTTAAAAGTGACTGGGGCAAAATAGGTTCGTGGTCACAAAGTCCTAAGTTCTTAATTAATGTCTCTGGGGGTGGCAACAATCTCGTAACTCAGAAGTTACGGGTTCAAAACCCTAACTGGCCTAGTATCCGCTGTTAAAGGTGACTGGGGCAAGATAGGTTCGTGGTCACAATGTCCTCCAAGTTCTCAATTAATACCTCTGGTGTTGTAACAATCTCGTAACTCAGAAGTTGCGGGTTCAAAACCCGAGCCGGCCTAGAATCCGCTGTTAAAAGTGACTGGGGCAAAATAGGTTCGTGGTCACAATGTCCTCCAAGTTCTCAATTAATACCTCTGGGAGTGGCAGGCCCTGCTTGGTCCTCCTTGGCCAGGGACCAAGCAGGCTCCTGCTTGATCCCTGCTTCAAAATTAAGTGAACCCACTTGAGCAAAGTCGTTCTTTCATTTTAACAGTGCTCATTAAAAAGAAAGGCGCACCCCTTCGCCTTAATTCGAGCAGACTGCGGCTATATCGTGCTTGGTTCGACTAAGTTGCATATGACAACAACAACAACAGCATACAATTTATAGTTTAACCATTCCCTCTTTTGCCCGTACGCCGTACGGGCACAGCTTTCGGGCCTTTACTGATTTGCTTGTACACCGTTGGGCCATCTGATTTCTATTTCGCTTGCGCTGTTTCAGCCGTATTTTTTCCAATTTTATAGTAACAAATTATTCGTATAGTCCAGTAAATGATAGTTTGCAGTTTATTGTATTTTCTACTCTGATTGGTTCAAAAGCGCGGGTTTTTTCGCATGTTTTGTATCAGAAGACGAATTGTTATCTTTCAGTGTATAACTTTCTGGTTATATTTTACTAACCACCTGATAATTTTATTGATGTAAGAGTTGAATAATATATTTTTACTTTTAAATAATGGATAATTCAGAGCGTATGGAGGTAATTTCTTGTGATTCGAACTGTGACTCGGAATCAGAAATTGAATTATCTGTAAATGATAGCAGCGAAAGTTTACTATATGACCTGGATAGTGGTGACTCTGATAGTAGTACAGATGGAATCAGTCAAGCAAGACAATTTTTTAAAATTAATTGTGATAATCCTTCGAATCTGCCTCCTAGATTTGCTTTCACTGGAATTCCAAAAATTAACTTGGATATCGATGAGGCTAAAGGTAAACTTCAGTTCTATGATGCTTTCATAGAAAGAAAAAAAGTTGTAATAAATGCTTAAAAATATTAGAAATGTTAATTTTAATAGCATATCTTTACTTAAGAATGTAAAATGAACAAAATAGTGTAGTAACAAAATGCGAAATTTTTTGACCGAATTCTGGAAAAAAATGAAACTGTCAAAGGGTTAATATCTTCTAAAGAAGTCTTGTCGCATGCTGAAAATGGATTTCAGTTGACTATCCTAAATTTTTGAATACTTAATAAACGTTACAACATTTTGAGTTATATTAAATTACTCTTTATGTCTTATCAAATTATAACTATACTTCTGAATTAACCACAGAACAAGAGTAAAAGAATTAATATAAATGGACTTAAAAATTCATATTACTTTATGATATAATGAAAAACAAGGGATAAGGCCTAAGTTGTCAATCTCCGTTTCCGAGTCCAAGGACCCTGGGGTGCGAAGCATATGTTCCGGTTAGGTGGTCAACCTAATGCGGAATCCCTAGTGTTTAGTTCCCAAGCATGCTTGGTCCTCAGTTCATCTATCAACTGAAGGGATGAAAGGTTAACTCAACTTTGTCCAGTTAACTAGTGAACATCGGACCTCTGTCGTGGGAACCGTAAGCGCAACGCAACTGGGTTTATATGATATGGGTATTCTATATAATGTCTAACATTGTATAATTTGTTAAATCTCTCAGATAAATCATCAGATTTATCCTATTATATTAACTGTTAACCGACTAAACGTCATTCTTATCAAAATCATTATTGTAACGAATTAACTAAGGATCATCTAGACCGAACTGCACAGGTGATTAGGGAGACGACTCAGACAACCAGTACACTAAAATACCTTTTATTGAAGGATCTTAGATAGATGGGTATATACAAAGCTATATAAAAAGGTCCATCGAAGGAAATCCTCTGATGCCAATAACAGGTGTAGAGTGCTTCCGCTGCGAACGAGCATCTCGAACGAGATAAAGTTGATCGCTATCCAGTCAGCTTGGCCGCAAAGGAAGAGAAACCTTTTCTCCTTAGACTCTAATAGTCTATAATCACGACCTGGCTCACAGCCCAAGTCCACAAAAAAATAAATAAGTTGTGTAGACTGCTTTCGATGCTTCTCGAACGAAATGAAGTTGATCTCCGTCCAGCCAGCTTGGCCGCAAAGGAAGAGAAACCTTCTCTCCTTAGACTCTAATAATCCATAATCAGGACCTGACTCACAGCCAAGTCCGCAAAAAGGAAATAAGTCTTGTAGATTGCTTTCGGTGCTTCTCAAACGAAATTAAGTTAATCGCTGTCCAGTCAGCTTGGCCGCAAAGGATGAGTAACCTTCTCTCTTTAGACTCTAATAGTCTATAATCAGGGCCTGACTCACAGCCAAGTCCTCAAAAAGGAAATAAGTCACGTAGACTGCTTTCGATGCTTCTTGAACGAAATGAAGTTGATCGTTCTCCAATCAGCTTGGCCACAAAGGAAGAGAAACCTTCTCTCCCTAGACTCTAATAGTCTATAATCAGGACCTGACTCACAGCCAAGTCCGTAAAAATAAGTCGCGTAGACTGCTTTTGATACTTCTTGAACGAAATGAAGTTGATCGCTGTCCAGTCAGCTTGGCTACAAAGGAAGAGAAATCTTAACTCCTTAGACTCTAATAGTCTATAATCAGGACCTGACTCACAGCCAAGTCCACAAAAAGGAAATAAGTCGTGTAGACTGCTTCCGATGCTTCTCGAACGAAATGAAGTGGATCGCTGTCCAGTCAGCTTGGCCGCAAAGGAAGAGAAAGCTTCTCTCCTTAGACTCTAATAGTCTATAATCCACACTTGGCTCAACCCAAATCCGCAAAAAGAAAATAAAGTCGCCCCGCAACTCACCAAGGCTTATTTCTGTCTGGAGGGGGGGAGACACGTCGCTCTGCAAGCGAAAACCGTTTCAAAAAAAAAAAAATAAATAAAAAAAATAAAAGCCACGAGAGCGGCCTCCTTCCCATTTTTAAAGTTTCCCTAAGTGACTTCGGTACAGCATGACCTCATTCATTTTCCGGGGACCTCATAGGTTGGGGAATTTAAGAGGTCTATCGACAATGGCTCGATATTAAATTTTATTGGCCAGCCATCAGTGGCGTGATCTCTATTATGTTATTGTGTCACAACCCTAGACTTTACGACTTCACTCCTTTGTTACCGAAGTCCCACCAGCCAGAGAATAAAAGCAGGACGTCAGCTGATTACCTCGCCAGTAACAAATCGGCCATTCTACTTCGAGGCATTCGTTTTTAACTCCACAATATAAAACATTGAATTCGTACATATCTGTAAGCATACATATATTTTTTTATTAATTTTCTTTTAAATTATATTTATTTCATATACAGAAAACTAAATTTGACGTTATGCCGAAATATCTGGTGATTTATGGACATTTTGAGTAACATTATTTGTGCCTACTCCAGGCATGTGTCATTCACTGTAATTATATATTTCCATTTTAGATGTTTGTTACACCATATTTTAATACATGAGAGCCTCAAATGATATAATCATTAATATAATCATTCAAAATATAGTTCTAAAACTTTTTTTTGTGTTTTAAATAGGTGATTGATTTAAATAGATAATGATTTAAACCTATTAGACAAAATCAATTCAACTTTAAATGCGGAACGCTGCACAGAAGTTAAATTACATTTCACAATTAGCATACTATTTAAACATCAACAAACGATATTTAAGATCTCATTGCCCGCTCTCTATATTAAATAACGAAAATTATTTTTCAACGCAGACTTAAAATTCCTCTCAAGCAGTTCAGCCAAGTGAAATGGAAGCTTTGCGTAATTAATCGATATTATCATTTTTCCATTTACTATCGGGCATCTTTAAAGAATCTCCGAAGTTCCGCGAGAAAGAGAGCCATGTTATCAGTTGGACAGAGAATGGATGGAATAAATAACGAAAGTCTTATTCCCTTTTGCGAATTTTAAAGGGCAAGCTGTTGATCTTTATCGAACACCATTTTTTTTCACTTTTTACACTTTCCCGTCGAACGGAGTGCTAGGTATTTTATTTAGATAGGAGAGGCTTGTTTTTATCTTTTTCCCAAGAAAACTCAGTGAATTTTTGGGTTCTTTTTTTTGTTATTTCTTGACAATACAATAACGGTGCAAGTAAATCTAAAGTATAAGATATTGATCAGTCATATACCTGTGGTGATTTATATAAATATGGTACAAATAAAGTAGTTATTGGGTGATACGATCATTGCATTCTAGTCAATTAGTTAATATAATTTATTTTTTATAAACTCTAGGATCGTTTTTCTTTCATTAAATTAATATTGCTTTCTTCATGATAACGTATTTCTTTTAAAATTTTCTCAATCTAATTAAAATTCCTTTTCCTCTGATGGTTTGTTTTAAGTCAGATATGTGTGTGTGTACATGTATGTATGGATATATATGTATTTATGTCAGTGTGTACGTGTATATATGTGTGTACATATATATATATATATATATATATATATATATATGTGTGTGTGTGTGTGTGTGTGTGTGTGTGTGTGTGTGTGTGTGTGTGTGTGCATGTAAAGCTTCTGTGCATGATCAGAATTAATTTCCATGTACTAAACCTTAGTTATTTTAAAAATACATTGTGAATTGCTACAAAATTTTAAAGAACACAAATCGCAGAATATAAATACCATTTACTAAATGTATAACTTGTTTAAATTATACTTTTTGGTTATATTTAATATTTTTTAGCACAGTCGGCAAATCCAACGATCTCGTAACTTGTAGGTTAGGCGTTTGAACCGGTCTAAGACCCTTCGGGGTCCTTATTCTTGACTGGGTCACGTAGATTATGTTCCTGGTTCCTTGAAGTTCCCTAATGATACCTCTGGGGGAAATAGGCCAAGCCTGGGGGTCTTCTACTTGGTCCCTGCTTCTAAGTTACTAGGATCCACTTGATCTAAGACGTTCTTACACCCTTCAGTCAAGTGGCATTGAAACAACAACAATAATTTTTATATTGTTTCAGAGAAAGACTGGAAAATACTCAAATATATCGACGATAACTTTGTCAATTTTCGCAATAAATACTAAGAGGTTTTTAAGTAAGTTTTCTTGTGTTACTGTTTAAAAATTGTGTAATAGAAATATGGGTATAATTCATGATCGCGCAATTAAAGAATATTTCATGTATGTGCTGATATCGGGTGGTAAATTCAATTTTTTTAAACTTAATTTTCATCATTCTCTCAATCTAGAAACACTAAACCATTTCTATAAATGGATTCCTGTTCACATTGATGAAATGTTTAAGATGTGGTTTTGAAAGCATGAGGATACGTCACATCTCCCCAGATCCTCACAGACACCAGCTATTAATATTAACAAGCCTTTATTTGTCTTTGTTCTAGCTAGAAATATAAAGGCTCGCTATCGATATCCATCCTCATTTCCTAAATATTGCCAAAATGTCAAGGAATAATAGATTGCTATTACGTTAGAAGCCATAATGAACTTGTGTATAATCATTACAAAATATTGTATGTTCTTTTAATTGCATAAATTTTAATTACACTATATTAAGCATCGTAATATATAACCCCCAGTTGCTTTTCCTCTTTTTTTCTGTCAACTCTTGTAAATACATATATATATATATATATATATATATATATATATATATATATATATATATATATATATATATATATATATATATATATATATATATAATGAAAGAGAAAAAAAATTATAGGCATGAGTATGAAAATAAGGAGATAAAGATCCAATCAGAATACAGCGTTAGCGTCTACCATGACTATATAAGACAACAATTGTCTGGCACAGTTGTTAGATTGCTTACTACTGCTACAGTGGCAAGTTATTAAGATTTAAGTGAGTTTGAATTTAATTGATTGAGGTGTTATAGTCGGTGCACGAAAGAGGGGACATAGCAACTCCAATGTAGGGATGAAATTTGGATTTTCCCGTACGACTATTACAAGAGTGTACTGCAAATATCGGGAACCTGGTAAAACATTAAATCTCCGACATCGCTGCGGCGGAAAAAGATCGTACAAGAACGGAACCAACGAAGACTAGGAATAACAATTAAACGTAACATAAGTGCAAGCTTTCGTCAAATTGCTGCAGATTTCAATGTTCGGCCATCAACAAGTATTAGCATGCGAAACATTCAACGAAACATCATCAATATGGGCTTTCCGAAACGAAGCCCAATCATGTGTCCTTGATGACTGCACGAAATAAAGCTTATGCCTCACTTAGACCTATCAACATTGACTTTGGTCTGCAGATGACTGGAAACATGTTGATTTGGTTTGGCAAGTTTTGCTCTAAATTGCATCGAACGGATGGACGTGTATGGGTATGGAGACAATATAATATATGGAACCTGCAACTCAACAAGGGACTCTTAGAGCTGGTGGAGGCTTTGTGGTGGTATGGCGGGCATGCAGTTGGAGTGATACGGGGCCCCTGATACGTATAGATACGACTCTTACAGATGACACGTATTTAAGCATCCTGTCTGATCACCTGCACTCTTCATGTCAATTGTGTATTCCAATGAACTTGGGGAATTCCAGCAGAACAATGCAATTGCCCACACTTCAAGAATTGCCACAGAGTGTCTCCAGGTGCACTCTTCTGACTTTAAACACACTTCCACTGACATACCCAGACAGGTTCATTATTCAACGCATCTGGAATGCCTTACAACGTGTTGTTTAGAAGAGATATCCATCATCTCGTACTGTTAAGGATTTATGGATAGATCTCCCGGATTCATGGTGTCATTTACTTTCAGCACTACTTGAGACGTTATATGCTGCTCCATGTTGTTGCACTTATGCGAGCTCGCGAGAGCCCTGCCCAATATTATGGAGGTATACCAGTTTTTTTACTCTTCAGTGTATATACATATATGTATATATATTCATATCAGTGGCGTGCGATAAGTGTTCATGCAGGGTGTGCAGAGAGCAACAACAACAATAATAATAAAACCACAAAAATGTACATTAAACACTTCTTTAAAGTTTATTATTCATTTGTACACAAAATCCATACGTCTATCCGTATTACTAATAAAATAACGAAAAGCTTATATTTTCACGAAAAACTTATATTTTCAGCAATCGTTGCACCACACGTCGCCCGCCGCTGCGGTACCTCATCAGAATGCTCATAGGTGCCGACAAACCGAACATCTATTCCACGTGCAGAGGATTTCGCTGCACACTGGCGCAATAGAAATAAGTGTTTCTCGTTCATTTAGTGGATTAAATTATATTTATTAATTGTTTTTAACATTTGGAAATCATATATTCTGCAAAAAACAGCTTCACAATTTTTAAAAACAAAACCAGGGATATGGTGTTACAGATATATCTTATATACTGTCTGTAAGACACAATGAATGGTAAAATTTGGACTGTTCTGTTAGAATTCGTTTCTTTTTAGTCTAACAAAACAAAATTGTTTTTCAGCGAATTATTTTTATAAATATTATACATCACTGAAATTACTTTACCCACTAAAACATTTCCCTTTATATTGATGAAATACTTCTTTTATATTTCCATGAAAACGAAATCTTACAATATATAAATTTAAACATTAAACGTCTGAAAAATCGTATGGCCAGTTAATCAGTTAAAAAACAAAAAGCGCTTCAGCACGTAAGTCCCCGCTCTAATACAACGCTTAATAAAATGTACCTTCGGATGATTCTGAATGCCAAGTGCAGGAAAAATAGCTGCACTTGCCTCAGTGCTATAGTATGCTGTGGTTTTCCAGTAGCCTATACATATAAAGCGTGATTTTCTATTAGTGCGCAGTGCGTACACATAAAAATTTCTTATGTTTGTTTGCTTTCGAACGCGCTACGTGGTGCAGCACCTAGTACCGCACTCACTGCGAGAATACAAGCAAGCAAATCAACATAATATTTGAATTATTATAAATAATATTTATTATATACCATATAAATATAGGTAGACATAGGTGCAGAAAATTATTGTCTCTCATAATTTTGTCAAGGTGTGCAGTGCACAGCCTGCACACATATGGACACTGATATATATATATATATATATATATATAGTGCATTATATATGCTATGAAATTTTATCATTTTTCTACAGTTTATTTTTAAAGTATTAAAATAAAAACCATACAAAAATATAAATATCAAATATTATAATTCTATTTCAATTCCAAAGAAGTATTTCCAAAATTTTTACTTTTAAATAATCTTTACAATTAGTATTATTCATTAAAAACTCATTTCAAATTACAATATTTAATGCTTTAAAGTAACTACACAAATGTATTTTATTTTTAAGTCCTGCTAATAGAAATTCCCAATATTCAACTGCAAATAGCAAATAAACTTTTTTCTACACTTCTTGACTCTTTTGAATTTAACAGTACAGTTAAATCAAAACTTTGCTTGCTTTAATTACTTCATTCGTTTTCATACTTATCTTTGACATTTCTTATAAAGAAACGATGCAAATTCTAAGTTAAATTACAAATTTAAATATATTTAGCTCTGCACCACTGATAAAAAACATTTAATTTATTCAAAAGTTTAATGATACTTTGAAAGTAAATACTTGTAATTTCTATTATGACTCAATTATTTTAATAAATTTTCAAAATATTCTGTATTTTGTATGCATTTCTCATAGTCAAGTTTTGTTAATGGATAAAAGATAAATATTTACTATATTTTTTCAGAATAAATAAATTTATTTGATATCATAATGATCATTAATATTCCATGCCGTAATTAAAAATACTATAAAATATATATGATTATATATGAATATTTGAAATTCGATTGTTTTAAAAGAACTATTAGTTTACATTTTGATAAAATATTATGAGTTTATTCAAATGACAATATAGTATTAAATCTAAAGACCATTTATAAGATGGCGTGTATAATGACTTAGATAAGTGTAAACTACTCTATATTTGTGTGTGTATGTGTGTGAGTGGGTGTGTGTTTGGAGGGTAGATCTTAGTAAATAAAATTACTAAGATCTACCCTTC
>CM063509.1:87622984-87632984 GCA_032207245.1 Pardosa pseudoannulata | reverse complement strand
TAATTTTTAATTAATTACTTAATGACTTAAAGTGGGTTTACAAATAAGGTTTGCATTATATTTAAGAAATACTTTGAGTATTACATAATGTGGATAGTAATATGTCTTCTTAATCAGAAGATGTAATATTAATATTCCATTAAAAATGTAAGTTGTTATTTTTTCCACTACAGCTTGTTAAGTCAGAATTAGTATTTAAATGCGTTTTACATCAAATTAAACTCTTTCCACGAATTACCCAAGTCCACCAATATTACTTCCATTGTATTATTAGAGACTAGAGCAACCTACCCATTTATTACCATGTTCTATAAATTAAATTCTGTCTATTCTAAGTTCTTTCCTAAATCTAGAACTACCTGTATCATATGATCGAATATGTATGCTGTAGCATTTCGATAGGTACAAAATTTTCATTTTCTAAAGTTAAGACAGAAGAGAAATATATTAATATTAATTTCAATGCTAACATAACTTGAAATGTACTGCTCAATGCTGAGATACTAAATTTTAGTTAATTACTTAATGACTTAATGAAAATGGTTGTACAACTATGGTTTGTATTATACTTAAGAAATACTATGAGTATTAAATAATGTGGATCGTAATATTGCTTCTTAATTTGAAGGTGTAATATAAATATTGCATTAATAATGTAAGTTGTTATTTTTTCCACTATAGCTGGTTAAGTCAGAATTAGTAATTCAATGCGTTTTACATCAAATTAAACTCTTTCCATGAATTACCCAAGTCCACCAATATTACTTCCATTGTATTATTAGAGACATGAGTAACCTACTTATTTATTACACGTTCTATAAATTAAGTACTAAATATTTTAAGTTCTTTCCTATAATTAGAACTACCTGTATCATATGATCTAATATGTATGCTGTAACATTTGGATAGGTACAAAATTTTTATTTTGTAAAGTGAAGACAGAAGAGAAATATATGAATATTAATTTCAACACTAACATAACTTGGAATGTATTGCTCAATGCTGAGATACTAAATTTAGTTAATTATTTAATAACTTTAATGAAAGTGGGTTTACAAATAAGGTTTGCATTATATTTAAGAAATACTTTGAGTATTACATAATGTGGGTCGTAATATTGCTTCTTAATCTGAAGATGTAATATAAATATTCCATTAATAATGTAAGTTGTTATTTCTCCACTATAGCTGGTTAAGACAAAATGAGAAATTCAATGTGTTTTACATCAAATTAATGTCTTTACAAGAATTACCCAAGTCCACTAATATTTCTTCAATGGTATTATTAGAGACTTGGGCAACCTACTTATTTATTATCATGTTCTATAAATTAGATACTGGCTATTCCAAGTTCTTTCCTATATTAAGAACTACTTGTATCATATGATAGAATATGTTAGCTGTAGCATTTGGAGAGGTGCAAAATGCAAATTTTGTACCTCTGAAGTGAAGACATAAGAGAAATATATTAATATTAATTCCAACGCTTACATAACTTGGAATATATTGCTCAATGCTGAGATACTAATTTTTAGTTAATCACTTAATGACTTAATGAAAGTGGGTTTACAAAAAAAGTTTGCATTATAGTTAAGTAATACTATGACTATTACATAATATAAGATCGTAATATTGCTTCTTAATTTGAAGGTGTAATATAAATATTGCATTAATAATGTAAGTTGTTAATTTTTCCACTATAGCTGGTTAAGTCAGAAATAGTAATTCAATACGTTTTACATCAAATTAAACTCTTTCCATGAATTACCCAAGTCCACCAATATTACTTCCATTGTATTATTAGAGACATGAGTAACCTACTTATTTATTACACTTTCTATAAATTAAGTACTGGATATTCTAAGTTTTTTCCTATAATTAGAACTATCTGTATTATATGATCGAATATGTATGCTGTAGTATTTCGATAGCTACAAAATTTTCATTTTGCAAATTGAAGACAGAAGAGAAATATATTAATATTAATTTCAACGATAACATAACATGGAATGTATTGCTCAATGCTGAGATACTAATTTTTAGTTAATCACTTAATGACTTAATGAAAGTGGGTTTACAAATAAGGTTTGCATTATATTTAAGAAATACTTTGAGTATTACATAATGGGGGTCATAATATTGCTTCTTAATCAAAAGATGTAATATAAATATTCCATTAATAATGTAAGTTGTTATTTCTCCACTATAGCTGGTTAAGACAAAATGAGAAATCCAATACGTTTTACATCAAATTAAACTATTTCCACAAAATACCCAAGTCCACCAATATTACTTCCATGGTATTATTAGAGACTTGGGGAACCTACTTAATTATTATCATGTTCTATAAATTAGATAAGGACTATTCCAAGTTTTTTTTCCTATATTTAGATAAACCATATGATCGAATATGATCGAGTATGTATGCTGTAGCATTTGTATAGGTAAAAAATTTGCATTTTGTAAAGTGAAGCCAGAAGAGAACTATATGAATATTAATTTCAACGCTAACATAACATGGAATGTATTGATTAATGCTGAGATCCTAATTTTTAGTTAATTACTTAATGACTTAATGAAAGTGGATGTACAAATAAGGTTTTATTATAGTTAAGAAATACTATGAGTATTACATAATGTGGATCGTAATATTTCTTCTTAAGTTGAAGGTGCAGTACAAATATAGATCTTATAAATATTGCATTAATAATGTAAGTTATTTTTTACTATAGTTAGTTAAGTCAGAATCAGAAGTAATTCAATACATTTTACATCATTTCATTTTTTTTCAATGCATTTTAGTTAAGAAATACTATGAGTATTACATAATGTGGATCGTAATATTGCTTTTTAATTTGAAGGTGTAATATAAATATTGCATTAATAATGTAAGTTGTTATTTTTTCCACTATAGCTGGTGAAGTGAGAATGAGAAATTCAATGCGTTTTACATCAAATTAAACTCTTTCCACGAATTATCCAGGTCCATCAATATTACTTACATTGTATTATTAGGGACTAGAGCAACCTACTCATTTATTACCATGTTCAATAAATAAAATATTGGCGATTCCAAGTTCTTTCCTATATTTAGAATTACCTGTATAATATGATCGAATATGTATACTGTAGTATTTGGATATGTTTAAAATTTTCATTTTGTAAAGTGAAGCCAAAAGATTGATATATGAATATTAATTTCAACGCGAACATAATTTGGAATGTATTGCTCAATGCTGAGGTACTAATTCTTAGTTAATTACTTAATGACTTAATGAAAGTGGGTTTATAAATATGGTTTGCATTATATTTAAGAAATACTTTGAGTATTACATAATATGGGTCTTAATATTGCTTCTTAATTTGAAGATGTAATATGAATATTGCATTGATAATGTAAGTTGTTATTTTTTCCACTATAGCTGGTTAAGTCAGAATCAGAAATTCAATGTGTTTTACATCAAATTAAACTCTTTCCGCGAATTATCCAAGTCCACCAATATTACTTCCATTGTATTATCAGAGACTAGAGCAACCTACTTATTTATTACCATGTTCTATAAATTAAATAGTGCCTATTCCAAATTATTTCCTATATTTAGAACTACCTGTATCATATGATCGAATATGTATGCAGTAGCATTTAGATAGGTACAAAAGAATTCTTTATCGTTAATCTTAAAAGAAAAACTTTTGATATAAATATGACCATATCAGATAACATTTCATAGAAGTAGGTCGAGAAATCAAGTCTTTATCTTCTATTATGAAGAGCAGCACTCTAGGTATTCTTCATTATGTCATCATTATGATCTTTTGGTATAGAAGTAAACCAAATGAAAGGAAAAACGTAAATGCAAGAACTTATATTCTGGAAGGAAGCATTCTTCCAAAAGAGGATGTTAAGCGATCGAAATATAAGAAGATTATATAGATAATAAGTAGATATATTCATAGCTGGAAAAAATTTAATATCAGTAATAATTGTTTCGTTTCACGATAATACATGACAAAATTTGAAACTTTCTTCTACTTTTCTAATTTAACTTTCTCTAAATTATCAGAAATCCAGAAATATTTTGCATCACCTTAATTGATATGTTAGTAACAGATTTCAAACGCTATGCTGTGGAAAATTTGCTTCGATAATCGCTTCTTAAAATACAAAAGTAAATAGATAAACAAATTTTAACCCGTTACTTGTTTTTTACGTAACATTACATGATATGGTATTTGTGTGTCTTTTAAGGTAATATTACGTTACTGTTTTGCTTTTCATTTTCTCTATTTTTTAATGTATCATGTTGTTCTCTACGCTTTGCATATTAAAAATTTACCTTCAGCCTTTTAAATACCCCCATATTTCAAAGAGGGAGAAATAGAAGTGCAAATAATATTAAAACACTTAAAGGTTTAAAAATACACCAGGTGTTAGTACATGGTACTGAAATATTCGTAATTTGTTACAAAAGATTAAGACCATTCTCTATGTTATAAGCAAACGAGATACAAAAACATACTGCCATAGTGAAAGAGCCTTGAAAGAATTCCAAGTAGTAAAGAACTTTGAAATCTGGAATTTCACACATTTTCACTCCTGCTGTTAATACCGTGCGATGTGATATTTTATGTATCATAGCCTATAACTATTTCTGACTAAAATAGCCATCCTGGTAAAGACATACAAACACAGATACAGAAAGTCCTTGATTCAATCATAGAAAAATAAGCCTTTTTAATCATCCCATAATCTTATTGTACCGATGTACTTTCCTACGACGGTCAGCACGCGCATACACAGCTGTGATAGAAATTTCCAAGAAGAATTTAGGTGCGGCTGTTGACTTCGAATTTTGGTAGGGACTCCTGCGGAGGAGTTATAGATCACGGAGTGATACACGTGTAACGGTCAAGCCCAGACAGGGATGCAGTAGAGAGATATGGGGGCAGGGCCTAAGAAATAATGTCAGCTTTCACAAAAAGGGCTATTTTAATGAGCCCACCTGCACACCCGAATTAGGGGCCGATATGGGAAAATTTCACCAACAAATAAATGGGACAGAGAAAAAAAGGGGCGTTGAACCGAGGTGAAAAGGTGCAAAAGAAAGTTAGGAAGAGTCGAAGTCGGGATTCAAGAGTTGCTAGACATCGAAATCCCTTGTTCGCACGCCCCCACCGACGTTCTGTAAGCTCTCAAGCTCACATCGACATCGAGCCAGTTGATAGCCCCAGTCTGCTCCCCTGTAATTACTGGAGGTAAACTTAATAATATTTTACCTAGGGTCTCAGAATCTTTTGATTAAGGAATAACGTATAAAAACAAAAAGAAAATTCTAATGAATTGTTGGACATTGATAAATGTCGAGTAATGAATGTTATATATATTAATCTAGAAATAATATATGTAAATAATTAATGTACATAATAAATGTTTTAGTTCAAATATAATGTATTGTATTTTTACTTTGAAAACGAACACTGGTGTTAGTGTTGTAATTACATCACAACACTTACTTTTGAGTATGATAATATTTAAAATAGATCATACAAGGTAGTCCTATTTTAACAGAAGTGTTAAGCCTATAAACGTAGCTGCTAAAAGAAAGTGAATCATGTATTTCCAATAACACAAAATCATTTCCCTAGACTACAAATTCGATCGAAATGACTAGTTGTAATACTATTACATTTCATCTACTACATTTCATGCAGAGATACAGCGATCAAGAGATTTGGTCTAAAGTCTAACCCCCCCCCCCTAGTGGAACACATCGGGGGAAAAAAGCTTCAAAACACGCTAAAGGTTAAATGTGTCTGTTCGAGTTCTGTTTTGTTTTTTCCCCATAGATGGCGATACTGTTACAGTTTTTGAAGTTCAGTGAGAGGTGTTGCAGTATTTATGCCAACGTGGAGTAGTGAAGGTGCATTCAAGGTTTGGAGTGAGTGAAACTATCTTTCATACGAGATTCAGCCTTTACGAGTATACGTGGTGTGGAGTGCCGTTCTGAAAGACTGAGTTGTTTTATCGAGTTTATTTTTCATCAAGTTTTATCGAGTTTATTCTTTACTGAGTTTTATCGAGTTTATTCTTTACTGAGGAACCACTTAGAGGACTAAACAGGTAAAATAACGGCAGAGTGGAATTTTGATAAAGTTTCATGTTATATCAAAGTAGTGGAATTATGCTCTAATCTAATAATTGATGCGTCAAAAAACATCGTCAGCTCTACAGATGTTTTGATAAGAACTATACTTCTTTCATCATCTTCAAAGTTAAGTTTTTCAATGAAATCTTATTTTAACCCATATTGTACCACACCAACTAAATATTTCTGTAAGTTATTAAAACTTAATCCATACCATTAATATGGTGTAACTAAGTATATAAAACCAAAATTTTGAAAAAAATATTCTTAATTTTTTTATGTAATTGGCTGTCCTATAAATAGGTCCAATACACTACTAAAGCTTAACAAATATCACTTACATTGCATTAGGCTGATTCATAGATCCAGTTTGGGGAAATAGTCAGAACAAAGTCCAACATTACACTTTAAGTATGCTGTTGTTGGTTTACCCTTGCAGTTATTTAACTGGCAGTAAGAAAGTAAGTTTATCTTGAAATCTCCAGTTTTTCTGAATAGAATAGACATATAATTACCTCTTGTTGTGTCCAGGTGTGTGAACAGGGTTTGAACTGTTTTTTATTGAAAGATAAGAAAATAGTGTGCGCTATCAATGAAATATTGAATTAATGGAAAAATAATCGAGATTGGACCTTCGTCTTAATTTTAGGGCACCGTTTTTTTACTTACAAAATACACGTGTAAAATATATTTTTCAACAAAATCTATCAGATACATTATTAGCTCTGTTTTTAAACTAAAAGTAACCTCCAAAACTTTAAAAAAAATAATAAATATAAAATTAAAGATTAAAAAATGACAATTTTTAAGAGGTTGCTGAAAATAAATTTTACAATACAATATAATTTGATTTCTCAGTTTTCTTTTGTTACTATGCTAAAGTGTGTCTATTTTAAAGGTGTTAAAATAAAATCCACTCAAAATATTTATAAGTTTATTATTAAATGGAATTTTATTTGATGTCCTGTTTATAGGACAGAGGTCAAATATCGGTTAAAATGCCAACAGAAAATAAAAAGTAAAATATATTAGTAAAGAAAGATTGTTTTTACTACTTTTTTATTATCTACTCAAGAGGTAAGTTTTTGACAAAGAAAGAACAATTCTACCCACCTTAGAATTCTATTGTTTTCCCAATCTGCATATAACGTATTATTCGCTATATAATAATATCCTAAGTTATCTGTTCATCTGTGCTCAAATTTATGAAGCGGTTACAGATAGAGGGATCTATATTGGATTATTTATGAATTAGGGTTAGCAAATTTCAAAGCGAGTAATGTTAATCTTCTCCTAAACTATCTATCCGATTCTAAAATAAATTGGTATGAATATGCTTCATGTCACAGCGAAATGTACTGTCGTCTTTAAAACTTTCGAAATCCACCCCTTCCTCCCTTTTCGATCGTTCAATGCCATTATTTTAAGCCCTATTTTCTCCAGTTAAGAGCAGGCGATTTAATTTATCAATTTATCACATAATAAATAGGTAAAAATAAAACTTTTTATAGCTTTATGACTTCATTCCCTTAACCATCTCAATTAATCATTTCTTATTTTAAATTATTTAAATATCGTCTGCATTATTTTCATACTTCTTATCACTGAAATTACATATTGCGTCAATAATTTTCTTTACATTTGACTTAAATAATAGATTAGGTACATATGTGATAATTTTAAATTGAATGATCGATTATTTTTTGTTGCAATGAAAATCTCATAAAATTATTTTTATAAAAGTCTAGGAGTCTATTTCACGGACTAATAAATATCTAGCGTTTAAGTTATATACCTTTGAAAACTAAGAACCTTGTTCGTTTGTGTGTTTGTTTTTTATTCATAACCAAACAGTTTGACTAAATGAATTCAACATAATTTTGAACTTCATTCACAGTATCGGGAGACTTTAGAGGATTATGAAGATAAACAAATTATTGAGCGTGTTCCAGATAATTCTCAGTTAAAAGACGAACCAATTTTTGACCTGCCTCATAGAGTACTTTACAATTCTGGATAATTAAAAATTTTACAGATTCCGTCATATGACGGGCTATATGTTAGTTTTTCTAAATATTTACTTATTATCTGGAAGCTTACGATATTGATATAAATAATTTAACATGTTATGTGTGATCCGAAATAAACATGACCTATAATTTTTCCAGATTCCTGACAGAAATCTTGCAGAAAGTTATTGATCCAGTAATTAGTTTTTTTCCTTATCCATAATTTTTCTTGTGAGTACTGTAGTATATAATGTTAATCACACATGAAAGTTTTGTTTCAGCAGAATTACAAAGCTTAGAATCTTATTTCATAATAGAAAGTGAACTAGGAATTTCCAACAACCCAAAATAAATTCTCGAGCGACAAATGAGCACATGATAGTTATGTTTCAGCAGAATTACAAAGCTTAGAATCTTATTTCATAATAGAAAATGAACTAGGAATTTCCAACAACCCAAAATAAATTCTCGAGCGACAAACTAGCACATAATAGTTATGTTTCAGCAGAATTACAAAGCTTAGAATCTTATTTCATAATAGAAAGGGAATTAGGAATTTCCAACAACCCAAAATAAATTCTCGAGCGACAAACTAGCACATGATAGTTATGTTTCAGCAGAATTACAAAGCTTAGAATCTTATTTCATAATAGAAAGTGAACTAGGAATTTCCAACAACCCAAAATAAATTCTCGAGCGACAAACTAACACATGATAGTTATGTTTCAGCAGAATTACAAAGCTTAGAATCTTATTTCATAATAGAAAGTGAACTGGGAATTTCCAACAACCCAAAATAAGTTCTCGAGCGACAATCTAGCACATGATAGTTATGTTTCAGCAGAATTAGAAAGCTTAGAATCTTATTTCATAATAGAAAGTGAACTAGGAATTTCCAACAACCCAAAATAAATTCTCGAGCGACAAACTAGCACATGATAGTTATGTTTCAGCAGAATTACAAAGCTTAGAATCTTATTTCATAATAGAAAGTGAATTAGGAATTAACAACAACCCAAAATAAATTCTCGAGCGACAAACTAGCACATGATAGTTATGTTTCAGCACAATTACAAAGCTTAGAATCTTATTTCATAATAGAAAGTGAACTAGGAATTTCCAACAACCCAAAATAAATTCTCGAGCGACAAACTAGCACATGATAGTTATGTTTCAGCAGAATTACAAAGCTTAGAATCTTATTTCATAATAGAAAGTGTATTAGGAATTTCCAACAACCCAAAATAAATTCTCTAGCGACAAACTAGACCAAAATAAATAAATAGAATACTTTTTTATATAAAATTTATGTTATATCTAAGTAGAACAGAGATGCTGATAGCTAATAACAGATACGTCATGAAATATCTTTCGTTCCACAGATGTTTTTATAACAACTATACGTCTTTCGACATCTTGAAATCTGGCATTTTCAAGAAAATATTATTTTAAAGTGTCAAAAAAAATTAAAGATAAGCGATGGATCATATTTCATTTCAACTTGAAAACTTATACAATCAAGGAAGAAAAATATTGTTTGAATGGAAATTTGTTGAAGTTTGAGAAACATTTTCTTCTTAAATTTAAAATATTATTATTATTATTAAACTGAAAAATCTGTTAATTTTTAGACTCCTTTAACAGTTTTATACTTTTTTAAACTTAAAAATAAATACGGGGTGTTTCATATTGAATGGGATAAAAAGAATAACGCAATGTGACTGCCGTAATTAATTTATTCAGGTGAAACAAATTAATTCTACAACTACAACTAGCCTATAGCCCGTCATATTACGGGATCAGTAAAATTTTAATTTTCCAGAATTGTAAAGAATCCTATGAGGCA
>CM063509.1:87602984-87617984 GCA_032207245.1 Pardosa pseudoannulata | reverse complement strand
CTTTAGTGTGATATATGTCTCTCTGTAGTAATATAGTAAACTGTAAGTAATATAGTAGATATAAGTATCTGTGTCTGTCTGTTTAATGTGATTTTACTATTTAGAGTGTGCTATAAGATCTTTATATAGTGTGATCTAACGTGTATAAGAGAATTGTCAAGGAGAATAAAATAGATGTGCTGAATGTCCAGCCAGAATTAAAAAACTTAATTTTGTTTGTGAAAACTATGACAAAAATGTAGATGGAATATATGTACTTGCAGAGAATTTGCAAATGGAATAGAAATATGTTTATGAATGAATTTTTCTCACATTTTTCCTTTTTATCTTTAGTGTGATATATGTCTCTCTGTAGTAATATAGTAAACTGTAAGTAATATAGTAGATATAAGTATCTGTGTCTGTCTGTTTAATGGGATTTTATTATTTAGTGCTATAAATCTTTATAGTGTGATCTAAGGTATTTGTCAAGGAGAATATAATACATGAGCTGAATGTCCAGCCAGATTTAAAAAACTTAATTTTATTTGTGAAAACTATGACAAAAATGTAGATGGAAAAGATGTACTTGCAGAGAATGCGCAAATTAAATAGAAATATGTTTATCAATGAATTTTGATCACATTTTTCCTTTTTATCTTTAGTGTGATATATTTGTCTCTGTAGTAATATAGGAAACTGTAAGTAATATAGTAGATATAAGTATCTGTGTCTGTCTGTTTAATGTGATTTTACTATTTAGTGTGCTATAAATCTTTATAGTGTGATCTAACGTGTATAGGTATTTGTCAAGGAGAATATAATAGATGTGCTGAATGTCCAGCCAGATTTAAAAAACTTAATTTTATTTGGGAAAACTATGACAAAATGTAGATGGAAAAGATGTACTTGCAGAGAATTTGCAAATTCAATAGAAATATGTTTATGAATGAATTTTGAATGAATCACATTTTTCCTTTTTATCTTTAGTGTGATATATGTGCCTCTGTAGTAATATAGTAAACTGTAAGTAATATAGTAGATATAAGTATCTGTGTCTGTCTGTTTAATGTGATTTTACTATTTAGTGTGCTATAGATCTTTATAGTGAGATCCAACGTGTATAAGGTATTTTTCAACGAGAATATAATAGATGTGCTGAATGTCCAGCCAGATTTAAAAAACTTAATTTTGTTTGGGAAAACTATGACAAAAATGTAGATGGAAAAGATGTACTTGCAGAGAATGCGCAACTTAAATAGAAATATGTTTATCAATGAATTTTGATCACATTTTTCCTTTTTATCTTTAGTGTGATATATGTCCCTCTGTAGTAATATAGTAAACTGTAAGTAATGTAAGTAATATAGTAGATATAAGTATCTGTGTCTGTCTGTTTAATGTGATTTTACTATTTAGTGTGCTATAGATCTTTATAGTGAGATCCAACGTGTATAAGGTATTTTTCAACGAGAATATAATAGATGTGCTGAATGTCCAGCCAGAATTAAAAAACTTAATTTTGTTTGTGAAAACTATGACAAAAATGTAGATGGAAAAGATGTACTTGCAGAGAATTTGCAAATTCAATAGAAATATGTTTATGAATGAATTTTGAATGAATCACATTTTTCCTTTTTATCTTTAGTGTGATATATTTGTCTCTGTAGTAATATAGGAAACTGTAAGTAATATAGTAGATATAAGTATCTGTGTCTGTCTGTTTAATGTGATTTTACTATTTAGTGTGCTATTTCAGTAAATGTGCCATGTGCACATTAACGTATTGCAAGCAAGGGTTCAGTGGCAACATACAGTTACAGAAAAAGTTAGTATACTTATAATAGAACACAGTGCCTTCTCACGACTTTTCATACGCGTGAGAAGTACAATCTGTTCCATAAGAGCGTATCGTCTACTTCTCAGAAAAATACAAACGAATTAGTTAAAAATACATTTGTACCGTGTAGTATGCATATTAAACTGAAATGCATTTCATCTAATAAGTTGTCCAGTAGCCATTATTATTGATCATGCAAGAATCACTTTATCATTATATTTTGATGTCGAGCGGATTTTACCCCGTTCCCGTAGGTTGTCAACATTTTGTACCACTTTATAACGTGCTGTCTACTTCTTGACGAACGACTCCGACTTTCTCATATACCGGGCAGTAGCTGCACAAGACATATTTGGTCCTTTTGGATGGTTACACAGAAACACTGCCTAAAACAGTGCCTTTTGACTCATTTTGGAATTGTTGGCATCCCCTTTTAAATAAAATGGGGCTATACCATAATAGATATATGCAGAATTTTGCAGATGTATTTCTTGGGAGTCTTAAAGACACACCTGATTCAGCGGGTGAATTTTAAAGCGATTACTGAATTTTCTTCTTAAGAAGATCGTATAGAAAGTAGAAATATGCAAAAGAAATGTTATAAACCTTCCTTTATGAACCAGAACTATCTCTGACGAACAATATCTCAATTCATTAACAATAAAATTCTTCAAAATAAATTCTAAAAGATAACTAATTGTACTCTTTCAACATTTTCAATACGCATAAAAAAGAGAACTTTAACAATCTTTAGAAAATTCAATTAAAGGATAATCAGTAAATGTATCTTTTCTTAAATGATTCAAAAATTATCATTCGGAGTGAATCACACCAGAGGCTTTCGCAAATGGCGAAATTCCATTACTTCCCTAAGTCAGTAATTAATCACTTGAGATATTCATCTCAGAATACTCCATTTTTGAGAACTCGCTTTCATCTCTTGAAGAAAATTCAAATATCTTCTCTCCCTTTCGCTATATTAAAAATTTATCATCGCGCTATCTAGCATTCCAAACACCTTGAGACGCTGAAAAGCAAAATGATTTCTATCTGTTATTTTGACAAATGCAAGTATCCCGGATGCATCGGGGTTTTAGAAGACCAATTGCTTTAACTTTAAAGAAATTTTCTTTTTCAGTTTCTCCGCTACATCTCTTCCTTCCGTTAACGTATTTTTGCCTTTTCCAGCTAGTTCTTGTTTTTTACTAGCGAAAAAGATGGTATCCGGGAGATTAACGGTACAGGGCAGCAGCTGCACAAGACATTTTTGGTCCTTTTGGATGGTTACACGGAAACACTGCCTTTTGACTCATTTTGGAATTGTTGATTTAAAAACAACAAAACAAATAGAATAAAGAATATAAACCATAAATCATTTTTCTTTAATATTTAAAGAACACCTGCAATTAAGCCGGTATCTGCCAGCTATCTATTAAAGAAGAAATAAGCGACACGATCTTATGCAACAGACTGTAAATTCCGCTACACACTCTGGTAGTGTAATCCCGTTCATTTTTCTCACGAGTGTTTTACGGGTTACGTAAAAACATTCGTACGTTCATTCAAACGTAATTTAAATGCTGTAAATTCAAACTTCTGAATGCATAAAAAAACACCTCGATATTACAAAACAATTACTCATCCTGAAAAACAATCTTCCCTGAGCAAAGCTCTGATTTTATATTTTGAAAATACTGCACGCGGGTTTTCAGCTTCCAAAGAAGGAACTTTATTATATTTCGGCAAAGCTTCCGAAAAGAACTCGGGATAAAAAGCTTTCTGAAAATCATAAAAGTACTTTCCCTTCTTTCCAACATGCTTTAGTGGTTAGTTTAGGAGGTCAGTTATGACCGGGAGAAAAGAATGCGCTTGAGCGGAAATTAAGGAGGCATATTTATAGATACTTTTATTTGGAAGGATCAGAAAAGTGAAATAATGTTTCTGCATAAAGTGATTTTGTAGTGTACTTCGGGATTTTTTAGTGTTGTGTCTTTAAATTTGAAGTATAATCATAATCTATTCTCGAATTATGATAAATCTTTTAGGTATTATATATTATTGTTACGTTGGATAAATTTAAATCGTTTAGAAATTATAAGAAGTGAATGGAAATATACAGATATTCTATATATATATATATATATATATATATATATATATATATATATATATATATATATATATATATATATATATATATATATATATATATATATATATATATATAAATATATATATATGTATATATATATAAAATATATATATATATATATATATATATGTATGTATATATATATATATATACATATATATATATATATATATATATATATATATATATATGTACATATATATATATATATGTATATATATACATATATACATACATATTACATATAACTCCGTTTAGAAAATATAAATATGAATGTAAATATACAAGCATTCTTTATATACATATATATATACATATATACATACATATTATATATAACTCTGTTTAGAAAATATAAATATGAATGTAAATATACAAGCATTCTTTATAGACATATATATATACACACTTACACACACACACACACACACACATATATATATATATATATATATATATATATATATATATATATATATATATATTATATATATATATATATATATATATATATATATATATATATATATACATTAATATGCCTTTTTTCTTCTGATTTAAGATACGATGGGTAGTAGCCGTTTGATAGAATGAACAGTATAGTGTGTTTATGTGAAATTATTGCATCTACAAAACTAATTCCTCAGGAATTTATTCCAGGGGCTTAACATGTCGTGAAGAAACCTAGTTTAGAACTTTTTTTAATGTCAACCTTATCCTGCCTCAAGTCTGTTTATATCTTTATAGTGTTTAAAATGTTCCCACATATGGTAACCTTCCGTACTCAACATGAAATAAATTTATATTGGCAATTTACTAATTACAATTTTATAATAAGAGGTTAATTGTTTATTGTTCTTAGGTCCCAGTATATTAATTTAGAGTATTATAATTATTAATTTACTATATTACATATCATATAACACACACACACACACACATATATATATATAATATATGTACATCTACATACATCTAGTGTAATGCCAAGTTATGTTATGAATAGTTGTTTTCACGTTACATTAATCTCTGGTATGTCAGTGGTAAAATACACCACTTTTTAGCACACTGTTCATTTTCCTCACAAGTGTTTTACAGGTTACGTAGAAATATTCGTTCGTTCTTTCAAACGTAATTTAAATTCTATAAACTCAAGCTTCTGAATGCATAAAAAAACACCTAGATATTACAGAACAATTACTCAACCTGAAAAACAATCTTCCCTGACTCTGATTTTATATTTTGAAAATACTGCACACAGATTTTGTGCCTGCAAAGAAGGAACTTTATTATATTTCGTCAATGCTTCCGAAAAGAACTCGGGATAACAAGCTTTCTGAAAATCATAAAAGTACTTTTCCTTCTTTCCAACATGCTTTAGTGGTTAGTTTAGGAGGTCAGTTATGACCGCGAGTAAAGAAAGCGCGTGACCTGAATTTAAAAAGGCATATTTATAGATATTTTTATTTGGAAGGATCAGAAAAGTGAAATAATGTATCTGCATAAAGTTATTTTGTAGTGTACATCCGGATTTTTAGTGTAGTGTCTTTAAATTTGAAGTATAAGAATTATCTAATCTCGAATTATGGTATTTTTTAGGTTTCATATATTGTTGTTACGTTGTATTAATTTAAATAGTTCAGAAATTATAAAAAATGAATGAAAATATACATGCATTCTGTATATATATATATATATATATATATATATATATAATTTTGTTTCCTTACTCTTTACAAAAAGTATTTATTAATAAACTGTTTCACCAATTGTTGAATCTATCACCTCCTACACACTTTATTGGATTAAAACTGGAAATCTAAGTATTAATTTCGAAGTCACGACTACAAATCAAATTCCCTCCATCTATTTTGTTCCAATTTTAAATTACTGGATGCTTTGATCTATACACGTGTACAAAATTTTTAAGATATAATTCTGAGGTATTTTTAAGGCCGAACCTAATGTTAAATATGGAGTTTTATGTAACTGAAACATTTCGAACGCATCGCATTAAGTAGTAAATGAGAGCATAAATTTTAACCGTACCGCTGTTAGAAAAAAATTCTCGATACATTTACTTTAATGCATTAAATATAAATCTTAAATATAACTAATGATAATATTTCTATGAATAGAATTCTAATAAAAGAAGAACTCTATTAATGTTTAGAGTCTTCTATTAAAAGATAATCTGTAAATGTATCTTTTCTTAAAGGATTCAAAAATTATCATTCGGGGGGCATCACACTGAACGCTTTCAGAAGTCGTATAATTCCATTACATTTCAAAACCAGTAATTAATCATTTCAGATATTTATTTCCAGATACTCCATTTTTGAAGAGCAGTCATCTTTGAAAAAAATCTAAATATTTTCTCTCCTTTTCTCTATTTCAAAAATGCATCATTGCACTATGTAGCATTGCAAACACCTTGAAACGTTGAAAAGAGAAACGATTTCTATCTGTTATTTTGACAAATGCAAGTATCCCAGAAGCAGCGAGGCTTTATAAGATCAATTTTCTTAACTTTACTATTCTTTGGAAAATTCAATTAAACGATTATCAGTAAATATATCTTTTCTTGAGTGATTCAAAAGTTATCATTTGGAATGAATCGCATCGGATGCTTCGGCAAATGGCAGAATTTTATCATTTATCAAAGCCAGTAATTAATCATAGAAGTTATTCACCTCCGGATAATCCATTTTTGAGACCTTGAATTCATTTTTAATTCAAAATTAAAAAATTTCCTATCCATTTTGCTATTTCAAAATTTATCATTGCGTTATATATCATTACAAACACTTTAAAACTCTGAAGAGAAAAATGTTTTCAATGTGTTATTTTGACAAATGAGAATATCCCGGATACAGCAGGAATTTATAAGTTCAATTGCCTTAACCCCTTCCGGTAAAATGACGAGTCTAGTTCGTCATTGGTTTTTCATTCCATACCACACAATGACGAGCTACACTCGTCATGCGACTAAAGTTACTGATATATATGATAATTAATTTAGTTTAAAATTTCTAGTGTGCTGAATTTTGCAACACTTTTGTTATTTGTGGAAATCCCAGGTCACTATTACATATCGTTTATTTAAAGTTTCTTGGTACAAGTCACTGCCAAATTGATGAGTCAGAATAAAAGAAAACCTACTAAGAAATGCCGTGTGTGTTACAAGAATCAAATAAGAAGTGAGACTCCCTGGCGATGTAAACAATTCAGAATTCCTTTTCACTTTGTTTTGAAAAGTACCACTAGTTTGAAGACTATTATCTTAATTTTACCCTTTCTGATACTTAACACTATGTAAAAAGTGAATTTTAATTAAGGATATGTAAGAATTGTAAATTAAAACAAATTTTTTAAATAAAAAATAAATGGTTACTTCACTCACATTTTTTCATTATTAAATCGTACCGGAAGGGGTTAACTTAACAAACGAATTTATTGAAGCTAAGTAGCAACTCGCAACTTTACAAAATAGAGAAGTTGCCTACAACTAGTGGGTATCAACTTTTATACCCAAACAGAATATTGGAGAAATAACTAATTCACATATTAAAGAAAGATCTAGACTGTTCAAGAACATAAGGAAACAATAAATAACGTTTTTAAATTAAAAATCCGTACTTAGGATAAACCGACATGGCAAGCATCGAACCCACAATCTTCGGGTCTGGATCGCGTGCTTTGACCATACGGTCACTGAGCTCATTGTCTAACCTTCTTTATGCTGCAATATATTAGAGATAAAGCCTCAAAAATGGAATTTTTTTCTCTTTAATATTGTTTATTGTTATCAAAGTATTAGAAATAGATTTGTACCGAGGTACTTTCCCGATGGTCAGCCAGTGCATACACAGCTTTGGAAGAAATTTCCGATAAGAATTTAAGTGCAGCTGTTGACTTCGAGCTTTAAGTACCCCTGAGGAGAAGTTATAGATCACGGAATGGCACAAGCGTAACGGTCAAGCTTGCATAGAGGTGTAACCGTAAGTTGTGGGGGAAAAGGCTAAAAATAATGTCAGCTTTCACATATTGGCTATTTTAATGAGGCTACCTGCACTCCCGAAGGAGGTTGCAGATGTGGAAAATTTCCGAACAAGGGATTGGCAAAGAAGAAGAAGGGACGTTAAAACCGAGGTGATGAGTTGGGAAAGAGAGTTAAGAAAAAGGAGTAGAAGTCGGGATTGAAGAATTGCTGAACATCAAGATATCCCGGATCAGCAATCGACTCCCGCCAGCATAGACGTACAGCAAAATAACGGCCGCTACACCAGTACTGACCACCCTTTAACGCCCTTTACATCCTGATGAAAGCCCTACTCCCCTGTAATGACCGGAGGTAAATAGATTTAACATATTCATGATGGTTATTTAAAACTCAGTTAGTAATTCAATATTTTGATTAAGGAATAACTTATAACAAAAGAGAATTGTAATAATTATTGTGTAATGATGAATATTGTAGCGAGTACTTTCCCACGGTGATCTGCAGGTGCATGCACAGCTGTGGGAGGATTTTCCTCGAGGAATTTAGGACTCCAATTGTTCACGTCAAGTTTAGGGACCCCTGCAGAGAAGGTAAAGATCACGGAATGTCAACGTAACGGTCAAGCTCTCACAGAGATGTAACCATGAGTTATGGGGGCAGGGGCTAAAAATAATGTCAGCTTGCACAAAAGGGGCTGCTTTAATGAGCCCACTTGCACTTCCGAAGGGGATGCAGATGTGGGAAAATTTCCCGAAAACAAGCGATTGGAAAGGATAAAAAAGGGGCGTTGGAACCGAGGTGAGGAGTTGGGAAACGAAGTTAAGGAGAGAAGTTAAGTCGGGATTGGAGAGAAGTGGGACAAGAATCCACCAGCACCGACTCCTCCCTACGCCCGAACACCTGAACCGACTCACCACATGAGGAAAGCCTCTACCTGACCCTCTGCAGCAACTGAAACCGACGCATCGCATGAGAAAAGCCACTACCTGTTCCTTTATGCCTTTAATGGAGGTAATTTACAAAATAATATTTACAGTCACTTAATTTAGACCTCTGTTAATAATGTCACCTCGTTACTAAATAATAACTTCTTATAAAGAGAATTGTAATAATTATAATGTAAATATAAGACATGAATAATTGATGATTATGATATATGATAACCAAGGATCTATTTGTAAATGAATGTACAGAATAAATGTCTGAATCTCAATATAAAGTATTATATTCTGTGCTTATCCCTAGTAACCGAACACTGGTGTATACGTTGTAAGTAAATTACAACAAATATAAAATCTAATTGTTGGTTATGTTATATGGTGATTAAGTAGTGTATCAATGTGTAAATAGTGTACAGAATAAATGTCTTATTCTAAATATAAGGTACTATATTTGTACTGTGTTTCCCCTTTGTAAACGAACACTGGTGTTAGTGTTGTAAATACATTACAACAAGATTATTTTTGGAAAAAAATTTTAAACGAAATAAATACTATTTTCAATATTTTCACATAACTGGGAACTGTTAATGGATTACAGTAATTTCTGCTCCAATTACAGCAAAATAAATCAAATGATATAATTTTCTGGATTAATATAATAAATTAATACAACAATATTATTATCTACATCAACTGTTATAAATTCCATGTCCCGCAGATTCATTCAAATTTCTCAAATCCTTTACAGTATCCGAGAAATAGTGACAAATGGTGCGAAACTGGCGAACTTTTCACGGGAAAGTATCTCTATTGGAAATTAAATATTATGCACTGCACGATCCGATTTCGGGCAACATGGAATTAAAAAACAGTTTTTTTCTCTTGTCCGAGCTCAGGTCGAGTATTCTAAAATTGGTGCATTTGTGTTGCCCGAACTGAGTTCGGGAGTCGCAAGGAAGGTATTAACTATCTGAAATTTTCTTTCCGATTTCCTACCTCTTTTTTTTAACTTGATTTTTTTTCTTTTCCAGTTTATTCATATTTTGAGTAAAAAAAATTGACACCATAAAGTTATTAGCAACTAGCCCCGTTTACATGTACCAGTCAAATACCCTTCTTTTTACCCGGATAAAGGGATTATGCTTGGAGGGTCGGAGAAACCAATTTACATGGTCATTTATTTCTACCCTCCATTTCGCCGGGATCGTCGCTAGAAATCACGTGATCATGCGGGAAGGCAATCCCATTATTCCATGCTTATACTACTTCCGCGCTGACTAGCTACTATTTACTTGCTTCAGTTTGCAAAATGCCACAGCTACACTACAAAAACTGAAATGATCTATTAGCCCTGTGTCAACATACATTATAAAAAAGTTTTAAAATGTTATTCAACCTTATTACTTAGATATTAAGTGTTCTCAAACTGTTATTAGACAATTAAAGATACATTTTAGCATATTTCAATTTTTATTTTTCAGCAATGGATCTAAGAATATTAATAATTTCGTTATTTTGAATAACTTTAATAAATTCAAAATTTAAAACAAATACCTCTTAATATAACTCAATATATAAATTATATTAAGGTATATTAGGAGTGTTTGGTAAACATTTTGTAAGAATCTATAATAGTCTCCAGAAGCATTTTAAAAAATAAGAAAATTTATAAAAAATAATTTTTAAACACATTGGATTTTATAACAAGAAAAGATTTTTTTCAACTTTTCCTTATTTCTACTTGGGGCGAATCGTCGAATTTCGGATCCCATTTACTTCACTGTGCCACGCCCCTAAGACTGATGCGCCCGTGACAAATACCCCTTTGCCACGCCCTAGTTACGGCCCTGCTTTTCGGACCAGCGCTCAATTTTTATTACACCTTTAGCAGTAGCGAAGTCGGTCAATTTGGAATAAATAGTCCAAAAGTGCAAAGGATGATGGGAAAGGAGATTAAACTCTGCAATTACCCGGGTATAAAGGTAGGTTCTTTCTACCCCTTAAATTGTCCTTAGGTAGGGATTATTCTAGAAAGGGGAGTACAATTCACGTATCTACACTGCATTCTACGCTGCTTTTGGCACATGTAAACGGGGCTACTGAGTCTTAAGGTTTGTGTCAAAATAGACAAGTATTACAAAAAGAATTTAAACCAACTTTTGAATTTTTTTTTCATATTTACTTCTTTTTGTAGTCACGTATTGGCCAATTCTCTATAGTTTTGCAATTGTTTAATTGTAATTTCTTCTTCTCCGATTTGTTTACATATGATTTTTCTAGTTGAATTCCTACTATCATATGAGACATTAAGATCCGGGGTTTCCTCCTGAGTGTTTCGGGTGCGGCCGTGCTATTTGATGTAGGAACACTTCCCGTCGGACTTGGCTGGACTCTCGAACTCGTTAAGTCGGACTTCTCTCCTCGTCTGGACTATCGAACACCTTTTGTCAGACTCTCTCCTAGTCTAGACTATCGAACACCTTTTGTCAGACTCTCTTCTAGTCTAGACTATCGAACACCTTCTGTAGAACTGCTCTCTTCTTCTCGACTATCAAACCTCTTTTTGGGGACCTACGAATACCTTTTCAATTTTTAGATTTTTCATATTTATTTATTTCAACCTTGTCCCCTCTTCCTTTTATCGTCGAATCGGGATAGTTGTAAGAATCTCATTGGTCTGCTTAAACCCCGCCTTGAGACCGCCAACGTGAAAAACCTTATCCCTTCTAATTGGGCACTGTGCCTTAGGGACTCATAAATACTCCAAAGATAATTCTTATTTAATGTCAAGTACGGAGACGGGATTCTAATCTGGGACTGGGATCAGAACCCCGTCCGAGACCACCGTACAAGACAACAATATCCGTAAAATATAAATTTATGGTCCTCTGTCTTTTTACAAAGATGTGATGAGGTCAGATTTAGATCCCGAGCATTTTACTTCTTGTATGAATGAATCAATTATATTACTGATCTAAATCGCCTCATCACATTCTTTCCTTTTTCACTGAAAGTTGTGGCTTTTTTTCAAGTTTGAATTACTTAGCTTTAGACAGATTATTTGTTTTTTTAGTACAACATGAATAGTAAGTCAGCTGGTTTTTCCAACTGGCGCATTGCAAGTGGTCCTGTCAAAACTTTAGTTTTTAATTAGTTTTCTTACTTTATTGTATTTTAAAATGCATAAATTTTAGAACTTTTTAAATGTTTACAAATTTTTGATAATGTCGATGGCAACAGCTTGAATGATGAAGCTAGTTGATCAAATGACAATAAATATTAACATGGTTCGAAGGTAAGGATGATGCAAGAGATTTGGACAAAAGACTAGTTTTTGTAGATGTGCACCCATCCCGATATGAAGGAGTCGACCTTTTGACCCTTCCACCTTGCACTCTTCGTGAATATGAGCCATCCCTCTAGTAGGATCATAAAGTCTTCGGACTTGTGATTGTCAGACGGTGGTGAAAGTGTTCCTAATGCAAGTGGTTTTCGGCAAAACTCCAAAACAAGGGGGGGGGATTTCTAAAGTGGACGATTCCTCTTTCTTAGTTGATCATAATGGAGCGTCGTAATTCAGAGTGGACTGTATGAATGATCAACACGAAATTAATTCCCATCAAAGAACATTTATTGAGAGACGCCATGCACACTCTACATAATCGTTTGAAATTCACATGAACACTGGTCTTTTTCCCTTCAAGTGCAACCATGACAACGGGTCACCGAACGACAATAAATTAGAAAAGCCGGTTGCCAAGAAGGGAGAAATTCGCTGAGATTCAACTCAGGAGTCACGGCAAAATAAAGTGTATCTATAAACCTTCACACAGAATTTACTAATAGAACAAGAGATCATAAGAATTGCAACACATTACAAGTTGAAGAATATTACACAAGTTAAAATAGCCCCAAAATAAAGAGTCAAATTTCAATAAATACATGGAAAAAATAATCGAGGTAAACTCAGAAGAATAAATAAACTATATTTGGAAAAGTTTCACACAAGTAAATTGGAATGAACTCACCGAAAAATATCACGAACTGAATATTCAAAAGAAAATGGCGACAAGCATGCAGGATCATGGAATAAAACACAACAAAATGAACTCTGAGGAAATTAAAACACTATAAAAAGTGATAGCAAGCTCCGGCTCGTACAGGGCCAAAACGATGGAGCGCCGTAACTCAGAGTGGACTGTATGAATGATCAACACGAAATTAATTCCCATCAAAGAACATTTATTGAGAGACGCCATGCACACTCTACATAATCGTTTGAAATTCCCATGAACACTGGTCTTTTTCCCTTCAGGTGCAACCATGACAACGGGTTACGCGACAACGAAATGAGTAAGTCCGGTTGCCAAGAAGGGAAAAATTCGCTGAGATTCAACTCAGGATTCACGACAAAACACATACGAAGATTGGAGCGCTGAGAAGGGGGTAGAGGAGATAGATAACAGAAGTTCACGGTGAGACTTGGACAGAACTTCTCTAGTTTGCAGGGAGAGGATTTTCTATTGTGAAGCAAACAAAATGCAACTGAAAGTTTTAATGTTGCTACACATTTTTTAAGGCCGCTCGTCCATAGTCGAGTCCATAGCTCGTCCACAGTCTGCCGTTGAGTTATAGTTGCTGATAATCCGGCTCCGGGACATTGAAATGATTGTTTATTTTGTTTACATATTTTTTTCTTTTCAATATGAATGTGTTGGGAATAAATACTTCTGTTGTTTCACTAACTTTGGAAGCTGAGTGATTTATGCCTCCCAGATACAATGCAATGAACTTGCTCCATTTAAATATGCGGGCAGGTCCCATGCGTTTTTCATAACACCACAACTATATGAAAAATACTTATAAAGGTACTGAGGTAATGCTTACATATTTAAAAAGGATTTTTAGTCTAGATAAAAAAATGGGGAACTAAACAGATCGTCTGATCGTTTGCTTCAACGAAAATCTAATGAAAACTGTTTTTATATCTATAATTTTCATTCATTGTTAACGGCGAGAAAATGACCGAACGTGACTATTACGGTTTTAAAATAGGCATGACTACAATAGTTTTGATCCTTTTGAATCCGGAATCTTACTAATAGTATATAAAATTTAATTTCGATTTTTTTCAATTTTGTTTTAACCCTCTAAGCGGTTTGCACGTACAATTCCGCCAAACAGATTATGTCTTCAAAGCGGTTGTTACGTACAATTTTCGACCTCCAAAACGTTCCTAAAATGGATGTAATGTAGATTTCTGCCAGTGTTTTCCCCTATGGAGTTTTGAGGTAGGAGGGTCAGGTCGATTGTTTAGGAACTGCACACCTACTCTCTGAGGCACAAAAACGCTGATAGCTTTTCATAGCTTTGTAAATCTCTATTTCGAAGTATTTCGTTTGCGGTAACAGATGTATCTCTAATTGCACCACTTAAATAGCTTGGATGACTTTCGAAAAAGGTAGAAATCATTCTCTTAAAGAATATTTTTATTTGTACGTTTAGAACCCATTATTTCTTATGGGATGATCTTCGAGACTGGACGAGCTTTATGTGTATTAAAAATTAACAATCTATAATGTCTATTTATATATCTATTTATAACCGGAAGTAAAGGGACAGTAACGAGGGTAGGTTTCCCGTATTTCAATCTATTCGACAAAGGGTGAAGTAAAAAATCGTAGAACACTTTGGTCACTGACACAATGAAACTTTACTGTATTTTTGGAGACTTTTTTCCTCGGTGTGTACCATTCGGAGGGTTAATAAAACGTTTTTTTAGATACCTTAAGAAAATCGTATGCAAAATAGAAATATATCAACGAAAGGTTATAAACCTTCCTTCACGAATCAGAAATATCTGTGTCGAACAATATCTCAATACATTAAGAGTAAAATCCTTCAAAATAAATTCTAAAAGATAACTAATTGTATTCTTTTAACATATTCAATACGCATAAAAAAGAGAACTTTAACAATCTTTAGAAAATTCAATTAAAGGATAATCAGTAAATGTATCTTTTCTTAAATGATTCAAAAATTATCACCCGGAGTGAATCACACTAGAGGCTTTCGCAAATGGCGA
>CM063509.1:87577984-87597984 GCA_032207245.1 Pardosa pseudoannulata | reverse complement strand
TTTTAAATTAAAAATCCGTACTTTGGATAAACCACCATGGCAAGCATCGAACCCACAATCTTCGGGTCTGGAACGCGTGCTTTGACCATTCGGCCACTGAGATAGTTAGCTAAGCTTCTTTATGAGGCAATATACTAGAGAAAAAGCCTCAAAAATAGAATTTTTTTCTCTTTAATCTTGTTTATCTTGTTTATTATCAAAGTATTAGAAATAGATTTGTACCGAGGTACTTTCCCGATGGTCAGCACGTGCATACACAACTGTGGAAAAAATTTCCAATAAGAATTTAGGTGCAGCTGTTGACTTCGAGCTTTAACCCCTTCCGGTAAAATGACGAGTCTAGCACGTCATTGGTTTTTCATTGCATACCGCATAATGACGAGCTACACTCATCATGCGACTAAAGTTACTGATAAATATGATAATTAATTTAGTTTAAAATTTCTAGTGTACTGAATTTATCAACACTTTTGTTACTTGTTGAAATCCCAGGTCACTATTACATATTGTTTATTTAAAGTTTCTTGGTACAAGTCACTGCCAAATTGATGAGTCAGAATAAAAGAAAACCTACTAAGAAATGCCGTGTGTGTTACAAGAATCAAATTAGAAGTGAGACTCCCTGACGATGTAAACAATTCAGAATTCCTTTGCACTTTGTTTTGAAAAGTACCACTAGCTTGAAGACTATTATCTTAATTTTACCGTTTCTGATACTTAACACTATGTAAAAAGTGGATTTTAATTAAGAATATGTAAGAATTGTAAAATAAAACAAGTTTTTTAAATAAAAAATAAATGGTTACTTCACGCACATTTTTTCATTATTAAATCGTACCAGAAGGGGTTAACTTAACAAACGAATTTATTGAAGCTAAGTAGCAACTCGCAACTTTACAAGATCGAGAAGTTGCGCACAACTAATGGGTATCAACTTTTATACGCGAACAGAATATTCGAGAAATAACTAATTTACATAATAAAGAAAGATCTAGACTGTTCAAGAACATAAGGAAACAATAAATAACGTTTTTAAATTAAAAATCCGTACTTTGGACAAACCGCCATGGCAAGCATCGAACGCACAATCTTCTGGATCGCGTACTTTGTCCATTCGGCCACTGAGCTCGTAGGCTAACCTACTTTATGCGTCAATATATTAGAGAAAAAGCGTCAAAAATGGAATTTTATTTGTCTTTAATCTTGTTTATTGTTATCAAAGTGTTAGAGATAGATTTGTACCGAGGTACTTTCCCGATGGTCAGAACGTACATACACAGCTGTGGAAGAAATTTCCAATAAGAATTTAGGTGCAGCTGTTGACTTCGAGCTTTATGTACCCCTGCGGAGAAGTTATAGATCACAGAATTGCACAAGCGCAACGGTGAAGCTCGCACAGAGATGTAACCGTGAGTTATGGGGGCAGGGGCTAAAAATAATGTCAGCTTTCACAAAAGGGGCTATTTTAATGAGCCCACCTGTACTCCCGAAAGAGGTACAGATGTAGGAAAATTTCAAAAACAAGCGATTGGCAAAGAAGAAGAAGGGGCGTTAAAACCGAGGTGATGATTTCGGAAAGAGAGTGAAGAAAGACGAATATAGAAGTCGGGACTGAAGTATTGCTGGACATCAAGAGATCCCGGACCAGCAATCGACTCCCGCCAGCATAGACTTACAGAAAATAACGGTCGCTACACCAGTACTGTCCACCCTTTCCGAGCCTGCTCCCCTGTAATGTCCGGAGGTAAATAGATTTAACATATTCATGATGGTTCCTTAAGCCTCAGTTAGTAATTCAATAATTTGATTAAGGAATAACTTAGAACAAAAGAGAATTGTAATAATTATTGTGTAATGATGAATATTGTACCGAGGTACTTTCCCACGGTGATTTGCAAGTGCATGCACAGCTGTGGGAGGATTTACCTAGAGGAATTTAGGACTCCAATTGTTCACGTCAAGTTTAGGGACCCCTGCAGAGAAGGTAAAGATCACAGAATGTCAACGTAACGGTCAAGCTCTCACAGAGATGTAACCATGAGTTATGGGGGCAGGGGCTAAAAATAATGTCAGCTTGCACAAAAGGGGCTGCTTTAATGAGCCCACCTGCACTTCCGAAGGGGATGCAGATGTGGGAAATTTTCCCGAAAACAAGCGATTGAAAAGGAAGAAAAAGGGGGCGTTTGAACCGAGGTCAGGAGTTGGAAAACGAAGTTAAGAAGAGGAGTTGAAGTCGGGATTCGAGAGAAGTGGGACAAGAATCCACCAGCACCGACTCATCCTGTGCGCCCGAACACCTGGACTGACTCACCACATGAGGAAAGCCTCTACCTGACCCTCTGCACCAACTGAAGACCGACGCATTGCATGAGAAAAGCCCCTGCCTGTTCCTTATGCCTTTAATGGAGGTAATTTATAAAATAATATTTACAGTCACTTAACTTAGGCCTATGTTAATAATGTATCCTCGTTACTAAATAATAACTCCTTATAAAGAGAATTGTAATAATTATAGTGTAAATAGAAGACATAAATAATTGATGATTATGATATATGATAACCAAGGATCTTTTTGTAAAAGAATGTACAGAATAAATGTCTAAATCTCAATATAAAGTATTATATTCTTTCTGTGTTTCCCCCTTGTAACCGAACACTGGTGTATAGCTTGTAAGTACATTACAATAAATATAAAATCTAAATAATTGCTGGTTATGTTATATGGTGATCAAGTAGTGTATCAATTTGTAAATAGTGTACAGACTAAATGTCTTAATCCAAATATAAGGTATTATATTTTACTGTGTTTCCCCTTTGTAAACAAACACTAGTGTTAGCTTTGTAAGTACATTACAACAAGATTATTTTTTGAAAAAAATTTTTAACGAAAGAAATACTATTTTCAATATTTTCACACAACTAGGGACTGTTTATGTATTACAGTAATTTCTGCTCCAATTACAGAAAAATAAATCAAATGACATAATTTTCTTGATTAATATAATAAATTAATACAACAATATTATTATCTACATCAACTGTTATAAATTCCAAGTCCCTCAGATTCATTTGAGTTTCTCAAATCCTATACAGTATCCGAGAAATAGTGACAAATGATATGAAACTGGCGAACTTTTCACGGGAAAGTATCTTTATTTTAAAATAAATATTATGCACTGCACGAACCGATTTCGGGCAACATGGAATTAAAAAACAGTTTTTTTCTCTTGTCCGCGCTCAGGTCGAGTATTCTAAACTTGGTGCATTTGTTTTGCCTGAACTGATTAAGGGAGTCAAAGGCAAGGTGTTTGTTGTGGTGTAGTACATTGCATTGTTGTTTTAAATTCATTGATAAACCAAAGTTGCTTTATATGGCTTTTAATTATAGTATAATACCACTTATCTATATTACAATGTTAAATTAGAACAAACGACAAGAAAATATGCAAACATATTTATTTTATATATATATTATATTTTTATATTTATATATATATTTATATATATATATACATATATATATAATTAAAAATTAAGAAGCACTACGTGCTACGCCTCAAAAAAAAAAATTGCCAATTGTCCAAGAGAACGCTGCATTTTTTTCCTTCCTTCTTTCTACTCTGGAACCCTATATTTTTCCATTATCCTGTGCTGATGTGTTCGTTGTTCCATTGTCCTTTTTACAATGCGTCCTTTTCCGGCTCTGACCAGAAGTACCGGGACTCCAAGGATGGTCCTGAATCGCCTCCTGGAGACAATCACAATTTCCAAATCTTGGTGAAATTTAAGCGCTCAATTATTTTTACTGCACACACGCATCCTGGAGTCGGTCGAAAAAAACTTATTCAACCCACAACGTGTGAGTGCGGGAGCAAGGAGTTTCGCAAACCTTATGTCAACATAGCTGCACTCTTAAAGGTTAACTGATTTCCAACCTCAACTTGAATTTTTTTTCTTTTCAGTTTTATTCTATGATTAAAAAAATTGACAGCATAAAGTTATTAGCAACTGAGTCTTAAGGTTTGTGTCAAAATAGACAAGTATTACAAAAAGAATTTAAACCAACTTTTGAATTATTTTTTTCATATTTACTTCTTTTTGTAGTCACGTATTGGCCAATTCTCTATAGTTTTTCAATTGTTTAATTGTAATACCTTCTCCTCAGATTTGTTTACATATAATTTTTCTAGTTGAATTTCTACTATCATATAAGACATTAAAATACGGGGTTTCATCCTGAGTGTTTGGAGTGCGGCCGTGCTATTTGATGTAGGAACACTTCCCATCGGACTTCTCTCCTCGTCTAGACTATCGAACACCTTCTGTCGGACTCCTCTCTTCGTCTCGACTATCGAACCTCTTTTTTGGAACCTCCGAACACCTTTTCAATTTTTAGATTTTTCATATTTATTTATTTCAACCTTGTCCCCTCTTCCTTCTTATCGTCCAATCGGGATAGTTGTAAGAATCTCATTGGTCTGCTTAAACCCCGCCTTGAGACCGCCAACGTGAAAAACCTTATCCCTTCTAATTGGATACTGTCCCTTAGGGACTCATAAATACTCCACATAGGTACATTCTTATTTAATGTCAAGTACGGAGACGGGATTCTAATCTGGGACTGGGATCAGAACCCCGTCCGAGACCACCGTACAAGACAACAATATCCGTAAAATATAAATTTATGGTCCTCTATCTTTTTACAAAGATGTGATGAGGTCAGATTTAGATCCCGAGCATTTTACTTCTTGTATGAATGAATCAATTATATTACTGATCTAAATCGCCTCATCACATTCTTTCCTTTTTCACTGAAATTTGTGGCTTTTTTTCAAGTTTGAACCACTTAGTTTTAGAAAGATTATTTGTTTTTTTAGTACAACGTGAATAGTAAGTCAGCTGGTAAGTCCAACTGGCGAATTGCAAGTGGTCCTGTCAAAACTTTAGTTTTTAATTAGTTTTCTTACTTTATTGTATTTTAAAATGCATAAATTTTAGAAATTTTTAAATGTTTACAAATTTTTGATAACATCGATGGCAACAGCTGGAATGATGAAGCTAGTTGATCAAATGACAATAAATATTAACATGATTCGAAGATAAGGATGATGCAAGAGATTTGGACAAAAGACTAGTTTTTGTAGATGTGCACCCATCCCGATATGAAGGAGTCGACCTTTTGACCCTTCCACCTTGCACTCTTCGTGAATATGAGCCATCCCTCTAGTAGGATCATAAAGTCTTCGGACTTGTGATTGTCAGACGGTGGTGAAAGTGTTCCTAATGCAAGTGGTTTTCGGCAAAACTCCAAAACAAGGGGGTAATTTCTAAAGTGGACGATTCCTCTTACTTAGTTGATCATAATGGAGCGCCGTAACTCAGAGTGGACTGTATGAATGATCAACACAAAATTAATTCCCATCAAAGAACATTTATTGGGAGACGCCATGCACACTCAACATAATCGTTTGAAATTCACATGAACACTGGTCTTTTTCCCTTCAAGTGCAACCATGGCAACGGGTCACCGAACGACAATAAATTAGAAAAGCCGGTTGCCAAGAAGGGAGAAATTCGCTGAGATTCAACTCAGGAGTCACGACAAAATAAAGTGTATCTATAAACCTTCACACAGAATTTACTAATAGAACAAGAGATCATAAGAATTGCAACACATTACAAGTTGAAGAATATTACACAAGTTAAAATAGCCCCAAAATAAAGAGTCAAATTTCAATAAATACATGGAAAAAATAATCAAGGTAAACTCAGAAGAATGAATTAACTATATTTGAAAAGTTTCACACAAGTAAATTGGAATGAACTCACCGAAAAATATCACGATCTGAAGATTCAAAAGAAAATGGCGACAAGCATGCAGGATCATGGAATAAAACACAACAAAATGAACTCTGAGGAAATTAAAACACTATAAAAAGTGATAGCAAGCTCCGGCTCGTAAAGGACCAAAACGATGGAGCGCCTTAACTCAGAGTGGACTGTATGAATGATCAACACGAAATTAATTCCTATCAAAGAACATTTATTGAGAGACGCCATGCACACTCTACATAATCGTTTGAAATTCCCATGAACACTGATCTTTTTTTCCTTCAGGTGCAACCATGACAACGGGTAACGCGACAACAAAATGAGTAGGTCCGGTTGCCAAGAAGGGAGAAATTCGCTGAGATTCAACTCAGGAGTCACGACAAAACACATAATACGAAGATTGGAGCGCTGAGAAGGGGGTAGAGAAGATAGATAACAGAAGTTCACCTTGAGTCTTGGACAGAACTTCTCTAGCTTGCAGGGAGTGGATTTTCATTTGCGGAGCTAAGAAAATGCAGCCGAACGTTTTAATGTTGCTACACATTTTTTAAGGCCGCTCGTCCATAGTCGAGTAAATAGCTCGTCCATTGTCTGCCGTCGAGTTATAGTTGCGGATAATCCGGCTCCGGGACATTGAAATGATTGTTTATCTTGTTTACATATTTTTTTCTTTTCAATATGAATGTGTTGGGAATAAATACTTCTGTTGTTTCACTAACTTTGGGAGCTGAGTGATTTATGCATCACAGATACAGTGCAATGAACTTGCTCCATTTAAATATGCGGGCAGGTCCCATGCGTTTTTCATATCACCACAACTATATGAAAAATACTTACAAAGGTACTAAGGTAATGCTTACATATTTACAAAGGATTTTTAGTCTAGATAAAAAAGGGGGAACTAAACAGATCGTCTGATGTTTGCTTCAACGAAAAACTAATGAAAACAATTTTTATATCTATAATTTTCATTCATTGTTAACGGCGAGAAAATGGACGAACGTGACTATTACGGTTTTAAAATAGGCATGACTACAATAGTTTTGATCCTTTTGAATCCTGAATCTTACTAATAGTATATAAAATTTAATTTCGATTTTTTTTCAATTTTGTTTTAACAAAACGTGTTTTGATATTGTGACGTCGCTACAACCCCATTGGCTTTACAAAGAGGTCTGTTAAAGCCTAGGCCAAGGCGACTTTCAGTCTGGGCTTTTGACACTAAACTACAAAGTGTTTTCGCTTCGACACGCTTTGAGCTGTCCGAGGTTATTAGAAGGTCGGACGCAACGACGAAATGTCAGACTGTCAGGTGCCAAAGAAAAGACCAATCGGAGGATTGCAGGATGGCAACGCTGGAATTAAAATACAATGGGAAGAGGTGAAATGTGACGTCCGGCGGTGCGAGTTTTCTAGACGAAAGAAGAGAGAACGAGCGAAGGCGACGACTAGTCACGGTTGCTTTTTTGGAGAGCCTGACTGCAGCTTAGTGTTGGACTCAAGGAGTCCCAGTTGTACCCCTGTACAACGGTATATCTGTCGGACCTGACCGCAGATTGTTTCTTCGATTCGCTTCGAACCTGTAACTTTTAGGTCCGTATCAGCTCACCTGAGCCTTCTGATTTCCATTCGGAAAATTTGTAAATAGCTTCTATTTAGTCAAGAATAAAATTTGTTATTTCTATAAGCTGTACCTCGTGTCACAACCACTTCGACATCCACAAAATACACTAATATCCAGTGACGTTACAATATTCTAGAGTTCTATCAAAACAACATGTATTCAAAATTAGTACTGCATGATTTTCATATAAAATGACTATAATTACCTAAAAGCTACTCATTAAAAAATAACTTTTCTGCCATTTAGTATTTCAGTGTTCAAGTGGTACATTTAAAAACATTTGTTCAAAAAATGCTCTTTAACCCTCTAAGCGGTTCGCACGTACAGTTCCGCCAAACCGATGATGTCTTCAAAGCGGTTGTCAAGAACAATTTTTGACCTCCAAAAACGTTGAGAAAATGGATGTAATGTACATTTCTGCCAGTGTTTGAAGTAGGAGGATCAGATCGATTGTTTAGAAACTGCATAACTCTTTGACTGACATTTATTGAGGAATGCACCCCTATTCACTGAGGCACAAAGACGCTGATAGCATTTCATGGCTTTGTAAATCTCTATTTCGAAATATTTCGTTTGCGGTAACATATATATCTCTAATTGCACCACTTAAATATCTTGGATAATTTTTTTTTTTTAAATATAAATAATTATTTTAAAGAATATTTTTATTTGTACTTTTAGAATAGATTATTTCTTATGGAATGATCTTCGAGACTTGACGAGCTTTATGTGTATTAAAAATTAACAATCTATAATATCTACTTATATATCTATTTATAACCGGAAGTAAAGGGACAATAACGAGAGTGAGTTTCCCGTATTCCATTCTAGTCGACAAAGGGTGAAGTAAAAAATCATAGAACGCTTTGGCCATTGACACAATAAACCTTTAGAGTATTTTTTTAATCGGTGTGTTCCACTTGGAGGGTTAAAAGGCTTAAAATTCACAACTTCCGGTTTCGAAGTCGTTAGTTCCGTTTTGTATTGAAAGCTGTCACTGATGTTTAAACAGCTGTAACTTTTCTTTAAAATGCCAAAGAGACAAAACAAAAACAGATTTAAAAGCCTAAAAGTTGAAATTTTACAATAGAGAAATAAAAAAAAATTATGATTTTTGGCAAAAAATGACGTTTTTAACGTAGACGGATACTTTAAGAAGATCGTATACAAAATAGAAATATGCAAACGAAAGGTTATAAACCTTCCTTTATGAACCAGAAATATCTGTGTCCAACAATATCTCAACACATTAACAGTAAAATCCTTCAAAATAAATTCCAAAAGATAACTAATTGTATTATTTCAACATATTCAATATGCATAAAAAAGAGAACTTTAACAATCTTTAGAAAATTTAATTAAAGGATAATTAGTAAATGTATCTTTTCTTAAATGATTCAAAAATTATCATTCGGAATGAATCACACTAGAGGCTTTCGCAAATGGCGAAATTCCATTACTTCCCTAAGTCAGTAATTAATCACTTGAGATATTCATCTCAGAATACTCCATTTTTGAGAACTCGCGTTCATCTCTTGAAGAAAATTCAAATATCTTCTCTCCCTTTCGCTATTTTAAAAATTTATCATCGCGCTATCTAGCATTCCAAACACCTTGAGACGCTGAAAAGCAAAATGATTTCTATCTGTTATTTTGACAAATGCAAGTATCCCGGATGCATCGGGGCTTTAGAAGATCAATTGCTTTAACTTTCAAGAAATTTTCTTTTTCAGTTTCTCCTCTCCCTCTCCTCTTTCTGTTAACGTATTTTTTTCTTTTTCTAGCAAGTTCTTGTTTTTTACTAGCGAAAAGGATAGTATACGGTAGCTTAAACTTATTAATCAGTATTGAATTTTACGTTGTAATAAAATTTAACACTTATCCGTAAAAATTAAAGTAATTATGTATATGAACTTCTGAAAAGCTATTTTGGTACTTTTCTTTGTATTTTTTAGCATTTCTATGTTTGGAATCTTTCAAATAGTACATGAAATTCGATATTCGGTAGCATAATTTTATTAATAAGTATTGAATTTTACGCTGTAATAAAATTTCACACTCAACCCTAAAAATTAAAGTAATAATGTATATGGACTTTTCAAAAACTATTTTTATACTTTTGTTTGTATTTTTTAGCATTTTTATGTCTGGAATCTTACAAGTAGTACATGAAATTCGATATCCGGTAGCTTTAACTTATTAATAAGTATTGTATTTTACGTTGTAATAAAATTTAACACTTATCCGTAACAATTAAAATAATAATGTATATGAACTTTTGAAAAAACTTTTGGTACTTTTCTTTGTATTTTTTTAGCATTTTTATGTCTGTAACCTTACAAACAGTACATGAAATTCGATATCCATTAGCTTAAACTTATTAATAAGAATTGTATTTTACGAGGTAATAAAATTTAACACTTATCCGTAATAATTAAAGTAATAATGTATATGAAATTGTTAAAAAAATTGTTGGTACTTTTCTCTGTACTTTTTTTAGCATTTTTATGTCTGGAATCTTACAAGTATTTCATGAAATTCGATATCTGGTAGCTTAAAATTATTAATAAGTATTGAATTTTACGTTGTAATAAAATTTAACACTTAACCGGAAAAATTAAAGATATAATGGGTATGAACGTTTGAAAAAAATTTTGGTATTTTTCTTTGTATTTTTTTAGCATTTTTATGTCTGGAATCTTACAAGTAGTACATGAAATTCGATATTCGGTAGCTTAATCTTATTAATAAGTATTGAAACTTATGGTGTAATAAAGTTTAACACTTATCCGTAAAAACTAAAGTAATAATATTTATATGAACTTTTTAAAAAAATTTTGGTACTTTTCTTTGTATTTTTTTAGCATTTTTATGTCTGGTATCTTACAAATAGTACATCAAATTTTTATATCACTTTATTAAAAAAATTATAAAGTTTTCTTCCGATTCTTTTCTTTTATTAAAATGACATATATTTTAAACAAGTATTACATGATTTTTCTATAAAATATTCAAATATGTTTCTGAAATCTCTCATTTACTAGGATTTCTCTACCACATACCATTTTAACAAATTAAGTCCTAGTACCATTTTCTTTGAACAGTTTAATTTGTTTCTTTAACCTTTTCATATTTTCAGAACATTTTTTCTTCATTTTCCCTGATAGTACATGTCAATCTTACAGACAAACTCTCGAAAATACGTCAGAAATGTTTGCTAGTATTTATAATTTTATCATTTGAATCAACATTTTTTTCATTTTTCAAGCGTTTCTCGGAAATTTTTTTTCCGTCAGGTACTTCAAGTGAATTATGACAAATATTTATATTCATTCAAAAGCTTACTTTTAAAAACCATCTTTGCATATAATAGTAACTATCTCCCATACAGACAAACTCTTAAAAGTTCCTCAGAAATATTTCCTAGTATTTATAATTTTATCATTTGAATCAACATTTTATTCATTTTTCGAGCGTTGGTCAGGAATTTTTATTTCTCGTAGTTACTTCAAGAGAATTATGACAAATATTTATATTCATTCAAAAGCTTACTTTTAAAAACCATCTTTGCATATAATAGTAACTATCTCCCTTACAGACAAACTCTCAAAAGTTCCTCAGAAATATTTGTTAGTATTCATAATTTTATCATTTGAATCAACATTTTTTTTTCATTTTTCGAGCTTTGGTCAGGAATTCGTTCTTACCGGCAGGTACTTCAACTGAATATTACCAGCAAGTACTTCAACAAACAGCTATATTCATTCAAAAGCTTTCTTTTAAAAACCATGTTTGCATATAATAATAAATATCTGCCTTACACACAAACTCCCAAGAATTCTTCAGAAATGTTTGCTAGTATTTAGGATTTTATCATTTGAATCAACATTTTGTTTTCATTATTCGAGCGTTGGTCAGGAATTTGTTTTTTTCCAGTAGGTACTTCAACTGAATTATGAGAAATAGCTACATTCATTCAAAAGCTTAAATTTAAAAAACCGTGTTTGTATATAATAGTAACTATCTCCCTTACAGACAAACTCTTAAAACTTCCTCAGAAATGTTTGCTAGTATTTATAATTTTATCATTTGATTAAACATTTTTTTTTTCATATTTTGACGTTGGTCAGGATTTTAATTTTTCCGGCAAGTACTTCAACTGAATTATGACAAATAGCTATATTCCTTCAAAAGCTTACTTTTAAAAACCATGTTTACATATAATAGTAACTATCTCCCTTACAGACAAACTCTCAAAAGTTCCTTCAAAATGTTTGCTAATATCTATAATTTTATTATTTGAATCAACAATTTTTTTTTCATTTTTCGAGAGTTGGTGAAGATTTTGTTTTGCAGGTACTTCTACTGAATTATGACAAATAGCTATATTCATTCAAAAGTTTACTTTTAAAAACCATGTTTGCATATAATAGTAACTATCTCCCTTACAGACAAACTCTCAAAAGTTCCTCAGAAATGTTTGCTAATATCTATAATTTTATTATTTGAATCAACAATTTTTTTTTCATTTTTCGAGAGTTGGTGAAGATTTTGTTTTGCAGGTACTTCTACTGAATTATGACAAATAGCTATATTCATTCAAAAGTTTACTTTTAAAAACCATGTTTGCATATAATAGTAACTATCTCCCTTACAAACAAACTCTCAAAAGTTCCTCAGAAATCTTTGCTAATATTTATAATTTTATCATTTGAATCAACATTTTTTTCATTTTTCAAGCGTTTATCTTTAATTTGTTTTTCGTCAGGTACTTCAAGTGAATTATGACAAATAGCTATATTCATTCAAAATCTTACTTTTACAAACCATCTTTGCATATAATAGTAATTATCTCCCATACAGACAAACTCTTAAAAGTTCCTCAGAAATATTTTTTAGTATTTATAATTTTATCATTTGAATAAATATTTTTTTTTCATTTTCGAGCATTTGTCAGGAATTTATTTTTACCTGCAAGTACTTCAAGTGAATTATGACAAATAGCTACATTCATTTAAAAGCTCACTTTTAAAAACTATGTTTTCATATGATAATATATATCTCCCTTATACACAAACTCTCAAGAATTCTTCAGAAATGTTTGCTAGTATTTAGGATTTTAACATTTGAATCAACATTTTTTTTCATTTTTCGAGAGTTGATCAGGAATTTGTTTTTTTCCGGCAGGTATTTAAACTGATTGGTTTGGTTTGGTTTAAAGTGCTACGATCTACTTTTTGCAACACGATGGCTAATGAGACCTAGTATTTCAACTGAATTGTGGCAAATAGCTATATTTATTTAAAAGCTTACTTTTAAAAAACGTGTTTGCATATAATAGCAAATATCTTTCTTACAGACAAACTCTCAAATGTTCCTCAGAAATGTTTGCTAGTATTTATAATTGTATCATATGAATGAACATTTTTTTTCATTTTTGGAGAGTTTGTCAGGAAATTTTTTCTGGTAGGTACTTCAACTGAATTATGAAAAATAGCTATATTCATTCAAAAGCTTACTTTTAAAAACCATGTTTGAATGTATTAGGGAATATATCCCTTATCACAAAATATTTTGTTTTATAAATAAATATTTTAAAATGTCAACTCATAAATAACGAAGACATACAGTATTATTTTTTAATTGCTTAAGTTTCATATTTCGTTTCTTCACAATAAATTAGATTTGAGATATTTACTGATATATATTTGGCAGAAATGGTGAGGGCATTAATTAGTTAATGAGGACATGTTGTATTTTTCATAATTGCTACGTTTCATATTTCGTTTCTTTCTAAATATCCGTAATAAAGTAGATTTGAGGTATTTATAGATATATATTTGGCAGAAATGATAAGGGTATTAATGAGTTAACGAGGACATGTTGTATTTTTCATAATTGCTTAAACTTTCCTATTTTGTTTCTTCCAAAATGTTCCTAATAAATTAGATTTGAAATATATATTGATATATATTCAGCAGAAATCATGCAGGTATTAATGAGTTAACGAGGACATGCTGGAATTTTCATAATTTCTTAAGTTTCATGTTTCGTTTATTCCCAAGCGTTCATAATAAATTAGATTTAAGGTATTTATCAATATACATTCGGCAAAAATGATGAAGTTATTAATGAGTTAATAAGGACATGTCGTATTTCTCATAATTGCTTAAACTTTCATTTTTCGTTTCTTTCCAAGTGTCCGTGATATATTTTATTTGAGGTATTTATCGACATATATATTCAGCAGAAATGATGAGGGTATTAATGAGTTTACGAGGACATGTATTTTTCATAATTGCCCAAACTTTCCTATTTCTTCTTCTATTTGTTTCTAATAAATTAGATTTGAAATATATATTGAAATATATTCAGCAGAAATGATGCAGGCATTAATGAGTTAACGAGGACATGCTTGATTTTTCATGATTCCTTGTTTCATGCTTCGTTTATTCCCAAGTGTCCATAATAAATTAGATTTAAGGTATTTATCAATATATATTCGGCAGAAATGATGAAGGTATTATTGAGTTAAAAAGGACATACTGTATTTTTCATAATTGCTTAAGTTTCATATTTTGTTTATTCCCAAGTGACCATAATAAATTAGATTTAACGTATTTATTAATGTACAGTAAGCAGAAATAATGACAGGATTAATGAGTTCATGAGGACATACTGTATTTTTCATAATTGGTTGAGTTTCATTTCCTTAACTCCCAAGTATACATATTAACTGAGATTTAAGGTATTTACCAATATACTTTCGGCAAAAATGGGGAGGGTATTAATGAGTTTAGGCGGTGATGTGGTGTAGTACATTGCTGTTGTTACTTCAAATCCATTAATAACCCAAGTTTGCTTTACATCATTTTTAATATTAATTAAAGTAAAATGCCACTGATCTATATTACAATATTTAAATATAGAACAAAAAAATAAGGAAATATGCTAAAAATAAAAAATAAATAAAAAGTAAAAGAAGCACTCCTCGTGCTACACCTGAAAAGAAAAACTGCCAAAGTCCAAGAGCACATTGCATTCTTTTCCTTCCTTTTCAACTACTCCAGCAACCCTATACTTCTTCCATTATCCTATGCTGATGCGATCGTTGTTCCATTGTCCTGTGCACAATGCGTCCTTTCTTGGCTCTCTCCAGATCGACCGGGATTCCAAGCATGGACCTGAATCGCCTCCTGGCTGTCGTGCAATCCTCGTTATATTTGAGTATCAACCTGTGAGGGACTCATAAATACTCCACAAAGGTATTCTTATTTAATGTCAAGTACGGAGACGGGATTCTAATCTGGGACTGGGATCAGAACCCCGCCCGAGACCACCGTACAAGACAACAATATCCGTTGAGTAGAAATTTATGGTCCTCTATCTCTTTACAAAGATGTGATGAGGTCAGATTTAGATCCCGAACATTTTACTTCTTGTATGAATGAATCAATTATATAACAGATCTAAATCGCCTCATCACGCTGGCGACCAATCACAACTCTCCAAAACTTGGTGAAGTTTAATTGCAGTCGTTTTCCCTGGCCACACCACAAGCCTCCTGGAGTCCGGAAAAAATACTTGGTTCTGCAACCCACAACGTGTGAGTTCGGAGAGCAAATCAGTTTCGCAAACCTTGTGTAAAACATACCTGCATTCTCACAGGAGGACATAATGTATTATTCATAATTGCTAAAGTATAATATTCCTTCTTACTCCCAACTATCTGTAGTAACTCAGATTTAAGGTATTTATATATATTCGGGAGAAATATTGTGTGAGCTAATAAGTTAAAGTTTCACAGGAAAACTATTTGCTTGTTCTGATTTTCAATATTATAAACAATTTTATTGTCAAAATATAAAAGCGGTCTATTCGTCTTCATAGGTAAACGGGAAAAGTCGAATTTCTGTTATTAACCAAAAAATAAAAATGTAGCTTTTGCTGCAGTCTTATTTGGATTAAAGATGAAAATAGAACTATCAGTTAACCCTCAATCCCGCTAAGTCCGCTACACCGGACATGTATATTTATAACTACTATATAACATAATTGCCAGTGTTTGCCACAGTGGACATTAATTATCTCAAAAATGGAAAATGATATATTATTTGTTGATTTTACAGAGATCCTAATGTCTATACAGACATGGGACAATAACAGAAATTAAAATTTAAAAAAATTTGAAAAATATCTTGTCAAATTAAGGGTTAAAAATCAAAGCTACAAATCTAATTCCAATCATCTATTTTTTAATTAAATTTTGGGTATACCTATAGATACATTTATACGAAATCCTAAAATTGTGTTTATCGATTGACTTACACACACATAATGCAGAGAGTGATTTTATTTGCAATTAAAATCTTCACCCTTGAAAAAAGCCGTAGGCAAGGGAGGGGATTTGGGGGACGGGTCCCTCCCCGAAATTCCAAAATTCTAAAAGATCGTTTGGTGGAAAGAAAATTGACCACGTGTGTGTGCCATCTGCCTAATTGTTCATAGACAACAGTTCTCAGAAAGAGACCGCTTCGGCCATAAATGTCTTGCAGGGCAGCAGGCTTTTATTTACCCCCACACCCATCTCCCTATGGTCATTCATCTCAAGATTATAACCTACTGTATATCGTCTTCCTGTCTGGGGTACTACATGGTGAATATTTTGAAAATGATTCTATCTTCTGAAATAGCTTCAACTTATTACTTTAGACTAGATTTTGTTATATAGCTAAATGAGAGAGATATTCAAAAGAATAAATGTAAAGCCGGTTTTTAATGTTGATTTTACTATTAAATTCACTGTGCAGATACTTCAATACTCATTCTAAGCTTTAAATTTGTTCATTATATCTTTTTTTAATCATTTTGCCATTTTAAAAACTACATTGCATTGTGTCACTCATTAGACGTATACATGCATATAAAATCATGTAGTTTTACGGAAGTATCATTCACAAAGAACAATGTCTTTCTCCTTGTTCACCCTCCGAACCTAAATTCTAGCTACGGCCCTGCCCCTGAATATATCACATAAAAAATGTTCTTTCTGAACTATAACGCTGTTTTCAACCTATTCTCAATACATTAACATTAAAAGCATTGAACATAAAACCTAATACAAGTTGTGACCAGAGGAGAGTAGAAGGTGAACGCCTCTGGTATCCGCGGCTTGAGGGATAGACCTTTTGAGAAAAATCATCGCCATATTGTTTTTCAGGGCCGACGCCGACTCGAGAACAGTCTTCGATATCTACAAATCATAAGTTGATTACAGTTGTATTCCTTAGGCATTTAACTGTATAAATTCATTTAATCAAGACATATTTGTCAATGTGTTTATTAATGAGATTAGATTTCTTCTTTCTCAAATACTAAGCCAACTTAATATTATTTTTACAATAATAAACACTTTTTACTGTCAAATTAAAAACCACATTCCTACAATTCCGCATTAGTTGAAAAATTAGAAGAAAGTTATCATTTTCATAGAAATATGGAAAACATTGATTTTTTATACTGTGTTGTAAAAGTATTAAACAAATATTATCAACATTTCTTTTAATTATGGGTATACCTATTCATAGATTTATACGAAATCCTAAAATTGTGTTTATCTAATGTCTTACAAACACACATAATGCAAAAAGTGATTTTATTTGCAATTAAAATCTTCACCCTTGAATATATCACATAAAAAATATTCTTTCTGAACTATAACGATGTTTTGAACAAATTCTCAATACATTAACATTAAAAGCATTCAAAATAATCCTAAAACATAACAAAAACAAATATTCCTATGAATTAAATTTAAACAGTAAAAAAAATCTCTCTCACCAGTCTCTTTCTGAACTAAAACTGGAAATCGAACTTTTAAACTTGTCAAACTCGCTAATCAACTCCATCCATCTATTCTGTTCCGTTTTTGAATTACAAAGTGCAACAACCTATACAGAATTTTATAATGTATTCTCGATCACTTTAAATCAAAACCGAATTTCAAAGTAGGATTTTTTTTTTATGTTATTGCAGTATTTCGATCATGAAAGCATCACGTTAAAATTGAAGAAAGCTCAAAACGTAACGCTATAAACATTTCTTTATGACCCGTACCGCTGTTTCGAAAAATATTTCAATGCATTAACGTTAAAAGCATTCAATATAAATCCTTAAAATAACTAATGGGAATATATTCCTACGCATCAAACGCGAATAAAAAAGATCAATTATCTTTAGAAAATTCAATTAAAGTATATATGAGCGAATATATCTTTTTTTTTCAAATGATTTAAAATTATCAATCGGCGTAAATCACACTAGAGGCTTTCGGAACTGGCATAAATTCCATTACTTTTCAAAGGCAGTAATTAATCACCTTGTTATTAGTGGTTATTGTATTTTTAAAAGTATTAAACAGATATTAAGTAAAATATTATCAACATTTTTTTTTAATTTTGGATATACTTATTCATAGATTTATACGAAATCCTAAAATTGTGCTTATCTAATGTCTTACAAACACACATAATGCAGAGAGTGACCTTATTTGCAATTAAAATCTTAAACTTTGAATATATCACATAAAAAATATTCTTTCCTAACTATAATGCTGTTTTAAGCAAATTCTCAATACATTAACATTAAAAGCATTCAACATAAATCCTAATACAAGTTGTGACCAGAGGAAAGTAGAATGTGAACTCTGCAGGCATCCGCGGCTTGAGATATAGACCCTTTGAGGAAACTCATCGCCATATTGTTTTTTAGGGCCGGCACCGACTCGAGAGCAGTCTTCGATATCTACAAATGATAAGTTGATTACAGTTTTAATCCTTAGGCATTTATTTAATTGTATAAAATAATTTAATCAAGACATATATCCATGTGTTTTTTAATGAGTATAGATTTCTTCTTTCTCAAACACTAGGCCAACGTAATATTATTTTTACAATAATGAACACTTTTTACGGTCCAATTAAAAACCACATTTCTACATTTCCGTATTAGTAGAAAAATTAGAAGAAAGTTCTTCAAGTTTTCCTAAGAATATGGAAAACTCACTGACTTTCTATATACTGTGTTGTAAAAGTATTAAACAGATATTAAGTAAAATATTATCAACATTTTTTTTTAATTTTGGGTATACCTATTCATAGATTTATACGAAATCCTAAAATTGTGCTTATCTAATGTCTTACAAACACACATAATGCAGAGAGTGACCTTATTTGCAATTAAAATCTTAAACTTTGAATATATCACATAAAAAATATTCTTTCTGAACTATAATGCTGTTTTAAGCAAATTCTCAATACATTAACATTAAAAGCATTCAACATAAATCCTAATACAAGTTGTGACCAGAGGAAAGTAGAATGTGAACTCTGCAGGCATCCGCGGCTTGAGATATAGACCCTTTGAGGAAACTCATCGCCATATTGTTTTTTAGGGCAGACGCCAACTCGAGAGCAGTCTTTGATATCTACAAATGATAAGTTGATTCCAGTTGTATTCCTTAAGCATTTATATAATTGTATAAATTCATTTAATCAAGACATATTTGTCCGTGTGTTTATTAATGAGGTTAGATTTCTTTTTTCTCAAACACTAGGCCAACGTAACATTATTTTTACAATAATGAGCACTTTTTACGGTCAAATTAAAAACCACATTCCTACAATTCCGTATTAGTAGAAAAATTAGAAAAAAGTTCTTCTCGTTTTCCTAGGAATATGGAAAACTCACTGACTTTCTATATACTGTGTTGTAAAAGTATTAAACAGATATTAAGTAAATTGTTATCAACATTTTTTTTAATTTTGGGGTATACTTATTAATAGATTTATACGAAATCCTGAAATTGTGCTTATCGATTGTCTTACAAACACATATAATGTAGAGAGTGATTTTATTTGCAATTAAAATCTTCACCCTTGAATATATCCCATAAAAAATATACTTTCTGAACTATAACGCTGTTTTGAACCTATTCTCAATACATTAACATTCTTCAACATAAATCCCAATACAAGTTGGTTTGGTTTGGTTTGGAGTGCTACGGTCTACTTATTTGCAACACAAGGGCTAATGAGACCGGCACCTACAGTTTAAAGCCGATTCCTAATGGCTACGAACATCCATGCCGCAGTGGGATTCGAACCCACGAACTCCGGTACCGAAGGCCAGCACCCTAACCAATCGGCCATCGTTCGACTCCTAATACAAGTTGTGACCAGTGGAAAGTAGAAGCTGAACTCTGCTGGCATCCACGGCTTGAAGGATAGAATCTTTGGGGAAAAATCATCGCCATATAGTTTTTATGGGCGACGCCGACTCAAGAGCAGTCTTCGATGTCTACGAATGACAAGTTGATTCCAGTTGTATTCCTTAGGCATTTATTTAATTGTATAAATTCATTTAATCAAGACATATTTGTCCATGTGTTTATTAATGAGATTAGATTTCTTCTTTCTCAAATACTAGACCAACGTAACATTATTTTTACAATAATGAACAATTTTTACGGTCAAATTAAAAACCA
>CM063509.1:87540484-87552984 GCA_032207245.1 Pardosa pseudoannulata | reverse complement strand
GATTTTGTTCGCATGATTATGAAGGTGGATCAACACTTTTTGGGAGGAAGAGTGAACTTTGATTCTTCCAGCTAGCTCAAAAACACACAGTTATTTAATTACTGCAGAATCAATACTTTTTTCCTAAGATGAAACAATTAACTGTTTATTTAGTTTAATTTAATTTGTATGTAGTGCAATATGCGACAAAATTTGAGAATAGTGTTTTGAGTGGAAATTTTGTAATTATTTAATATGTGCAATAGAAATATAATATATAGATAACGGAGAATTTCAAAGGAGTGAGACAGGTTTCTACATTTATGTTTTCTTCCTTGAATACATGCCTTTATTCGAAAGTATATCATGAGATACAATACATTACAAAGTACGATATAATTCATGAGTAGACAGATGTAAATGAGTGAGATAGATTTCTACATTTATTTTTTCTACTTTAAATACATGTCTTTATTCAAAAGTATATCATGAGATTCGATATAATGCAAAGTACAATACAATGCATGAGTAGACAGATGTAAATGAGTGAGACAGATTTCTACATTTATTTTTTCTTCCTTGAATACATGTCTTTATTCAAAAGTATATCATGAGATACGATGCAATGCAAAGTAAGATACAATGCATGAGTAGACAGATGTAAATGAGATAGGTTTCTACATTTATGTTTTCTTCCTTGAATACATGTCTTTATTCAAAAGTATATCATGAGATACGATACAATGCAAACTACGATGCAATGCATGTGTAGACAGATGTAAATGAGTGAGACAGATTTCTACATTTATTTTTTCTTTCTTGGATACATGTCTTTCTTCAAAAATATATCATGTGGTGAAAATTTATTTGACAACGTGAAAATTTATTTCACTGAAATGTCTGTTTGAGAGAAATAATATTTCTGTAATATTTAGTTTTCTATTTTCCTGTTAAAATACTTATCATAAAATACTTGTTTTTATAATTATTAAATAATACTTACACGTTTAATTTATGATTCTTTAATGTTTAGTATAGTAAAAGAAATATACAACAGAAAAGGCGAACCGGGTTTCAGGGTAAAAATCTGGATTTATAAACATTAACGTTAAAGATAAATGCAATACAAATAAAAAAATAGATGATGCATTACTTTTATTTGTTAAGCCAGAATTTATATTTTAATATTCGTCCTTTAACACGTCTTCCTTGAAACATATGTAGGGTGATTATAGAATAATAAAAATTATTCCACTTATAACAAGCAACAAGTTATTACACTTAAAAGTTTGTGGGGAATAATATTTCTGTAATATCTAGTATTCTGTTGACCAGTTCAAAAGTTTACTTTTAGACTCTTTAAATTATTCATGTAAGTTAAATTGATATATAAGGTATTTTGTATGCCAGAGAGTACAACCCCTTTCAAATTACAATGCAACCCCTCACACTTTTATAAGATAAATCTGTCTATGTTATATATGATACAATACGGTATGTGGTGATTACGCAATAACAACTAAAGTCCTTGCCTCGTTTTGATTCGCCGAAGATTGACGTTATTATAAATAGTGTAAATAGTGTCTTGTATATATTATGAATATTGTAATGTATTTTACGGTACTGTACGGTAATGCATTGTAATGTATAATACTGTATGTGGTGATTACGTAATAACAACTAAAGTCGTTGCCTCGTTTTAATTTTTCGCAGATTGACGTCATTATAAATAGTGTAAATAGTGTCTTGTATATATTATAAATATTGTAGTGTATTTTACGGTATTGTACGGTAATGTATTGTAATGTATAATACGGTATGGGGTGATTATGCAATAACAACTAAAGCCGGTGCCTCGTTTTGATTCGAAGATTGAATTCATACGTATCACTTATTCATACGTATCACTGATTAAGGCCGTTGACGTAATGTTCAGTCTTTGTAAATAGTGTCTGGTATATATTATAAATATTGTAATGTATTTTACGGTATTATACGGTAATGCATTGTAATGTATAATACGGTATGTGGTTATTACGCAATAATAACTAAAGTCGTTGCCTCGTTTTGATTTGCCGAAGATTAACGTCATTATAAATAGTGTAAATAATGTCTTGTATATATTATAAATATTGTAATGTATTTTACGGTACTGTACGGTAATGCATTGTAATGTATAATATGGTATGTGGTGATTACGCAATAACAACTACAGTCATTGCCTCGTTTTGATTTTAAGCAGATTGACGTCATTATAAATAATGGAAATAGTGTATTTTATATATTATAAATATTGTAATGTATTTTACGGTATTGTACGGTATATGTTGTCTGCCTATATAAGAATCAGTGTGACAGTAGCAGATTTCTCGGTTTCATCGGAGGTGCTGGTGTTTGTTTATGTAACTTGTATGTAATGTCAGTATTTTAAACTTCTGTAAGGATAGTTCAGTTTGATATCCAGAACTCTACATCATTCATTATACTATATTAAATAAATGCTTGTACCTAGATCTAGTTGTTTTATTTAACTGCACCGTGTGAATCCCTTCTGAGTATGGTTTTATGTATGATGTGATCCCTGTGAATACTTCTTTGAGAATCGTCGAGCGAGAGATCTCTACAGGTATATTGCAAGACAGAAAGTTCAACCCCTTGTATGATAAATATTGCAAGACGGATATTTTCTGTCTTTCTAAAAAGATTCAAACTTATACTATGTAACTAAACTTACTAAAAACCAAAAATCTAATTAAGCACTATAAAATGACTATAATCAGAAATATGGTTTCACTTTACTCTAACTCTGAAATAAAAGTATCAATAAAGATACCTTCCACAATCAGCTTATGCACGTTTTTTCCGTCTAAGTCATAACTGGCCTACTAAACTAACCACTAAAGTATATAGAAAGAAAAGAACTTTTATTATTTTCCAATGCCCTTCCTCCCAAATTCGTTTTAGGGAGCAGGAATGTAATGTCAAAATATAATAATGTTTTCTCTTTTGAGGGCATTGAACCGATTGTTGAATGAAATTATGAAAGTTTTTAGCGTTTTGAGCGGAATAGATTATTGTAAAGAATAAAAACTTTTTTTTTAATATTTAGTGTTCTCTTACTGCGTTCAAATTTTTGCATTTATAATCTCTAATGATTGATGGTTTTACTTTGTCCAGTGTTGTGAGATACACATAAAAGTTAGTACATTTTGCGTAAAAAAAATGCATTAATATATGCATACGTGTAAGGTTAGAATTAAATTTTCTAAAAAATTTTAAAAATTTATTCATTCTATTAAATTTATTAAAACATAGAATTGTCAGTTTTTATGTTATGTGAATGAACACTATTTTCTGAAATTGCTTATATTACTTGTCAAATATAAAAAAACATATAAACTAAATTTGAAAATTAACATGATCTTCATATGAAAACTTGATTACCAGACCTATAACCCAAACAAAAATATGTATTATTATATCCATACATGTAGGGTTAGAATTTAATTTTACAAAAACTAAAAAGATTTATTCATTTTATCAAAATTATTTAAAAATATAGAGTAGATTATTCGTAATAAAAATTAATTTCGTTATTTCTGAAATTGCTTATATTATTTGTCTAATAAGCAAAAAATATAAACTAAATTGGAAAATTAACATGATCTTCATATGAAAGCTTGATTACTCTGAACTCTAACCCTAACAAACAAATGTATTATTATATCCATACATGTAGGGTTAGAATTTACTTTTATAAAAACTAAAAATATTTATTCATTTTTCAAAATTATTAAAAAATATATATTAGGTTATTCCTTACAAAACATTAATTACGTTATTTCTAAAATTGCTTCTATTACTTGTCTAATAAGCAAAATATATAAACAAAATTGGAAAATTAACATGATCTTCATATGAAAATTTCATTACGCTCACCTCTAACCCTAACCAACAAATGTATTATCATATCCATACCTCTAGGGTTAGAATTCACTTTTTTAAGAAACTTAAAAACTTTATTTTATCAAAATTATAAAAAATATATATAGTAGATTTTTCCTTAAAAAATTGATTACGTTATTTCTGAAAGTACTTATATTATTTGTCTAATAAGCAAAATGTATAAACTATATTGGAAAGTTAACATGATATTCATATGAGCAGAGGTCTCCATAGGTATATTGCATGACAGAGAGTTCAACCCCCTTGTACGATAAATATTGCAAGACGGATATGTTCTCTCTTTCTAAAAAGATTCAAACTTATACTATGTAACTAAAATTACTAAAAACCAAATATCTCTCCATGCCCTATAAAATGACATTATTCAGAAATATGGCTTCACTTTACTCTAACTCCGAAATAAAAATATCAATAAAGATGCCTTCCAAATTCAGCTTATGCACGTTTTCTCCGTCTAAGTCATAACTGGCCTACTAAACTAACCACTAAAGTATATAGAAAGAAAAGCATTTTTATTATTTTCGAAAGCCCTTCCTCCCAAATTCGTTTTGGGGAGCAGGAATGTAATGTCAAAATATAATAATAATTTCTCTTTTGAGAGCATTGAAACTAGTGTTGCATAAAACTATGAAAGTTTTTAGCGTTTTGAACTGAATAGATTTTTGTAAAGAACAAATAACTTTTTCTTACATTTAGTGCTCTCTTACTGCTTTCACATTTTTGCATTTATAATATCTAATGATTAATGGTTTTACTTTGTCCAGATTTGTGTGATACACATAAAATATAGTACATTTTGTGTAAAAAAAAAATGCATTAATATGCATACGTGTAAGGTTAGAATTAAATTTTCTAAAAAATTTTAAAAAATTATTCATTTATGAAATTTATTAAAACATAGAAGTGTCAGTTTTTTGTTATGTGAATGAACACTTTAATTCTTAAATTGCTTATATTACTTTTCTAATAAGCAAAAAAATGTAAACTAAATTTGAAAATTGACATGATATTCACATGAAAACTTAATTACTCTGAACTCTAACCCAAACAAACAAAGGTATTATTATATCAATACATGTAGGGTTAGAATTTACTTTTATAAAAACTAAAAAGACTTATTCATTTTTTCAAAATTATTAAAACAAAATGTAATAAGTTATTCCCTAGAAAATTAATTACGTTATTTCTGAAATTTCATATATTACCTGCCTAATAAGCAAAAAATATAAACTAAATTGGAAAACTAACATGATCTTTATATGAAAACTTGATTACTCTCAACTCTAACCCTAACCAACAAATGTATTATTATATCCATACATGTAGGGTTAGAATTTACTTTTATAAGAACTAAAAAGATTTATTCATTTTATCAAAATTATTAAAAAATATATAGTAGATTATTCCTTACAAACATTAATTACGTTATATCTGAAATTACTTGTATTACTTGTCTAATAAGCATAAAATATAAACTAAATTGGAACACTAACATGATCTTCATATGAAAACTTAATTATTCTGAACTCTAAACCTAACAAAATTATGTATTATTATATTCATACATGTAGGGTTAGAATTTACTTTTATAAGAACCAAAAAGATTTATTCATTTTTTCAAAATAATTAAAAAATATATATTAGGTTATTCCTTATAAATATTAATTACGTTATTTCTGAAATTGCTTATATTACATGTCTAATAAGCCAAAAATATAAACTAAATTGAAAAATTAACATGATCTTCATATGAAAAGTTGGTTACTCTGAACTTTAACCCTAACCAACAAATGTATTATTATATCCATAACTCTAGGGTTAGAATTTACTTTTATAAAAACTAAAAAAATTTATTCATTCTATCAAAATTATTTAAAAATATAGAGTAGATTATTCATTATAAATATTGATTACGTTATTTCTGAAATTACTTATATTACTTGTCTAATAAGCAAACTATATAAACTAAATTGGAAAATTAACATGATCTTCATATGACCAGGGGTCTCCATAGGTATATTGCATGACAGAGAGTTCAACCCCTTGTACGATAAATATTACAAGATGGATATTTTCTGTCTTTCTAAAAAGATTCAAATTTATACTATGTAACTAAACTTACTAAAAACTAAAAATCTCCCCATGCACTATAAAATGACTTTATTCAGAAATATGGCTTCACTTTACTCTAACTCCGAAATAAAAGTATCAATAAAGATACCTTCCAAATTCAGCTTATGCACGTTTTCTCCGTCTAACTCATAACTGGCCTACTAAACTAACCAATAAAGTATATAGGAAGAGAAGCATTTTTATTATTTTCCAAAGCCGTTCTTCCCAAATTCGTGTTAGGGAGCAGAAATCCAATGTCGAAATATAATAATATTTTCTCTTTTGAGGACATTGAACCTAGTGTTGCATGAAATTATGAAATTTTTTAGCGTTTTGAACTGTATAGATAGTTGTCAAGAACAAAAACCTTTTTTCTTACATTTAGTGTTATCTTACTGTGTTCACATGTTTGCATTTATAACCTCTAATGATTGATGGTTTTACTTTGTACAGTATTGTGACATACACATAAAAGTTAGTAGATTTTGCGTAAAAAAATGCATTAATATATGCGTACGTGTAAGGTTAGAATTAAATTTTCTAAAAAATTAAAAAATTTTATTCATTCTATCAAATTTATTAAAACACAGAAGTGTCAGTTTTTCTCTTGTGTGGATGAACACTATTTTTCTAAAATTGCTTATATAACCTGCCTAATAGGCACAAAATATAAACTAAATTTAAAAATTAACATTATCTTCATATGAAAACTTGATTACTATGAACTCTAACTCTAACAAACAAATGTATTATTATATCCATACATGTAGGGTTAGAACACACTTTTATAAAAACTAAAAAGATTTGTTCATTTTTTCAAAATTATTAAAACAAAATATAATAGGTTTTTCCTTACAACAATTAATTACTTTACTTCTGAAGTTGCTTATATTACCTCCCTAATAAGCAAAATATATAAACTAAATTGGAAAATTAACATGATCTTCACATGAAAATTGATTACTCTCAACTCTAACCCTAACCAACAAATGTATTATTATATCCATACATGTAGGGTTAGAACTTACTTTTATAAAAACTAAAAAGATTTATTCATTGTTTCAAAATTATCAAAACAAAATGTAATAGGTTATTCCTTAGAAAATTAATTACGTTATTTCTGAAATTTCATATATTACCTGCCTAATAAGCAAAAAATATAAACGAAATTGGAAAATTAACATGATCTTTATATGAAAACTTGATTACTCTCAACTCTAACCCTAACCAACAAATGTATTATTATATCCATACATGTAGGGTTAGAATTTACTTTTATAAGAACTAAAAAGATTTATTCATTTTATCAAAATTATTAAAAAATATATAGTAGATTATTCCTTACAAACATTAATTACGTTATATCTGAAATTACTTGTATTACTTGTCTAAAAAGCATAAAATATAAATTAAATTGGAACACTAACATGATCTTCATATGAGAACTTAATTATTCTGAACTCTAAACCTAACAAAATTATGTATTATTATATTCATACATGTAGGGTTAGAATTTACTTTTATAAGAACCAAAAAGATTTATTCATTTTTTCAAAATAATTAAAATATATATATTAAGTTATTCCTTATAAATATTAATTACGTTATTTCTGAAATTGCTTATATTACATGTCTAATAAGCCAAAAATATAAACTAAATTGAAAAATTAACATGATCTTCATATGAAAAGTTGGTTATTCTGAACTTTAACCCTAACCAACAAATGTATTATTATATCCATAACTCTAGGGTTAGAATTTACTTTTATAAAAACTAAAAAAATTTATTCATTCTATCAAAATTATTTAAAAATATAGAGTAGATTATTCATTATAAATATTGATTACGTTATTTCTGAAATTACTTATATTATTTGTCTAATAAGCAAAATATATAAACTATATTGGAAAGTTAACATGATCTTCATATGAGCAGAGGTCTCCATAGGTATATTGCATGACAGAGAGTTCAACACCCTTGTACGATAAATATTGCAAGCCGGATATATTCTCTCTTTCTAAAAAGATTCAAACTTATACTATGTAACTAAAATTACTAAAAACCAAAAATCTCCCCATGCCTTATAAAATGACTTTATTCAGAAATATGGCTTCAGTTTACTCTAATTCCGAATTAAAAGTATCAATAAAGATGCCTTCCAAATTCAGCTTATGCACGTTTTCTCCGTCTAAGTCATAACTGGCCTACTAAACTAACCACTAAAGTATATAGAAAGAAAAGCATTTTTATTATTTTCGAAAGCCCTTCCTCCCAAATTCGTTTTGGGGAGCAGGATTGTAATGTCAAAATATAATAATAATTTCTCTTTTGAGAGCATTGAAACTAGTGTTGCATAAAACTATGAAAGTTTTTAGCGTTTTGAACGGAATAAATTTTTGTAAAGAACAAAAAACTTTTTCTTACATTTAGTGCTCTCTTACTGCTTTCAAATTTTTGCATTTATAATATCTAATGATTAATGGTTTTACTTTGTCCAGATTTGTGTAATACACATAAAAGTTAGTACATTTTGTGTAAAAAAAATGCATTAATATGCATACGTGTAAGGTTAGAATTAAATTTTCTAAAAAATTAAAATTTTATTCATTCTATCGAATTTATTAAAACATAGAAGTGTCAGTTTTTCTGTTATGTGGATGAACACTATTTTTCTGAAATTGCTTATATAACCTGCCTAATAAGCACAAAATATAAACTAAATTGGAAAATTAACATTATTTTCATATGAAAACTTGATTACTCTGAACTCTAACTCTAACAAACAAATGTATTATTATATCCATACATGTAGGGTTAGAACACACTTTTATAAAAACTAAAAAGATTTGTTCATTTTTTCAAAATTATTAAAACAAAATATAATAGGTTATTCCTTACAAAAATTAATTACGTTACTTCTGAAATTGCTTATATTACCTCCCTAATAAGCAAAATATATAAACTAAATTGGAAAACTAACATGATCTTCACATGAAAACTTGATTAATATGAACTCTAATCCTAACCAACAAATGTATTATTTTATCCATAACTCTAGGGTTAGAATTTACTTTTATAATAAACTACAAAAATTTTTTCATTTTATCAAAATTATTAAAAAATATATAGTAGATAAATCCTTATAAAAAATTAATTACGTTATTTCTGAAATTTCATATATTATCTACATAATAAGCAAAAAATATAAACTAAATTAGAAAATTAACATGATCTCTATATGAAAACTTAATTACCCTGAACCCTAACCCTAACCAATAAAAGTATTATTATATCCATATATTTAGGGTTAGAATTTCCAATTATAAAAAACTAAAAAGATTTATTTAATCAAAATTATTAAAAAATATATAGTAGGTTATTCCTTATAAAAATTAATTACGTTATTTCTGAAATTACTCATATTACTTGTCTAATAAACATAAATTATAAACTAAATTGGAAAATTAACATGATCTTCATATGAAAACTTGACTACCAGAACTCTAACCCTAACAAAAATATGTATTATTATTTTCATACATGTAGGATGAGAATTTACTTTTATAAAAACTAAAAAGATTTATTCATTTTTTCAAAATTATTAAAACAAAATATATTAGGTTATTCCTTATAAAAATTAATTATGTTATTTCTGAAATTGCTTATATTACTTGTCTAATAAGCACAAAATATAAACTAAATTGGAAAATTAACATTATCTTCATACGAAAACTTAATTACTCTGAACTCTAACCCTAACAAGCAAATGTATTATTATATCCATACATGTAGGATTAGAATTTTCTTTTATAAAAAACTAAAAAGATTTATTCATTTTATCAAAATTATTTAAAAATATAGAGTAGATTATTCATTATAAAATTTAATTACGTTATGTCTGGAATTATTTGTATTACCTGCCTAATAAACAAAAAATATAAACTAAATTGGAAAATTACCATGATCTTCATATGAAAACTTGATTACTCTGAACTCTAAACCTAACCAACAAATGTATTATTATATCCATACATGTAGGGTTAGGATTTACTTTTATAAAAACTAAAAAGATTTATTCATTTTTCAAAATTATTAAAACAAAATATGTTAGGTTACTCCTTACAAAAAGTAATTACATTATTTCTGAAATTGCTTATATTAACTGCCTAATAAGCAAAAAATATATACTAAATTGGAAATTTAACATGATCTTCATATGAAAACTTGATTAATCTGAACTCTAACCCTAACAAACAAATGTATTATTATATCCATACATGTAGGGTTAGAATTTACTTTTATAAAATCTAAAAACATTTATTCATTTTTTCAAAATTATTAAAACAAAATATATTAGTTTATTCCTTACAAAACATTAATTATGTTATTTCTGAAATTGCTTATATTACTTGTCTAATAAGCAAAATATATAAAATAAATTGAAAAATTAACATGACCTTCATATGAAAACTTGATTCTTCTGAACTCTAACCCTAACCAACAAATGTATTATTATATCCATAACTCTAAGGTTAGAATTTACTTTTATAAAAAATAAAAGGTTTATTCATTTTATCAAAATTATTTAAAAATATAGAGTAGATTATTCATTATAAATATTGATTACGTTATTTCTGAAATTAATTATATTACTTGTCTAATAAACAAACTATATAAACTGAATTGGAAAATTAACATGATCTTCATATGACCAGGGGTCTCCATAGGTGTATTGCATGACAGAGATTTCAACCGCTTGTATGATAAATATTGCAAGACGGATATTTTCTGTCTTTCTAAAAAGATTCAAATTTATAATATGTAATTAAACTTACTAAAAACTAAAAATCTCCCAATCCACTATAAAATGACTTTATTCAGAAATATGGCTTCACTTTACTCTAACTCCGAAATAAAAGTATCAATAAAGATGCCTTCCAAATTCAGCTTATGCACGTTTTCTCAGTCTAAGTCATAACTGGCCTACTAAACTAACCACTAAAGTATATAGGAAGAGAAGCATTTTTATTATTTTCCGAAGCCCTTCCTCCCAAATTCGTTTTGGGGAGCAGGAATGTAATGTCGAAATATAATAATATTTTCTCTTTTGAGGGCATTGAACCGAGTATTGCATGAAACTATGAAAGTTTTTAGCGTTTTGAACTGAATAGATTTTTGTAAAGAACAAAAAACTTTTTCTTACATTTAGTGTTCTTTTACTGCTTACAAATTTTTGCATTTATAATATCTAATGATTGATGGTTTTACTTTGTCCAGATTTGTGTGATACACATAAAAGTTAGTACATTTTGCGTAAAAAAATTGTTTAATATGCATACGTGTAAGGTTAGAATTAAATTTTTTAAAAAATTTTAAAAACTTATTCATTTATGAAATTTATTAAAACATAGAAGTGTCAGTTTTTTGTTATGTGAATGAACACTTTAATTCTTAAATTGCTTATATTACTTGTCTAATAAACAAAAAATGTAAACTAAATTTGAAAAATAATATGATTTTCATATGAAAACTTGACTATTGGAACTCTAACCCTAACAAAAATATGTAATATTATATCCATATATTTAGGGTTAGAATTTACTTTTATAAAAACTAAAAAAATTTATTCATTTTATCAAAATTATTAAAAAATATATATTAGATTATTTCTTATAAAAATTAATTACGTTATTTCTGAAATTGCTTATATTACTTGTCTAATAAGCATAAAATATAAACTAAATTTGAAAATTAACACGATCTTCATATGAAAACTTGATTACTCTGAACTCTAACCCTAACAAACAAATGTATTATTATATCAATAAATGTAGGGTTAGAATTTACTTTTGTAAAAACTAAAAAGATTTATTCCTATTTTCAAAATAATTAAAAAATATATATTAGGTTATTCCTTATAAAACTTAATTACGTTATATCTGAAATTGCTTATATTACCTGCCTAATAAACACAAAATATGAACTAAATTGGAAATTTAAAATGATCTTCATATGAAAACTTGATTAATCTGAACTCTAACCCTAACAAACAAATGTATTATTATATCCATACATGTAGGGTTAGAATTTACTTTTATAAAATCTAAAAACATTTATTCATTTTTTCAAAACTATTAAAACAAAATATATTAGGTTATTCCTTACAAAAATTGATTATGTTATTTCTGAAATTGCTTATATTACTTGTCTAATAAACACAAAATATGAACTAAATTGGAAAATTAACATGATCTTCATATGAAAACTTGATTACTCTGAACATTAATCCTAACAAACAAATGTTTTATTATATCCATACCTCTAGGGTTAGAATTTACTTTTATAAAAAAGCTAAAAAGATTTATTCGTTTTATTAAAATTAATAAAACAAAATATACTCAGTTACTCCTTATAAAAATTAATTAAGTTATTTCCAAAATTT